>OY750774.1:12682500-12715167 GCA_963556745.1 Catoptria pinella | reverse complement strand
ACCTAACCTAACCTAACCTAACCTAACCTAACCTAACCTAACCTAACCTAACCTAACCTAACCTAACCTAACCTAACCTAACCTAACCTAACCTAACCTAACCTAACCTAACCTAACCTAACCTAACCTAACCTAACCTAACCTAACCTAACCTAACCTAACCTAACCTAACCTAACCTAACCTAACCTAACCTAACCTAACCTAACCTAACCTAACCTAACCTAACCTAACCTAACCTAACCTAACCTAACCTAACCTAACCTAACCTAACCTAACCTAACCTAACCTAACCTAACCTAACCTAACCTAACCTAACCTAACCTAACCTAACCTAACCTAACCTAACCTAACCTAACCTAACCTAACCTAACCTAACCTAACCTAACCTAACCTAACCTAACCTAACCTAACCTAACCTAACCTAACCTAACCTAACCTAACCTAACCTAACCTAACCTAACCTAACCTAACCTAACCTAACCTAACCTAACCTAACCTAACCTAACCTAACCTAACCTAACCTAACCTAACCTAACCTAACCTAACCTAACCTAACCTAACCTAACCTAACCTAACCTAACCTAACCTAACCTAACCTAACCTAACCTAACCTAACCTAACCTAACCTAACCTAACCTAACCTAACCTAACCTAACCTAACCTAACCTAACCTAACCTAACCTAACCTAACCTAACCTAACCTAACCTAACCTAACCTAACCTAACCTAACCTAACCTAACCTAACCTAACCTAACCTAACCTAACCTAACCTAACCTAACCTAACCTAACCTAACCTAACCTAACCTAACCTAACCTAACCTAACCTAACCTAACCTAACCTAACCTAACCTAACCTAACCTAACCTAACCTAACCTAACCTAACCTAACCTAACCTAACCTAACCTAACCTAACCTAACCTAACCTAACCTAACCTAACCTAACCTAACCTAACCTTTTTTTTTTTTTTTTTTTTTTTTTTTTTTTTTTTTGTGTCAAGAGGAGAATGCAATCTTTACGCATACCAAACGGCATGTTGGGGTCGGTCACCCCCCAGGTTGTTACCCGGGACATGTTCCTCGCCGCACCCGGCCCTCCCGCCAAGCCTAATAGGCTTCGCGTCAGGGCCGGGCGGTTCTGACCCCTGCCCTAGTGACAGGGGGAGGAAGCATTTTCCCGGCCTCCCATAAGGCTACCCACTCATGGTGGGCGGGCCAGATGGGGGGACGGGAGAATGCACCACTACCAACTAAACTCCTCTCGAAGACCTGCGCCTTACCGCCGGGTCTGTGGGATCGTGTTGACACGCTCCACGTATGACCCGGGGAGAGTGGCCCGTTAGGGCTCCACTCTATGGGGGGCAGAGGGCCTTACTGCACCCCCCCTTGCGGCTAGGGGAGAACAAGTCGCGCACGTTGGCGTCTTGTTCTCCCCCGCCGCGCACGTCGGAGTTGGCTCGCTGCGACGTCCGCCTCGCGAACCCTCTCCGCGGCCTCCTTCTGCGAGACGACGTCTTCGCAGAAGGAGACCACGGCCTGCCATCCCTCCCTGCTTCGCAGCATCGCAACTGTGATGCTGGGAAGCGAGAGGTCTGGCCCAACCGCAGCAACCAACTCCTGGCGCTGCGCCGTCCACGCTGGGCACTCTTCTAGAGTGTGGCGCGAGGTGTCCTGAGGTGCGCCACAGTGGTGGCACACCTGCAACTCCTCCCTCTGTATCTGACACAGGTACCTTCCGAAGCACCCGTGTCCGGAAAGCACCTGCGTCAGCCTGAAGGTGAGAGACCCATGGGTCCTCTCCTTCCATTCTTTGAGGACCGGGCGGATGGCCTCCACCGTCCTATGCCCTGCTGCCGGGGCCTCAAGTTCTCGCCCCCACTCCTCAAGAGCTCGCTCCTCGGCGAGTTGCCGGACGTTCTGGCGTTCTTCAGGGGCAAGTCGATCCCCACTCGCCCTTTCCTCTTTGCGTCGCCAGTACACCTCTGATAGAACTTGGGCATCCAGTTCCCATGGAGGTGTACCAGCGAGCGCACACGCCGCAGACCAAGAAATGGTGCGGTAGCCCCTAGCTATGCGCAAAGCCACAATTCTCTGGGGGCGTCGCAGTGCCGCCTTATTTTCGGTGTTTAGGGCGTCTGCCCATACGGGGGCGCCATAGAGGGCCATACTACGTATGACCCCCGCATACAACCGTCGACAGCTTTTATTTGCCCCGCCAACATTGGGCAGCAGTCTGCCGAGGGCCGCCGCAGCCTTCACTAACCTGGGAGCTAGTTGCTGGAAGTGAGCCTTGAAATTCCACCGGCTATCCAGCACTAGTCCCAGGTACTTCATGGTCGGACGGAGGGGGACAACTACTCCGTCCACAACCATATCATCTCCTGGCGGCGGGCCTTCTCTCGGCCCATGAAAGACTATCACCTGGGTTTTGGCCACCGCCACCTCCAGGCCCAACCTTCTAATGCGGGCGATCACGCCCTCTGCACCGATCTTCGCCAGGCGCTTCGCGTCTGCGAGATCTCGACCCCGAGCCGTGACTAGAGTGTCATCTGCATAACAGGTGACACTGACTCGGGGGAGAAGAACGCCACGAAGCACCCAGTCATAGGCCAGGTTCCACAGGAGCGGGCCCAGCACCGACCCCTGCGGAACTCCACACTCCATGCGCCGTACTTTCAGCCGGCCGTCCGAAGCCAGGAAGACGACCTCCCTGTCTTGAAGGTAATGCTCTATGATTCCGGCTAAGTAAGGGGGGACGCCATGATGCCTTAGCGCGTCCCTAATGACACTGTAGGGGAGAGAGTTAAAGGCGTTCTTTATGTCTAAAGATACTGCCACGACTCTCTCCCCTTTAGCGACCGCTGCTCTACACAACTCCTTCAAGGACATGATGGCGTCAATAGTAGACCTCTGCCTCCTGAAGCCGAACTGTTTATCCGATAGGTTCGGACCCTCCCCGTCCAAATGTTGGACGACTCGGTCAGCTATCAATCTCTCAAGCATTTTACCGAGTTCGTCCAAGAGGACCACTGGTCGATAGGCGCTCGGAGAGTCCGGGGGCCTGTCATTCTTTGACAGGAGGCAGAGTCTACCCCTCTTCCAGGACTTCGGGAATCGCCCAGTACGGAGGCAGGCATCGAAGAGCGCCCTGACTTGTTCGCCCAGATGTTTAAGGGCGATGGGCAGTATTCGCCCAGGAATCCCGTCCGGGCCAGGCGCTTTTCTCTTATTGCGGAGGCGATCAATGACGCCCTCCATTTCCGCGTCAGAAATGGGGGTGAACCCCTGCGCCGGATCGGAAACCTGTGGCGTAGGACCAATCAAGGAGGACACCTGCGGAGGCGTGGCAGGGAAGAGACCGTCCACCACACTAGCGAGAAGCCCTGGATCCATCGACTCGGTGGGCGGCGCCTGGTTACGGAGTCGGCTCCTAATCATCCTGTACGGGCGCCCCCACGGGTCCGCGTTTAAACTTTCGAGATACTCTTCCCATGCCGATGTTTTTGCTCTACAGATGCCCTCTGACAGGGCCTGTTTAGCCCCACTGAAGGCCTGGCGAAGTCGGGACTCCTCGCCCGGTTGGCGGTTTCGCCTGCGCCGGCATCGTTGTAGGGCTCTTCTGGCCCGCAGGCAGGTGACTCGGAGGGCTGAAACCTCCTCATTCCACCAATACACCCGGTTCTTCCGAGGAAGGCGTTTCACTGCCGGCATGGAGGCATCACATACCTTCGTCAGGGAGGTCGTCAGTTGTGCAGCGATATCGTCAACGCTGGACTCCTCTACCTGACTGCCTTGGAGGTTCCAGGCCTCCATCAGAGCCGCCTCCTCTGCAAGCTCACGGTCAAGTTTTGTGAGGGCCCAACGAGGAAAATGGCGCAACGATGCCCCATCAGGGAGGGCACGGTTCCCATCTGTGGACGGTACCACTCTGAAGTTTATGTGGTCGTGGTCCGACATCGACAGGACGTCCTTCATCACATGCCAATTCCGGACTCGTGCTGCCAAAGCAGGGGTCGCGAACGTCAGGTCGACGATGGACCCGCCACCCCCCCTTACGAACGTGAACTCGCGACCCTGATTGCACAGCACGAGCCCAGCCGCCACTGCCCAATTCAGTACCGCCACTCCCCTTGGGGTGTCGCTGCGCTCGCCCCAGGCCGTGTGGTGGGCGTTAAAATCGCCCAGCACCAGCAACTGTGCTGGCGCAAGACGACCCACCACACCACTCAACACAATGAGCCACTGCCGCAGCTCAGACACGCCCCGGTTGGGGGAGAAATAAACACCCACGAGTGTCAATTCCCCCCAAGAGGCCGCCACATAGCCCGGTCCTCTCTCTACGACCGAGAGAGGAGGGGAGTAGGCGGCAGAAAAAGGGGCCATTATGACTACTGAATCCGCCGTATCACCTGCCCAGTTAGGGCGTTGTGGGACAGAGTATGGGTCTGCTACCACCGCCAGATTGATACCAAACTCCGCTACATGCTGCAGGAGAAGATCCTGCGCAGCAGCGGAGTGGTTTAAATTCCCTTGGAGGATGTTGAGGTGTCTGGACATTATGTAGACATATGGCCATCCTCAACATCTCTCCGGGCCGTAGCTTGTCGCTGGGGTGCCCCACTCCTTGGCGATAATTTCGCTCTGACTGCAGGGGGGCGGCATTTGCTCCCTCCCATGTAATGATTGGCTGGGAGCTTTGCCGCTTTGCAGACCGCGCAGTTTAACTCCATGGAGCACTCTGCAGCCTTGTGGCCTTTCCTCCCGCACCGGAAGCAAGTGTCGGAGTGATCAGTCTCACAGGAGCACAGCTGTCTTGTGTGCCCCGTGATCATGCACTTAAAGCACCGGAGCGGGAGTTGCTCCAGCGCACGAATCGGAACCGACACCCAGCCAACCTTAAGACGGCCCAAATCGGCCAAAACCTTCGCTGCACTTACAGGGCACTTTAACAGTGCCGAACTTAGTCCTCCCGGGCCCACACGGATAGGGCCCACTCGAACCTGATCAGCCGGACAACCCCCCTGCTCGGCAACTGCGGAGCGAAGCTCGTCGGCGTCCACAGAATCATCGAGCCCGGAGACCCGCAGATCCGCGGTCTTCACGGGTCTCGAGATTAATACAGTGTCCCCCAAGGTTTCCTTCAGCTTTTCTGCCAGGAGGTCCGCTTTATCCCCGCTGGTAGCTCCGGGGATTTCCAAAACGCGGGTGCCGGTAGCAGAGACTTTAATCTTAAGCTGCTCAATGCCCAGATCTTTGATTTGTATCTCCTTGTATCTCCTTTTTGGCCTTAGATAAGGCCGCGGCATATGTCGCCCCCTTCTTCTCTTGTTCCGGCGAAATGGTCATTACTATGGCCGTTGATTTCGGGGGACTGAGCTTAGGCTTCTTCGGAGCCACAATCTTAGGCGGCTGAGATTTTACCGCCTTAACGCCTGACGAGGTGGACTGCCCTGCAGGCACAACAGGTTTTACAGGACGTCCATTCGGGCCAACCTCAGTCCACTGGTCCCTCACTTTATCCGCGTACGATGGTCGCGCAGCCTGAGGCACCACGTTAGATGGGCCAGGTACTGCGTCGGATACCGGCTTTGTCACTGGAGCGGCGGATTTATTCCCCTTCTTCTTGTCCGCCGCCAGCGGTGGACGGTAGTTCGGCGGGGGAGGCAGTCGCTGTTCGATTCCCGCAATCCTCGCGTTCAGCATGTTGCCAAACATATTGGCAAGCGATTTTTGGAGGACTCCTACCCACTCCGGTAACTCGAAGTCAGCCAGGGACTCCTGCTGTGTCTGGCACGGTGCCGAAACCGACTCCTGCTCCACTTGCTGTACCGCTGGACCCCTCTTTTCTGAACGTCTGCGCTGGGCGTCCATCGTGCAGCGTTCCTCAAACTGCCGTCTTAGGGCAGTGATTTCCGCCCTTAGACTTGTAACTTCTTCCTGCAGCCTCTTGTTGTTCTCCTGCAGGCGACGAGTCTCCTCCGTGGTTGTATGACCCATAATTTCTTTAACGACCTCCTTAATTTTCTTACCAGCCTCGGAGAGTTCTTTTTTGAATTCTCTTTTTAAATTCCCCGATCTGGACACTACCTCGACTATTCTTTCAGTCTGCCTCTCAATCTCCTGCCTCATTGCCATTGAGGATCTTATAGACCTCTCCGAAATGCATGAGCGCATGGACTCCACTGAGGTGGCCCTACTACCCGGACGATCCATTTCTACCCGAGGAGTTTCAGGAGGGCCCATCTGGCCCAGTTGGGACTTTTGGGCGTTCGCGCCCTTGCCCTTACTTTTACCCTTTCCTTTCTCCGCCTTCTTATTACTCAACTCCTCCTTCTTTTGCTCTTTTGCCTCTCTCTGGTCCTCCTTCCTCATCATTTCTTCGAATTCGTGCGATTCACGAGCCTCCTGCGAATTCTTTTTACGCATGGAGCTGTGTCCCACGTAGTTTCCTGCACCGGAAGAACGTCCCCTAGTGGCGCTAGAGTTCACCTTCTTGGCTTTTTCCGAAGCCGCGAACGGAGTCTCGGCCTCGTCTGAGCTCCCTAGTTCCTGTAAGGTCCCCTCACTTGGACGTTTTCTCTGAGAGACATAATCATCTCCTTCCTCACCGCTGGAGTCCGACTCCATCATCTCCCCGTACTCATCAACCGAGCCCATGGCTCATGAGAGCACGCGAAGGTGATAGGACGGCACACAAATTAAATAATCACCCAACAGACACACAAAATTGCCCGTAGACAACAAACCAAATCGCTTTGGTGGTGTCGATCACTCGAGCACCACCAAGAAAACCAAAAATCCGTAGGCAAGCCAAAGTCGTCAGAAGTGCAATCAAAATACCAAAAGCAAGCCAAGTTCGTCAGAATAAGAATCGTCGAAGTCAATAAGCAAAGCAAAAGTCGTCAGATTTAATCGGAAACAATCCAGTAACAAGCCGATCTCTTGTCAATTCGGCAGGGGCCGAAGCCGCCCACGGCACGCGGCCCGGATATCGACTTTTCAAAGAGAAAATTCGATCTCCGGAAACCACTGCGAAGGCTACTTGGACGACCTGGTCGACCACTGCTACCGCTGGTTGGACGACTTAGCAAAGACTGAAAAAAATTAATTTCTCAGAAATTACTAAGCCGAAATGCGATTTTTTGGTATCAGAAGATAGACAAAAAATTCCCACACCTAAGTTCCGAAAATAGTAATTTTCGCTACTAAAGTGCCCTCCGAAAAACGTCAACCTAACCTAACCTAACCTAACCTAACCTAACCTAACCTAACCTAACCTAACCTAACCTAACCTAACCTAACCTAACCTAACCTAACCTAACCTAACCTAACCTAACCTAACCTAACCTAACCTAACCTAACCTAACCTAACCTAACCTAACCTAACCTAACCTAACCTAACCTAACCTAACCTAACCTAACCTAACCTAACCTAACCTAACCTAACCTAACCTAACCTAACCTAACCTAACCTAACCTAACCTAACCTAACCTAACCTAACCTAACCTAACCTAACCTAACCTAACCTAACCTAACCTAACCTAACCTAACCTAACCTAACCTAACCTAACCTAACCTAACCAAGCCCAATTTGAAACACTCAGAGTGACCCAATCGACTCGAGAAAATTCACACATATAACTAATTTTTTGCCTAACCCCCCATTTCTTTCCCGGGGGACCTCTCTCTAATACTTTTTTCGCTAAAAAACATTTTCACTTTCATTTCCATACTTGTATGAAACTCATCAAAAAATCAGAGTGCGTTGATGTCTTTTATAAGAAGCCGGCAAAAAATCCTTGGGCTTAGGTAAACTTTTTGCCGGTTTCAAAATTTTTAAAAATTCGTAACTTTTTAAATACTAACCCGATTTTCATTTTGATTTCAAATATAGATTCAGGTGCCCCTAAGGCATATTCCTAGACAATCTTTTGCTTTATTTTCCCACTTTTCCTGAAGTTATTTAGATTTTTCACATTTTTTCACTCAGAATTCTTAAATTTCACATATAATTTGCTTATAACTTTTTTCCATACCAACGGATTTTGATTTTTCATACCTCAAATTATAGTCCTCACCGTTCTACACATTTCATATATGCAAATATTTGCTCTATCTTCTATAGTTTTCCCGCAATTTTGATTTTAATTCTCAAATTTTTTCTCATTTTTTCATATAAAATTTCATTTTTAGCAAAGTTCATAACTTCTGTTCCTTTGTAGATTTTATCACTCTGTTTTCACATAAACGTTCTCCTCGTCGTTTTCTACCTTTCATTGACTCAATCGCACCTCTAACCCAAATACTTTTTTTTTGGCTAACGTTTGAAAGTTTTATTTTTTTCCAACCTAACCTGGACTACTATTTTGTATATAACTTTTGTAATTTTAATCCGATTGTTGTTCTTTTTTGCACTCAATTAGAATTCAGCGCGGCGCTTGTTTTGGATATACAAGCGTGTCTGTGGCGGTCTTTTTGAGTGTTTTATTTCACTTTTTATTGTTAAGATTTTGTAAATTTGTATTGGTTATAAAAATTTTAATTGTGTACCTAGCTGAATTATTCTCCCTGTTTCTGATTAGTCTAGCAAAGATCTATTTGATCAATTTAATTCACGCTCATAGCTATAATAGTTCTAAAAATATCTCTTAACCTAACCTTGGACCTAACCTAACCTAACCTTCAGACGTTTTTTCTTCATATTTTATACAACTTGCATGACAGAAACACAGTGTTTACTTCTAAACACGCTTTGTCACGAGATTTACCCGCAACTTGTTCAGTCTTTGAATTCCCTTACTCGGATCCAAAGATTTGGACGATCACATTCGAAACTAAAATAATAACCCTAACCTAACTTCATATTACTGCCTTAAAATGTCTGAGCGCAACTCCCCAGTCTCCTCGAACGCTTCTTCGCCCCGGAAGACCAGATCTTGGACGAAGAAAACCTTTTCGGAGATGGAGAGATGTATGAGCCCGGACGAGGAGTATCTTTCCGATGAAATCGATGAAGAATTTGCAGAATTGAGGGACCTCGAGACCCCCCCACTTATACTCGACACCATTGATACTAATAATGGAAACACCCCAACTCCTGCTGCGTTGGACACTAACAATGATAAAACCCTAACCCCTGCTACATTCTCCACCCCAGTCAGTTCTGATTCTCCTGACATTCCATCTAGGAAAGAAGTCGCAACTCCCGAGCAAATCTCTCGGTTAAATGGAGTGTTTAAGAAGAGGGTTACTGACTTGAAAGATGACGTATCCAGAAGTCTGCAACGGATACTCACGTGGCTACATCAGGGCAAATCTCTCACAAAACAAAATCGCCAAAAAATTGACGCCGAGTGTCATATCATCGGCCAAAACTTGAATAACGTGCTTGACGAATGTCGGCTTGATTGCGGCGGTACTGATGCCAGCGAATCAGTCGACGCGCACGATTTGACAGTCATCCCTATTCCACAAATCAAACCAACTTCCAGCGTGACTTCAGCTGCGTCTCCTGCTGCAGCTGTAATACCTGGTCTTACCCGCAAGGACGTGGTGGAGGCGGTGAAGGAGGCTTTCCGCACCGACCTTCGACGGGATCTTCGCGCCGACTTAAAGGAAGTTCTCACTCAGGAGGCCAAGCGCACTCAGCGCCCTCAGCCTCTCGTTGCACAACCTCTACAACCTGCAAACAAACCACAACCTACACTCCCTGACCACTCTGGCGTACCCAGGATAACCAGATCATACGCTCAGGCGGCCGGGGAAGCCCCCTGCCCTGGTACTTCCAGGCAGGCCACTGGCGGCACTGTGCGGCCCCCCCTTCTCCAACAAGAGAGACCACCTATGCGTCTTCCACAACGGGATCGATCACCCACGCGGACACTTCAGAGTGAACGACCACCCACGCGGCCCGCTATCATCATCTCCTGCGGAATTGAAAACCCCAAACGAGAGGACGCGATCAGGGTCCTCGACAAACACCTTAGAAACACCACACCCCGGATCCTAGTCTCCAACATTAGTAGATTGTCGAAGGGGAAATTCCGGGTGGAGTTGGAACGCAAAGAGGATGTCGAGGATGCTGCCGCCCGCATAAACCAAGACGCTAACGCAAAGGCTGAGCCCGAGAGGAGCATCTTCCCTAGGATCATCCTCAAGGGTGTCAGCAAGAACCTGCCACGCGAGTCCCTTGCTGACACTCTTGTGGAGGATAATGAAGAACTCCGGGAAGCCCAACGCGATAGCGGTCTCAAACTTCTTTTCTGCAGGAACAACCGCAATCCCAACCTCTATAACGCTGTTCTGTCTGTCTCTCCTGACGTATGGCAGAAAATCAAGCTCCTCCCTCGTCTGCGCACTGGCTACCAGAAAGTGCATATGGAGGAGTTCTCCCCATTCGTCCAGTGCCGTAAGTGCGCGCTATTTGGCCACACGCACACAAGATGCTCCGCCACCCAAATCTGCGCTCACTGCGGCAAGCCTGGGCACGATGAACCCCAATGCGAACAGAAATCATCAAAGCCTACTTGCACCAACTGCACTAGTCACAATGCGAGATTCAAACTAGGCCGCGGAACCGACCATTCTATTTTCTCCACTACATGCCCAAGAGTCCTCAGCATGAGGAACCGAATCTTGAATAAAGTAGACTACGGAACAACCTCGCAACAATAGACTTCTTCAGTGAAATTCACATCTTTCAGTTAATCAGCTCTCTCTTGTTTTTATAATTAGCTTCATCTCACTCTAAATTTTCTTATGTCCGCTTTGTTTAAATACTTAAATACTTTAAAATAACTCTATTAACTAAACAGTTACATCCCTTTCGAATAAACTAAACTCAATTGCCACTTGGCATAACAACTATTACTTATATCTATCACTTCCTTCCTTTCCTGTCTTTCCTATACTCTATCTTTCCTTTCTTTTAAAATCTGTCCTCTACCCTCCTTCAACTCTCTTCACCCTGAGGATAAGCCGAAATGCACGGAAATGGATTTTCGGCCCCGACGGATGAAAAAACTCAATAAAATTTCGGGACAACGCCCTGTTCCGACTAACTTAATTGGCAAACATTCAATATTTCAATAAATTTCTTTTGTCCAAATACCACAAAATCGGAAAATATAGTTTTCAAAAAAAAAAAAAAAAAAACCTAACCTAACCTAACCTAACCTAACCTAACCTAACCTAACCTAACCTAACCTAACCTAACCTAACCTAACCTAACCTAACCTAACCTAACCTAACCTAACCTAACCTAACCTAACCTAACCTAACCTAACCTAACCTAACCTAACCTAACCTAACCTAACCTAACCTAACCTAACCTAACCTAACCGGGGCGTTGGATGTTAGCCTCCCCGCGGCGCGCCCTGGAAACGGACTAGTACACGGTAACGCAGTGTCTAGTGCCGGCCAATAACATCCACCTTTGAAACTCAGCGACACTAAGCGACTCAGCAATATGATTCGAATTTTAGATTACGCGAAGACGGATCAGGAGAGAGAAGCCGCACGCAAGGCTTCTGACCAAGCCTACGGTGACCTTTCGGAGGAACTCCAATACATCGACGAGCTCGAGGCCTTAGACCAAGCTGAATGCGAGGAAGAGGAGTTCCGACTCGTCGCTGGGGGAGATCCCTCGAAATGGAATGACAGGATGGTCGAGTTGCGATATAGAAACGTACAACAAATCAAGGACATGATGTATGGTGTAGCAGACACTATCGGAACTACCAGATATGGCCTTACTAAAGAGCAAAAGGATCGCATTATGAAGGTGTGTGACCTGGCGTACCATTCTTTGGAGTTAATGTGCAGGAGATCCAGATGGCCATCCAAAGAGGCATCTGTTCAGACAAAAGCCAACACACCGGATACTACCCCAACTACGAAGAAAACTAATTCCCTTGACACTACTTCGACCTCAACATCAACAGCGACTACTACCCAAGATCCAAAAGTAGACTGTATCACACAAGCCATCGAGACACTCACTAATAAGATCGACTCACTGGAAAAGAAAATTAACAACCAAGAGAAGCAACAACTCCCGAAGAACACCCAAGCGGAGAAAAGCAAAAAGAGCGGCACTTATGCGGCTGCTGCTGCGAAAAACACCAGTGTGGGAAAAACCAAAGAAACGCGTTTGCCCATAGCTCCGACAACACCCAAGACCAAGCCGGCAATCATACTATCGGGTAAAACTGAGGATTCCTCACATGAAAGAGTTCTCAAGGAATTTAGCCAAGCGATGAAATTCAGCACTTTGGACTTCGCCCCGGCTAGGATCCAACGGATTTCGCGAGGCAAGGTCCGAGTGGAATTCGATGAGTCCCAACAACTGGACCGAACCATCACGAAGCTAAACACCAACGTAGACATAAACATCACGGCGGAACCAGCAAAATTACTCAAGCCCATGGTCATCCTAAAAGGCATCCCGAAGGAAATAGACCAGAATGTGTTGGTTGATTGCTTGCGAAATCAAAATACAACAATACGTGACTCCTGCGCCCCGGAAGATCTTGTTTTCAAGTTCACCAGGAAGAACAGAAAGGATGAGCTCTATAACGCTGTCTTCCTGACTACGCCTCGGGCATATACGGCCATCACCAAACTCCAGAAGGTAAACATAGACTACGTAAGAGTGCACGCAGAGGAGTTTTCGCCATTCATGCGGTGTTACAAGTGTCAGGAGTTCGGGCACTTAAGAAAACACTGCAAGAGCGGAGTAGAGATCTGCCCTGTGTGTACGGAAAACCACACACTGGAAGCATGCCCCGATAAGAATAACAAGAACAGGACTCAGTGCAACAACTGCAAAATTCACAATGAGCGTTTTAAAGCTAAAGGGGACATGAAACATAGAGCGGACTCCACCAACTGTCCTAGATATAGACACATGCTGATGAAAATTCAAGACCGGATTGATTACGGCTCCAAATGAAGATCAGATCTATTTTCCATCATCCCGAATTATTGTAAAGGTTTTGATCACATTTATTGTGACTGCCTACCCCTTAAGGATTTTCATTCTTTTGTTGTATCAGGGTTAGTATCAAATAGCTGCGCTGATACAACTATTTTACATCGATGTCTTTTTCTATAACACATAAGTTGAAACAATAAAGATTAATAAAAAAAAAAAAAAAAAAAAAAAAAAAAACCTAACCTAACCTAACCTAACCTAACCTAACCTAACCTAACCTAACCTAACCTAACCTAACCTAACCTAACCTAACCTAACCTAACCTAACCTAACCTAACCTAACCTAACCTAACCTAACCTAACCTAACCTAACCTAACCTAACCTAACCTAACCTAACCTAACCTAACCTAACCTAACCTAACCTAACCTAACCTAACCTAACCTAACCTAACCTAACCTAACCTTTTTTTTTTTTTTTTTTTTTTTTTTTTTTTTTTTTTTTTTTTTTTTTTTTTTTTTTTTAACGGATGAAAAAATGCGTACTTATGCATACTCCGTCGCCTGGGAGAGCGACGGCAGTTATGTGGGACTCTCCCACGGAAGCCACCAGCGACTCAACGCCGGCAACACCGCTTTCCGCCTAGCCGATCCCCCACTCAGCCCCTGCGGGCTCAATGGGGGGCCGGAAGGGGGGGCCTACCCACTAAAAAAACACCCGCTGTGCACTCTGCCCACTATGTGCCAAGGCTACGGGAATCGCTTTCGCATTACTTCCGCGACCAAGGCAGTGAGTTGCTCGCTTTCGCAAGCCCACCACGGGATGCAGAAACTACTTCTGCCATCCCAAGGGATTTCTCCCAGCCACCAGGAAGCGCACAGCACAGATGCGCACTAACTAGTTCGGAGTCCATAAACCTCAGAGCGGGGCCTCCCAACCCACGCTCAGGACCCACTAATAGCGTACTGCCTGAAGGTCTCCGCATTCATGTAAACATGAACGCGTAACCCCTTACAGACCTCCGCATTCGATTGGAGACGTATGTACGTCTCAGAGCGTCCATCTCGCAGAGACATTCGTACGCAGCAGGTTAGGTACTAGTGCCGTCTGCACGATCCCAGTCCCACTATATGCGAGCAGTCGTCTCTGAGAGACTTTCACTCCCCTCGCGCGTACTATCTTAATGGTTTCCGCCCCCATGTTAGACATAGAAGCGTACTCCCATTTAGATCTCCGCAATCGTTCGAGTTGTGAGTTTCCAAGGGAAAATAGTGCGCCACCTGCGCTTTCCCTCGGTCACTCGGGTGCGTACTACCCGGGTGGATACAGCAATCCTCACCAATCACTGAATTACCCAGGTTTCCACTGCCTCAGTGGGTTCAGTACTACATGCCCTCTGCACCTTCCTGAAACCCACTGAGTTTGAGCGGCCGCCTCCGAAAAGACATTCGCTCCCCTCTCGCGCGTACTATCTGAATGGTTTCCGCCCCCATATTTGACACAGAAGCGTACTCCCACTTAGATCTCCGCAATCGTTCGAGTTGTGAGTTTCCAAGGGAAAATAGTGCGCCATCTGCGCTTTCCCTCGGTCACTCGGTTGCGTACTACCCGGGTGAATACAGCGATCCACACCGATCACTGAACCACCCAGGTTTCCACTGCCTCAGCGGGTTCAGTACTACATGCCCTCTGCACCTTCCTGAAACCCACTGAGTTTGAGCGGCCGCCTCCGAAGAGACATTCGCTCCCCTCTCACGCGTACTATCTTAAAGGTTTCCGTCTCCATGTAAACATAGAAACATAGTCCCTCTTAGACCTCCGCAATCGTTCAAAAGGGTTCTAGGGTATGCACCGCCTGCGCTTTCCCCTAGACCCCAAGACGTACACCTGAAAAGGCTTCCGTCTTCGACACGCTAGCCTGTAAGGCCCACAGTCTGCGAGCAATCATCTCCGAAGAGACATTCGCTCCCGTCTCGCGCGTACTATCTGAATGGTTTCCACCCCCATGTTAAACATAGAAGCATACTCCCACTTAGATTTCCGCAATCGTTCGAGTTTCGAGTTTCCAAGGGAAAATAGTGCGCCACCTGCGCTTTCCCTCGGTCACTCGTGTACGTACTACCCGAGTGGATACAGCAATCCTCACTGATCACTGAACCTCCCGGGTTTCCGCCACCCCGTGGGTTCAGTACTACGTGCCATCTGCACCTTCCTGAGACCCACAGAATTTGAGCGGCCGCCTCCGAAGAGACATTCGCTCCCGTCTCGCGCGTACTATCTCAAAGGTTTCCGTCTCTATGTAAACATAGACACGTAGTCCCTCTTAGATCTCCGCAATCGTTCAAAAGGGGTGCTAGGGAATGCACCACCTGCGCTTTCCCCTAGACCCAAAGACGTACAACCTGAAAAGGCTTCCGTCTTCGACACGCTAGCCTGTAAGGCCCACAGTCTGCGAGCAATCATCTCCGAAGAGACATTCGCTCCCGTCTGGCGCGTACTATCTAAAAGGTTTCCGTCTCCATGTAAACATAGACACGTAGTCCCTCTTAGACCTCGGCAATCGTTCAAAAGGGGGTTTAGAGGATGCGCCGCCTGCGCTTTCCTCTAGCCCCCAAGACGTATAACCTAAGAAGGCTTCCGTCTTCGACACGCTGGCCTGTAAGGCCCACGGTGTGCGAGCAATCATCTCCGAAGAGACATTCGCTCCCGTCTCGCGCGTACTATCTGAAAGGTTTCCGTCTCCATGTAAACATAGACACGTAGTCCCTTTCAGACCTCCGCAATCGTTCGAACGAGGTTCAGGGTAAGCGCCACCTGCGCTGTCCCCTGGTCCCTCGGTGTCGGATTATTAGCCGCCAGCTGTAAAAGAAGCTCATAAGAGTCTTTTACAATGACGCCCAGGGTGCACCGGCCCTCCCACTGTCGTTCCCAGTCCACGGATGAACGGGGACAAACAGTAGTCAGGCACACGAGGAGGTTATCCGACCAAGCACCCCAACCTAACCTAACCTAACCTAACCTAACCTAACCTAACCTAACCTAACCTAACCTAACCTAACCTAACCTAACCTTTTTTTTTTTTTTTTTTTTTTTTTTTTTTTTTTTTTTTTTTTTTTTTTTTTTTTAACGGATGAAAAAATGCGTACTTATGCATACTCCGTCGCCTGGGAGAGCGACGGCAGTTATGTGGGACTCTCCCACGGAAGCCACCAGCGACTCAACGCCGGCAACACCGCTTTCCGCCTAGCCGATCCCCCACTCAGCCCCTGCGGGCTCAATGGGGGGCCGGAAGGGGGGGCCTACCCACTAAAAAAACACCCGCTGTGCACTCTGCCCACTATGTGCCAAGGCTACGGGAATCGCTTTCGCATTACTTCCGCGACCAAGGCAGTGAGTTGCTCGCTTTCGCAAGCCCACCACGGGATGCAGAAACTACTTCTGCCATCCCAAGGGATTTCTCCCAGCCACCAGGAAGCGCACAGCACAGATGCGCACTAACTAGTTTGGAGTCCATAAACCTCAGAGCGGGGCCTCCCAACCCACGCTCAGGACCCACTTATAGCGTACTGCCTGAAGGTCTCCGCATTCATGTAAACATGAACGCGTAACCCCTTACAGACCTCCGCATTCGATTGGAGACGTATATACGTCTCAGAGCGTCCATCTCGCAGAGACATTCGCTCGCAGCAGGTTAGGTACTAGTGCCGTCTGCACGATCCCAGTCCCACTATATGCGAGCAGTCGTCTCTGAGAGACTTTCACTCCCCTCGCGCGTACTATCTTAATGGTTTCCGCCCCCATGTTAGACATAGAAGCGTACTCCCACTTAGATCTCCGCAATCGTTCGAGTTGTGAGTTTCCAAGGGAAAATAGTGCGCCACCTGCGCTTTCCCTCGGTCACTCGGGTGCGTACTACCCGAGTGGATACAGCAATCCTCACCGATCACTGAACCACTCAGGATTCCACTGCCTCAGTGGGTTCAGTACTACATGCCCTCTGCACCTTCCTGAAACCCACTGAGTTTGAGCGGCCACCTCCAAAGAGACATTCGCTCCCCTCTCGCGCGTACTATCTGAATGGTTTCCGCCCCCATGTTTGACATAGAAGCGTACTCCCGCTTAGATCTCCGCAATCGTTCAAATGGGGTGCTAGGGAATGCACCACCTGCGCTTTCCCCTAGACCCCAAGACGTACAACCTGAGAAGGCTTCCGTCTTCGACACGCTGGCCTATAAGGCCCACAGTCTGCGAGAAATCATCTCCGAAGAGACATTCGCTCCCGTCTCACGCGTACTATCTCAAAGGTTTCCGTCTCTATGTAAACATAGACACGTAGTCCCTCTTAGATCTCCGCAATCGTTCAACAGGGGTGCTAGGGAATGCACCACCTGCGCTTTCCCCTAGACCCCAAGACGTACAACCTGAAAAGGCTTCCGTCTTCGACACGCTAGCCTGTAAGGCCCACAGTCTGCGAGCAATCATCTCCGAAGAGACATTCGCTCCCGTCTGGCGCGTACTATCTAAAAGGTTTCCGTCTCCATGTAAACATAGACACGTAGTCCCTCTTAGACCTCGGCGATCGTTCAAAAGGGGGTTTAGAGGATGCGCCGCCTGCGCTTTCCTCTAGCCCCCAAGACGTATAACCTAAAAAGGCTTCCGTCTTCGACACGCTGGCCTGTAAGGCCCACGGTGTGCGAGCAATCATCTCCGAAGAGACATTCGCTCCCGTCTCGCGCGTACTATCTGAAAGGTTTCCGTCTCCATGTAGAACATAGACACGTAGTCCCTTTCAGACCTCCGCAATCGTTCGAACGAGGTTCAGGGTAAGCGCCACTGCGCTGTCCCCTGGCCCCTCGGTGTCGGATTATTAGCCGCCAGCTGTAAAAGAAGCTCATAAGATTCTTTTACAATGACGCCCAGGGTGCACCGGCCCTCCCACTGTCGTTCCCAGTCCACGGATGAACGGGGACAAACAGTAGTCGGGCACACGAGGAGGTTATCCGACCACGCACCCCAACCTAACCTAACCTAACCTAACCTAACCTAACCTAACCTAACCTAACCTAACCTAACCTAACCTAACCTAACCTAACCTAACCTAACCTAACCTAACCTAACCTAACCTAACCTAACCTAACCTAACCTAACCTAACCTAACCTAACCTAACCTAACCTAACCTAACCTAACCTAACCTAACCTAACCTAACCTTTTTTTTTTTTTTTTTTTTTGTATCAAGAGGAGAATGCAATCTTTACGCATACCAAACGGCATGTTGGGGTCGGTCACCCCCCAGGTTATTACCCGGGACATGTTCCTCGCCGCGCCCAGCCCTCCCGCCAAGCCTAATAGGCTTCGCGTCAGGGCTGGGTGGTTCTAACCCCTGCCCTAGTGACAGGGGGAGGAAGCATTTTCCCGGCCTCCCATAAGGCTACCCACTCATGGTGGGCGGGCCAGATGGGGGGACGGGAGAATGCACCACTACCAACTAAACTCCTCTCGAAGACCTGCGCCTTACCGCCGGGTCCGTGGGATCGTGTTGACACGCTCCACGTATGACCCGGGGAGAGTGGCCCGTTAGGGCTCCACTCTATGGGGGGCAGAGGGCCTTACTGCACCCCCCCTTGCGGCTAGGGGAGAACAAGTCGCGCACGTTGGCGTCTTGTTCTCCCCCGCCGCGCACGTCGGAGTTGGCTCGCTGCGACGTCCGCCTCGCGAACCCTCTCCGCGGCCTCCTTCTGCGAGACGACGTCTTCGCAGAAGGAGACCACGGCCTGCCATCCCTCCCTGCTTCGCAGCATCGCAACTGTGATGCTGGGAAGCGAGAGGTCTGGCCCAACCGCAGCAACCAACTCCTGGCGCTGCAACGTCCACGCCGAGCACACCTCCAGAGTGTGGCGCGAGGTGTCTTGCAGTGCGCCACATTGGTGACACACCTGCGACTCCTCCCTCTGTATCTGACACAGGTACCTTCCGAAGCACCCGTGTCCGGAAAGCACCTGTGTCAGCCTGAAGGTGAGAGACCCATGGGTCCTCTCCTTCCATTCTTTGAGGACCGGGCGGATGGCCTCCACCGTCCTATGCCCTGCTGCCGGGGCCTCAAGTTGTCGCCCCCACTCCTCAAGAGCTCTCTCTTCGGCTAGTCGCCGGACGTTCTGGCGTTCTTCCGGGGCAAGACGATCCCCACTCGCCCTTTCCTCTTTGCGTCGCCAGTACACCTCCGATAGAACTTGGGCTTCAAGTTCCCATGGAGGCGTACCAGCGAGCGCACAGGCTGCGGACCACGATACGGTGCGGTAGCCCCTAATAATGCGCGAGGCCACTATCCTCTGCGGGCGCCGTAATGCTGCCTTGTTTTCAGCGTTCAAGGCGTCTGACCATACGGGGGCACCGTACAGGGCCATACTGCGTATGACCCCCGCATACAGACGCCGACAACTCCTGTTCGCCCCTCCAACGTTAGGCAGCAATCTGCCGAGGGCTGCCGCTGCCTTCACTAGTCTGGGGGCTAGTTGCTGAAAGTGGGCCTTAAAGCTCCACCGACCATCCAGAACCAGCCCCAGATACTTCATGGTCGGACGAAGGGGGACCACTACTCCGTCCACGACCATATCTTCGCCCGGCGGTGGGCCTTGTCTCGGCCCATGGAATACGATGGCCTGAGTCTTGGCCACTGCCACTTCCAAACCCAACCTTCTGATTCGGGCAATCACGCCCTCCGCTCCAATTTTGGCCAGGCGCTTCGCGTCCGCGAGATCTCTACCCCGAGCAGTAACCAGAGTGTCATCTGCATAGCAGGTGACGCTGACTCGGGGGAGAAGGACGCCGCGAAGCACCCAGTCATATGCTAAGTTCCACAGGAGCGGACCCAGCACCGACCCCTGTGGAACACCACATTCCATACGTCTGGCCTTCAACTGGCCGTCCGAAGCCAGATAGATGACCTCCCTGTCTCGAAGGTAATGATCTATTATCCCGACTAAGTAAGGGGGGACGCCATGATGCCTTAGCGCGTCCCTAATGACACTGTAGGGGAGAGAGTTAAAGGCGTTCTTTATGTCTAAAGATACTGCCACGACTCTCTCCCCTTTAGCGACCGCCGCTCTACACAACTCCTTCAAGGACATGATGGCGTCAATAGTAGACCTCTGCCTCCTGAAGCCGAACTGTTTGTCCGATAGGTTCGGACCCTCCCCATCCAAATGTTGGACGACTCGGTCAGCTATCAGTCTCTCAAGCATTTTACCGAGTTCGTCCAAGAGGACCACTGGTCGATAGGCGCTTGGAGAGTCCGGGGGCCTGTCATTCTTTGACAGGAGGCAGAGTCTACCCCTCTTCCAGGCCTTCGGGAATCGCCCGGTACGGAGGCAGGCATCAAAGAGCGCCCTGGCTTGCTCGCCCAGATGTTTTAGGGCGATAGGCAGTATTCGCCCGGGAATCCCGTCCGGGCCAGGCGCTTTTCTCTTATTGCGGAGGCGATCAATGACGCCCTCCATTTCCGCGTCAGAAATGGGGGTGAACCCCTGCGCCGGATCGGAAACCTGTGGCGTAGGACCGATCAGGGAGGACACCTGCGGAGGCGTGGCAGGGAAGAGACCGTCCACCACACTAGCGAGAAGCCCTAGGTCCATCGACTCGGTGGGCGGCGCCTGGTTACGGAGTCGGCTCCTAATCATCCTGTACGGACGCCCCCACGGGTCCGCGTTTAAACTTTCGAGATACTCTTCCCATGCCGATGTTTTTGCTCTACAGATGCCCTCTGACAGGGCCTGTTTAGCCCCACTGAAGGCCTGGCGAAGTCGGGACTCCTCGCCCGGTTGGAACCTAACCTAACCTAACCTAACCTAACCTAACCTAACCTAACCTAACCTAACCTAACCTAACCTAACCTAACCTAACCTAACCTAACCTAACCTAACCTAACCTAACCTAACCTAACCTAACCTAACCTAACCTAACCTAACCTAACCTAACCTAACCTAACCTAACCTAACCTAACCTAACCTAACCTAACCTAACCTTTTTTTTTTTTTTTTTTTTTTGTTGTATCAAGAGGAGAATGCATTTAGGCATACCAAACGGCATGTTGGACTCGGTCATACCAGGGGGTACGTCCCTCGCCACACCCAGTCCTCCCACCAAGCCTGATAGACTTCGTGTCAGGACTGGGCGGTTCTAACCCCTGCTCCACCCCCTAACGAGCTCGAAAGCTCGAGAGGGGGCCGGGCAGGGGGAGGAAGCGTCCTCCCCTGCCCCCCATATGGCTACCCACGCTCGGTGGGCAGGCCAGATGGGGCGAAGGGGAGAAGGCACCACTACCAACTAAACTCCTCTCGAAGACCTGCGCCTTTCCGCCGGGTCTGTGGGATCGCGGTTGCATGCACCACGTGACCCGGGGATGGTGACCCGTTAGGGTTCCACCTTATGGGGGGCAGAGGGCCTTACTGCGCCCCCCCTTGCGGCTAGGGGAGAACGAGTCGCGCACGTTGGCGTCTCGCTCTCCCCCGCCGCGCACGTCGGAGTTGGCTCGCTGCGACGTCCGCCTCGCGAACCCTCTCCGCGGTCTCCTTCTGCGAGATGACATCCTCGCAGAAGGAGACCACGGCCTGCCATCCCCCCTCGCTACTCAGCATCGCAACTGTGATGCTGGGAAGCGAGAGGTCGGGCCCAACCGCAGCGACCAACTCCTGGCGCTGCACCGCCCATGCCGAGCACTCTTCTAGAGTGTGGCTTGCAGTGTCTCGTGGTGCGCCACAGTGGTGGCACACTTGGGACTCCTCCCTCTGTATCTGGCACAGGTACCTCCCGAAACACCCGTGTCCGGAAAGTACCTGTGTCAGCCTGTAGGTAAGAGTGCCATGCGCTCTCTCCCTCCACTCTCTTAGGACAGGGCGGATAGCTTCCACCGTCCTCTGTCCGTAAATTGGGGCCTCCAGCTGACGCACCCATTCCTCCACACAACGCTCCTCCGCAACACGTCGTGCGCTTAATCTCTCCTCCGGGGCGAGGCGGTCTCCCCTAGCCCTTTCCTCTCTCCTCTGCCGATACACCTCCGAGAGCATCTGGGCCTCCAGCTCCCACGGAGGCGCACCAGCGAGAACGCAGGCAGCCGCCCCTGAAATTGTGCGGTAGCCTCTAACCATTCTTGAGGCCACAACCCGCTGTGGCCGTCGCAAAGCTGCCCTGTTTTTCTCGCTTAACGAGTCCGCCCACACGGGGGCCCCGTACATAGCCATGCTACGGATGACCCCCGCGTACAACAACCGACAACTTTTGTCGGGCCCGCCCACGTTGGGCAATAATCGCCCAAGCGCTGCAGCTGCGCCCACCAGTCTGGGGGCCAGTTGCTGGAAATGAGCTTCGAACTTCCAGCGCCCGTCCAGCACTAGCCCCAAGTACTTCATCGTCGGGCGCAGCTTGACCACCACCCCGTCGACGAGCATGTCCGCTCCTGGCGGAGCCCCCTGCCTTGGCCCGTGAAACAGAATGGCCTGAGTTTTCTCCACTGCGACTTCGAGGCCCAGGGCCCGGATGCGGCCTATTATAAACTCCGCCCCAACTCTGGCGAGGCGTCTCGCCTCCGCAAAGTCCTCCCCTCGGGCGGCGATGAGCGTGTCATCTGCGTAACAGATGACATCCATCCGAGGGGGGAGAGCGCCACGGAGCACCCAATCGTAGCCAAGGTTCCACAGGAGCGGCCCCAACACCGACCCCTGTGGAACACCGCACTCCATTTTGCGGACTCTTAATTGCCCGTCTGGGGCGAGAAACACGATTTCCCTGTCCTCCAGGTAATTGTCGATCAGACGCACCAGATATGGAGGTATCCCGTGGTATCTGAGAGCGTCTCGTACCACACTGTATGGCAGAGAGTTGAACGCATTCTTTATGTCTAAAGATACTGCGACAACCCTCTGCCCCCGACTTATTGCCGCCTGTGTCATCTCCTTGAGAGCGAGCAAGGCGTCGATCGTAGACCTCTGCCTCCTAAAGCCGAACTGGCGATCCGACAAATCCGGCCCCACCGTCCCTAGATGCTGGACGAGTCGGTCAGCAATGATGCGCTCAAGCATCTTGCCAAGCTCGTCGAGGAGGACAATGGGCCGGTACGACGACGGGGAGTCCAGCGGTCGATCTTCCTTTCTAAGGAGGCAGAGTCTCCCCCTTTTCCACGCCTTTGGGAATTGCCCCGTTTTCAGGCATTTATTAAACAGGGCTCTGAGATGCTCGCCCAGATGCTTTAGGGCACCAGGTAGCACTCTGCCTGGTATACCGTCCGGTCCGGGCGCCTTTTTCTTGGATTTTAGGCGCTCCGTGACGTAGCTGAGCTCATCCTCCGTGACGGGGGAGAAGCCCCTTGCCGGATCTGGCTCATCGGGCGTTGGACCCACAACTCGAGGCACCAACGGAGGCGACGCAGGAAACAATCCTTCCACCACACGTATCAGCAGCTCCTGATCCATGGACTCGGTAGGGGGCGCCTGATTCCGGAGCCTACTCCTCACCATTCTATATGGGCGCCCCCATGGGTCCCTGTCCAGGTCCCCCAAAAACTCATCCCATGCGGCGGACTTTGACCGACATATGGCCTCTGTGAGGGCCTGCTTCGCTTCGTCGAGGGTGCGACGGAGGTGGGATTCCTCCTCAGCATCCTGCCTTGCCCTTCGCCGCGAACGCTGGTAAGCCCTTCGGGCTTCCAGGCATGCTTCTCTGAGGGAGGAGATCTCCTCCGTCCACCAATACACGCTTCGCTTGCGTGGTAGGCCCTTGACCCTCGGCATGGACGCATCGCAGACCGCCGTTAAACAGCTCGTCAACCGCCTGGCCAGCTCCTCTACCCCCTCTTCTTCGGTGTGGCTTCCTTCGAGGTTCCACGCCTCCACCAGCGCCGTCTCCTCTGCCAGTTCCCTGTCTAACTTTGTGAAGGCCCAACGGGGGAAGTGACGTTGTGATTCCCCTGGGCGAAGTGGGCGGTTTCCGTCTGGGGTGGACACTATCTTAAAAGATATGTGGTCATGGTCTGACAGGGTGAGCACGTCTTTGAGAACGTGCCAACCCCGAACCCGTGCCGCTAGCGCTGGAGTGGC
This sequence comes from Catoptria pinella, assembly GCA_963556745.1. Lineage (NCBI taxonomy): Eukaryota > Metazoa > Arthropoda > Insecta > Lepidoptera > Crambidae > Catoptria > Catoptria pinella. Next base: position 12,691,146 of record OY750774.1, on the reverse strand, counting down.
GAACGTCAGGTCCACAATAGACCCGCCGTCCCCTCTGACGCAGGTGAAGTCCCGGCCTCGGTTGCAGAGCACGAGCCCCGCTGCCACTGCCCATTCGAATACCTCGACGCCCTTCGGGGTGTCTCTGCGCTCACCCCAGGACGTATGGTGAGCGTTGAAGTCGCCCAGCACTAGGAGCTGTGCTGGAGCAAGGCGCCCCACCACACCGCTCAGCCCGTTGAGCCATTGCACAAGCTCGCTAATGCCCCGGTTGGGGGAAAAGTAGACCCCAATAATGGTCAACTCTCCCCAAGTGGCCGCCACATAGCCCGGTCCCCTCTCTTTAACCGAGAGGGGAGGGGAGAAGGCGGCAGAGTAGGAGGCCATAATGGCGACGGAACCGTCAGCAGCGCTCGCCCAGTTGGGGCGTTGGGGAACCGAATACGGCTCCGCCACTACAGCTAGGTTGGTGCTCGACTCTGCTACGTGCTGCAGGAGCAGATCCTGTGCAGCAGCAGAGTGATTTAAATTTCCCTGAAGGAGGTTGAGGTGTCCAGGCATTATGAAGACATATGTTCAACCTCCTCAACCTCCTTTTGGGCTGCTGCGCCTGTTGTCTGCCGCACCGGGGCCGGTGTAAATGGAATCCTCGCCCTCACCGCAGGGGGATGACATTTACTTCCCCCCATAATGTGGTTGGCCGGCAGCTTGGCCGCCCTGCACACAACACAATTTGGCTCGGCTCCGCAGTCGGGAGACCTGTGCCCCTTCTTGCCGCAACGGTAGCACACATCACTCCGGTCGGCGTCGCACCGGCACAATGCTCTAGTATGTCCTGGGATCATACACCTGAAGCACCGGAGCGGGAGAGCCTCCAGTGCTTTGATCGACGCGGACACCCATCCCACTCTTAAGCGCCCTGCCTCGGACAGGACCTTAGCCGCGGCGATGGGGCACTTGACTAGTGCCGAGCCAAGACCTCCTGGACCCGTTCTTATTGGTCCAACACGGACATGTTCAGGGGGGCATCCCCCAGCGCTGGCGACTGCTGAACGGAGCTCCTCTGTGGTCACCGAGTCATCCAGCCCGGAGACACGCATATCCGCAGTCTTCACGGGCCTTGTGACATTAGCCGAATCACCTAGTGTCTCCCTGAGCTTCGCGGCCAGGAGATCCGCCTTGTCCCCACTCGTTGCCCCAGGGATTTCGAATACGCGGGACCCCGTAGCCGATATCTTCACTTTCATCCCTTGGATGCCCATCTCCGAAATGTTTACCGCCTGCTTAGCTTTTAATATAGCCTCAGCGTAGGTTACCCCATTTTTCTCCTGCTCAGGAGAAATAGACAGGACTACAGCTGTCGTCTTTGGTGACGACAGCTTGGGCTTCCTGGGTCCTGTCGACTTGGCAGGCTGCGGCTTTGCCGATTGAGGATTCCTCGTGGTGTCGGCGGCTGGGGCGGGAGGCCCTGTAGCTGCCTTTGTTTTAATGGGGCGACCATTTTTTCCCGCTACCGACCATGGTTTTTCCGTCGCTGCGGCCGCCGCATAGGAGGGGCGGGACTGACCATCACCCGGGGCCGGGCTCGACTGTGGCAATGGTGAACTTGCCTGTTGTGCGGCGGCAGCCGCAGCCTTCTTTTTGTCCCCTGCAAGTGGGGGACGCAGAATAGGAGCCGGCGGTAGGCGCATCTCAAGGCCCGCGATTTTTGCGTTGAGCATGTTCGCAAACCTTGTCATTAGCGAGCTTTCAAGTACCGCTAACCACTCCGGAACGTCCGGGTTAGCGGGGGCTGCCACCTGTGGCAGAGGGCTGGCCTCCTGCTCAGCTTCCTCCGTCTGGCTACTGGGGGCCTCACGTCTGCGCTGTGCATCCAGTGTACACCTCTCCTCGAACGCCCGTTTAAGGGCCTGCAGGTCAGACTTGAGGCCGTTCACCTGCTCCTCCAGTCTTTTATTGTCGGCCTTAAGACGGCGGGTTTCCTCAGTGGAGGACATACCGATCAGTTCGGTGACCACCTTTTTTATTCCCGCCGCCACCTCCTTAACGTCATTTTTAAATTCCCGTTTAAGGTTTCCCGAAAGGGAAGCGACATTAAGGAGCTTTTGGGTGTAACGCTCCACCTCCTGTTGGATTCGCACCGATGACCTTCCCGAAGCCTTAGAGCCAGCAGGGGACTCGTCTCCACTCCGCGAGCAGCCCGGAGACTGCGGACGGTCCGAATCTTGATCTTTGTCTGTCCTCTTATCTTTTCCTTTACCTCTATTTTTCTTCTTCCCTTTTTCCACTTCCAATCCAGATGCTTCTTCCACCACCTTTCTTTCTTCCTCTCTGGCCTTTGCCTTGTCAAATTCCCTTTCTATTTCCTCTAATTCGTCCTGTTCTCGTCCTTCCTGGGTGTTGCGCTTACGCATGGCAGCGTATCCAGCAAACCTCCCAGATCCGTGAGCTTTACCTCTTGTTCCGGTATTGCTCAGGCCGACCTTACTACTTGCCGCAAAGGGCACTTCGACGTCATCAGACCCCTCAGAATCAACGAGTGGACCCTCAATGGGACGTTTTCTGGAAGCCGATCGGCCTTCCTGCCGGTCGGACTCCCTCTCCTCCATCGACGTGACCAAGGGCTCCTGCCAAACGTCAGGCGATCCCGCTCTCGAGTCCCCGTCGGAAAACATTATTTCATCCCCATACATGTCGGGTTCTATGGAGATAAATTATACATCCGATAATAAAACTACCGAAAACCAATCACACTGGCAGTGTCGATCGCTCGAGCACCACCAGGAAGAACCAAAAATCCGTAATCAAGCCAATGTCGTCAGTAAAGCTATCAAACAGTCCAGAAAAACAAGCCAAGTCCGTAAGAAAGTATAAGCGAAGTCCGTAAGAAGTGCCAAAGTCGTCGTATTTATTGCAGAATCAGTCCAAAAACAAGCCAAGTTGTTGTAAATCCGGCAGAGGCCGAAGCCGCCCACGGCACGTGGCCCGGATATCGACTTTTCAAAAAGAAAATTCGATTTCCGGAAACCACTGCGAAGTCTACCTGGACGACCTGGTCGACCACTGCTACCGCTGGTTGGACGACTTAGCAAAAACTGAAAAAAATTAATTTCTCAGAAATTACTAAGCCGAAATGCGATTTTTTGCTACCGAAAGATAGAACAAAAATTCCCACACCTAAGAACCGAAAATTGTAATTTTCACTACAAAAGTGCCCTCCGAAAAACGTCAACCTAACCTAACCTAACCTAACCTAACCTAACCTAACCTAACCTAACCTAACCTAACCTAACCTAACCTAACCTAACCTAACCTAACCTAACCTAACCTAACCTAACCTAACCTAACCTAACCCATTCTGGCTCCGACCGCCGTCGAGAACGCCCAGAAAACACGTGTCTCCTATCTTAAAAAATTCAGAAAAGTGGTAAATCCAGCACGTACCACCAAGTGATATATACCAAAAGTTGCGCGCTGACGAGCTCTACACGGTTGTGAAAAGTTTGTGGAAATCGCATAAGTGCCGTGAAAGTTATTGGTGAAATAGTGCTCAATTCACAAAAAAGTGCAAAAAATTCGGCAGTTTTTCGCCCATAGCGTCCGCAGTTTGCGAGACGCGTGGGGTTTGGAGTTGTCGCCGTGTGCGCCTCAGTGCCCCCTACCCAGTGGTGCCATTTGCAGATTTTTCCGGGCAATATCCCCGGAGAAATCGCAATTTTTCTGCATAACCTCCAACCACGTGGTCAGTCTTCCCGGGGCGGCCGGGTGGTTTGGAGGGCATCATCAGACGCGGCACAACGAGGCGATTCACCCGACACATCGAGCTCTGCAAACGGAAGAATAACAGCTGAGTTATTGCATTTTAAAATTTGTAAAAAATTAAAACTTTTATTTTTAAATATTCTTGTATGACAGTAGATAGTTTTTAAAATTTTGAAAAATAGAACGTATTAAGATCTTTTTAAAACTTTTTAAATTTTTGAATTTGGCCTTATATTTAAATAGTTATTAAATTTTTAAGTTAGGGGTGAAAACTTCCCCCTCAATTTGTACTTTGGTTTTAAATGTTAGATTTAAGTTTTCGTTTGTTCATCATAGTATTTACAACGCACTATTTTTAGGTACCACTTTTGGATTTTTAGGTTATATAGTTTAGGAGAAATTTTATTTTTTAGGTTATTTTCTGTGTTTTCTTTTTGGGGGTTGAAGATAGGGGCTGGGACGACCCACCATATGTTTTAGGTGTCCCTGGCATCAGTAGCAAGCCCAAACACCGGTGGGATAGGCCCTTTATTGCGATTTATCCGGTCCGGCGGCCATTTTGCCCGAAACCGGATAAATTTTCTCCTGCCTATAACTCTTTTGTTTTTCGGCCTAGAGAGGCGGGGATTTCGTGGAAGGGCTTCGATTTTGTCCCATTTTCGGCCTAGTGGGGTGGAACTCCGGAATTCCATATTGTGTCTGTTTCCGGTTTCTGGCCAGTACATCCGGTAGCCCAGTACCCCCCCACCACAACGTCGAAAACCCCGCGCCTCTACGACGAGTAGCTTGGGAGCTACGATTTTTTGAAAATCAGGGGTACCAACATTACCCCCGGGGGAGTCGTTTTTAAATCCCTCGTAACTCCCAACCTACCCATCCGATCTCCTTGGTTCCTTGGAACTTTCTGAGTGTTTTTCTCCCTTCTACCCCCCCCAACCCCAAAAACCCCATTTTTCCCACCCTCACTTAACCCCCTGATTTTCCCCGCTTGCGAGCAAGATCTCGCCAGGGCACCCCCAACAGCCCCAAACACCAGGGTCCTAGCCCCAATAGCGCCGGAGATACAGCCCTCCAAAGTTGGCGTCCGCCATCTTGGACGCCATTTTGGAAAACTTTGAGGGGACATATCTCCCAAACTATTGGGACTAGAGAGTTAGGGATTTCGCTGGTTGGTTTCCCCGGTAGCCCACTATCATCCTAGTGGGGTCGTTCCACCCTAGGGTGACTTTGGAAATTAATTTCCAAAAACCCCACTGGGGGGTGGGGCTCGAAGAGACCAACCAGGAAATACCACATACCCGGGTGCTCCGACCGGTACTTCTCGAGTTATTCGCCTTTATCCGGTTTTTATCCGGTTTCTCCGGGAATTTCCGGTGGCGAATGCTCGAGAACTATTGGACGTAGAGGGGCGTGCGAGGGGTCGGGAGATAGGGCTCGGTGGGAGGAGTCAGCCGGCGACCCTCATTTTGACGCTGCGATCGCCATTTTGGCGGCCATCTTGTTTTTAGGGAAAATTGTTATAACTTTTTAGAAAAAAATTTTTAAAAATTAGCGGTCTTGACTTATAGGTGCTCTAGGTCACCCCGCACACCATAGTCGACACATAGGGACGTAGAGCCACTTTTAGTGACTCTACATAGGTTAAATAAAAATTCTGATTAAAATTAGGTAATTTACCTAAATTTCAACACTACTGACGAAATTTTGACAGCGCAGGTCGTATATTAGGTTAATGACAAATATTATACATATTTACAATTTTATTATACATATATACACTTAGGTTAATTTTAAAACAAATTTACACTTTTACATTTGACGACACTGCTCCCTCCACGCCAAAACAGAAATGGCTTTCGTCCGCACGCCTGTGGGCAGACTGGGGAAAGTCCAGAGCCCTAGTCCCAGAACAAAACCGGGAACATCACCAGCAACTGAACACTACTGTTCAGACTCGGAGACTGAGACTCTGCCCCCGATCGAAGCCTTTATCAGGCGTCCTGGCGCCACGCGCCAGTCAAAGGCATTATTGAAAGCCTACAGGGCGACAGCATGCCAGCCAAATGAACGCAAGAGTACTCCTGGCGTTCTCCTCGAGAGCTTGATGATAGCGGCTGAGAGCATCCCACTGAGAATGAAGAAAAACCCCACAATGAGAAAGGACATGCGGGAATACGTGGAACTCCAGATCGAGGATATGATGAACTCCCTCTTCGAACTGAGCGATCAAGTTATGGGGATATGATGAACTCCCTCTTCGAACTGAGCGATCAAGTTATGGAGATTGAGAATAAATTAAAACATACAACCCATGCGTCAGCGACGTCCCCTGCGCCTGGCACAGGAAAAGAAAGCGAAGATGGTGACAGTAAGCTGGCGCAGATGGAAAGGGAACTAGCTGAACTAAAATCGCTCATCGTAGAGGCAAATAAAGACGCCAGGCAAAGTGTCAAGGACCAGACCAACGTCCTAACCCTCGCGATTGCAGAAATGAAGACCGTGACACAGACCGTCACCCAAAGCACAGCAACAAAAACAGTGATGGACAAATTGGGCGGGATCGAGGAAAGCCTGGGCGACATCGCCTATAGCAACAACAGGCACCAGGCAAAGCTCGAGTCCATGGACACCACACTAAAAACGGTCAATGAAAACACCCGTGGGACCTACGATCGCCTGAGCGAGACCACCAAGCTTCTCGAACAAGCGGGGCATCAGCAACCACAAACGACCCCAGATCGAAAGCGCACCTATGCGGCTGTTGCCGGGGTACCCGTGGCCATTAAATCTCGTCCAGCACCGGCGCTTCACTCCGTCGTAGTGACCTCGGATAACGCTGTGGAAACCAGCGGGGAGGTCCTCGAAAGGGTGAGGCGCGCGGTGGACGCGACAAAAGAAGGTCGTAAAATAGACAAAATACGGAAAGCTAAAAACCAGAAGGTGATTATAGGTTGCCGCGACAGGGACGAGTTAGAAGAGGTAATAAACCGAATTGAAGAGAAGGACGCGAAATTACAAGTCGCACGAATTAAAAATAAAGACCCGTTGGTCATCTTAAAAGACGTCGTACAAAACGACGACTTTGACGACGACTCACTCCTGGCAGCGATAAGAACGCAGAATGCAAACATCTACGGAGGAACGGAAGAGGAACTAAAAATAACAGTCAAGTATAAGAAAAGAACAAGGAACCCAAACGCATCCCACATTATCCTACAGGTCTCTCCCCTTCTCTGGCGCAGGATGACGGAGGCTGGCGTCCTGCACATTGACCTCCAGCGGGTCAGGGTGGAGGACCAGTCTCCACTCATCCAGTGCTCACGATGCTTGGCGTATGGGCATGGTAGAAAATATTGCACCCATAGTGCGGACAGATGCAGTCACTGCGGAGGGCCGCATTTGCGGGCCAATTGTGATGATTGGCTCGCCAAATCTGACCCGGAGTGCTGCAACTGTGTGCACGCAGGGAACAAAAATACGAACCACAACGCATATAGCGAGGAGTGCCCAGTGCGGAGTAAATGGGATTATTTGGCCAGATCCACGACATCATACTACACGGAATGAACAAGAGGCAATAACACCAAGCCAATCACACTTTACTCCACAACACATGTGCTACAAACTAAATTTGTAATTTATATTGTAGACATAATAACATTTTCAACAGTTCTAAAATTTAAATGCATATATTGATATTAATAAACTTGAAAAAATTAATAAATAAAGAAATTAAGTCAAATAAAGTAGCTAAATAACAAAATTTAAGTTCAGTATAAAATCAATAAAAATAGGATATAATAAATAAAACAAAATATAAAACAGGTATCATGGAATAAAGGTAAAAGAAATAAGATAGTATTATATATTATTAGAATATATAACGACTACTTGAAAAAATAAAATGAATAAGCAAACAAATACACATGATAGGAAAAATAGGTAATTAACTAAATACGACAATACAACAGATTAAAATTAGGTTAAAATAGAACAAAACTTCAGTGGAGTAATACTATGATGAACAAAAACAGTCTGTAAATAGAGTTAAGAAAAGAAATAGGATAGAAATATATATCATTAGTATATATATACACCTACCTTTTAAAAGCAAGCAAGTAAATGTTAATATAGATAATCAGTTAAGTGTGTAATAGTTGATAAGAACTCGATGTATTATGTAAGATAAGTAATAGTTGATAAGAACCCGATGTATGATGTATGTTAAGCAAAACTGTAAATAAACAAGTAGATAAAGTAGTAACAATACGAGTGATGTAATTAGTTTAGTAAAACTCAGAGTAATGCAACTAGGAAATTTTAAAAAACTGTTAGTAGCGATAGATATAATGATAAATAAAAAGGTGATGGGAAAGAAATAGAATTTAATGAATTGTAACTAGATAAATAAGATAATAAAATAAATGTATATAAATAACACTGTAAAACTGTTATGGAACAGTAGAAAGAAAACAACCAGAAGAAAATTGTAACAAAATTGGAAAACATTCGTGTGGCTTTAATTACCCTTGTTTTGAATAAATAAATAAAGATATAAAAACAAGTACTGTTAGGCGGGCATCCCACCCGTTAAAGAACATAAGAGGGTGAATGAAAGAAAGAATAAGAATGCGGAATACTAGTGCGAGAGGAATAAAAGCGTGAACTTGAATGAATGAGGAAACAGATACAAAAAGGCCTGGACCTCGAGTCTGGGGAGCAGTGGAAAAAAAAAAAAAAAAAAAAAAAAAAAAAAAAAAAAAAAAAAAAAAAAAAAAAAAAAAAAAAAAAAAAAAAACCTAACCTAACCTAACCTAACCTAACCTAACCTAACCTAACCTAACCTAACCTAACCTAACCTAACCTCATCATCATCATCATCATCATCATCATCATCATCATCAT
>OY750774.1:12330000-12677500 GCA_963556745.1 Catoptria pinella | reverse complement strand
AAGCTTCGTTGCAGGATGGCTGGCGTCCAGGAGGATGGGATGGTTGGACACAGTAATTTCTGCGGCTGCTCCGATACGCCCTGACAAAATTATTAGGCCATCGTGGTGAAAGTGGACGTCAAGCTTGGCTAGCTTACTGTATCGGGACAACGGTTCCGCCAGTCGCAGTGCTGCCAATTCTTCCGGGAAATACTCCTCTTGAAGTCTTGAGATCGCTAAGAATCCCTAAGAATCCCTAAGAAATCTAATCCTTGCAATGTCAGTGATCTACGACCAATAAGCATTCTTCCTTGTCTTTCTAAGATAGTCGATAAGGCAGTTAGCGTGCAAGTGATTAAGTATTTAGAAGCTAACTTTTTACTACCAGTGGCTCAGTCGGGTTTCCGGAAGAAACGTAGCACATCCACAGCGCTTCTTCATGTAGTGGATGATATCCTTTCTGCTCAGGACAAAGGTATGGGTACTCTTCTCGTTCTTCTCGATTACTCACGTGCTTTTGATTGTTTGGATATTCCACTACTCCTCTCAAAGCTTGCGTATTATGGTTTTGATGTAGAAACAGTTCGTTGGTTCCATAATTATTTGTTAAACCGCTCACAAATTGTAGAGTTGAAGAGGGACGATGGTACAGTCACCCACTCTCAGTGCAGGGCCTTGACCAGAGGGGTTCCACAGGGGTCTATATTGGGTCCAATTCTCTTCATCCTGTATACTGCGGACATAACTGAAAGTATAAAAAACTGTCAGTACCATTTATATGCAGATGACATCCAGTTGTACTTCAGTTTTGATCCAAAAGATACTTCGGGCGCAGTGGAGAAAATCAATGATGATCTTCACCATATATTGGAATGGTCCGCCAGAAATAGTCTGATGCTGAATCCTAACAAGACAAAATATATGATCCTTGGGTCAAAGAGACAGGTTTCCCATATTCTAGAGAAACAGCCTCAGATTATGATTGCTGGCCAACCAGTTGAGATGGTTTTAGAAGCTAGAAACTTGGGAGTTATTTTTGAGTCAAATTTGCGCTTTGAAAAGTACACCCTCCAAGTTGTACGCAATTGCTTTTATCGTTTAAAGATCCTATACTGGTATCGCCCTTTTCTATCAGAGGATCTCAGAGTAAGATTGTGTGAGACCTTGGTCCTTTCTAAATTAAATTATGCAGATACAGTTTTTGGCCACTGTTTACTCTCTAGAACCAAGCAACAACTTCAACGGGTACAGAATGCATGCGCACGTTTCTGTTTTACTATTCCACCTAGAGCACATGTCACTCCCTTCCTGAATAGTTCTAACCTGCTTAAGATGAGCTCCCGAAGAAGTCTTCACTTTGCTACCTTGCTCTTTGATATCATTCAGTCTGAATCACCTGAGTATCTATATAACAAAATCAAATGGGCAAAGGATACAAATCCTTACCGCACTAGAGCTTCTTCTTATATGATCCTGACAACCGCACATAAGACTGCTGCATTTCGCGGGTCTTTTAAATACTCAGCCTCGAAGTGTTGGAATAATTTACCGCCCCCAATTCGCAAACTGAAAACGCGACACTCGTTTAGTAATAGTTTAAAAGAGTTTTTATTAAGGTCTCAGTTGCTATAAACCTAGTTTTATGCGTATATACTCACTTGTTTCGTTTTTCACGCTGTGTCCCGAGGCGGCTTTGTTTGTTTTTTCGTTCACTTAGTTATAACTTTTTATTACCAATATTTAATTTTATGCATCTTTAAACTACTTCATAGTCAGCCATTTTGTATCCCGTAATTTGTGTTACTCTGTAAGTTTGTTTTTTTTTAGATATATAACCATTGTCCGCTTCTTTTCTTATCATATTAATAAAGTATAATGTAAAGTATTAAAGAAAAGTTATGGAAAAGTTTTTTTACAGCGAAAATTTTTGCTGACTGACATCTGACATTGACATAATAAATGACAGCTTATGTCAGTCCAGAGACTAGGAAAATTTTTCCATAGTCTAGGAGTTCTCGTTTTGTCGTGTTTGATGTCACAATGTGTCAAGCAGAATATCAGTGCAGTAAGCCCCCCGCTTGCTGCTTAGACTGAGCTTGGCACATTTTTGGCATCACACAACGATACGTGTATCTGTATGTGTTTATGTGATTTTTGTTTTTATTTTTATTTTATTTTTTATTTTATTTTTTATTTTTTATTTTTTTATTAACTATGTACCTATCGTTGTGTGGTCCCAAAATAAATGTATTTTCTTTCTTTCTTTCTTTCTTAGATCGAAGTAGAACCTGTGGGCCTACCGCGTAAGTACCGTCGATTTGAACTCGATGTCGACGCTCGATTACGATGCCGACGCCGACGCTGTCGAATAATCGGTACCGCGTAAATAATGTTGCGTCGATTTGGTGACCGTCGAGAACGTGAATGAATGGAAAAACGCCGTCGACTTGCGATTCGTTTTATTCAGAACATTCAAGTTATTACAAACATCGTTGTTGAAATATTTTTACAATTTTGTTTGTTTAAAGGTACATAAAGGTTAATTATCCTTTGTTTATTTGATTTTTATAAAGAAGTCACTTAATTTCGTGGTATTTAAAGTGTTTTTTATTTAATTTTCATTAAATGCGTGTGTCGTTAACGGAACGTAAAATTTATGTTTGGAACGTGGTAGCAAAATATAAACGATTCAAAAGCGCTTAATTACTAAGTTTATTTGAATAAAGCAATTTTTAACTTTTACTTTACTATTGACATGACAGCCGACTGACTGTCACAGAACAGTAAATACTGTGGTCCAGTGTGGTAAATACCTTACCTATCGGCTAAAAACGTTGAAGTTAATGTTAACTGTGTTTTGACAGATGTATAGTAATGATACATTGCTACTTCGTTTTGGCACGAATAAAAACTTACCAAAGAAAAGTAGCAATATATCACATACATCTGTCAAAAAACAGTTAACATTAACTTCAATGTTTTTAGCCGATACCGCCGCTGGTGGATTACATTCCGTCGATGGAATATACACGCATGACTAGACGCTCAGTATATTTATAAAGTAGTAATGTTGAAAAAACGTGCCCTTTTTTACGATTTACGTACTATTTGAGCGTTCAAATCGTACTATTTCGTACTTTCTTAACGATTGAATTGCAAAATGCAAAAATAGGCATATTATTATGTTGCCCGAAACACGGTAAAACTGAAGCTTCACTTCAGGAAAACATTGCCTAGTGATCTATATTTTAAAAAACACGTGCATACGATTTTCGACCTTATTGCCGTTTGAAATTCGGCCGTCTTTTCCCACATTCCCGTTCACTAACTTTGCTGTTTCATTAGAAAACCATTATTTTGGTTAACATCAATGAAGTCGAAAATCACTTGCACCGTTTTTTATTAACTAGTGATAACTCGACAAATTTACAGTATTTACAGCTTGACCATAAAGAGTTGACAAAAAATGAGGGCGCCACTTTCTATGCAAACACGTCAAAATCACTAATAACTTGGCAACACTGACTATATTTTGTACTGAAAAATTTTAGTTCCATTTTATTTAATTTCCTCTCTTTCTGGCCAAGCTTTACTTTGTGTTTATTGAAATTGAAATTGAAAAATTCTTTATTCAAATAAGCTCACATAACAAGCATTTTTAAATCGTCAATTCTTTTATCCTACCACCCATTATGACGTCTTTTAGCTGACAAGAAAAATGGGCGCAAAAAACTTATCAGCTTTATTAGAAGGAACGATATTTACAAATATGTATATCGTTTCCAGACATTACATTCAAAGTATTCATACATGTTACCATTAACATAGATTCATAAATAAATAACATTATTTAATTAGCTCATTTCTACTGAATCAAATTACAGGTGTCAAGCTTAATTCAAAATTTAAGGCTCAGCCTAGGCTATTACAAAAAATTATATAAATATTTATTCATACAATTCAATAAACGTTAAGACAAGTAGGCAGAAGCAGACCCATTCCCACTGGCAGCACCCGTTCACGAGCATGACGCATGAACCAGCCATCGCTTCGCTCAACCATATTTGAGGGAACGTAACGACCCGCCTCACACGACACCACCATAGAAATGATTAAAGAGAGCATGACATACTTAGGCTACCCGTGTTAAGGCATCGAATTGAAAACTAATATCCAAAAGCTTTTCATAGGCCTATAGAAAGTGAAAGATTGCAATAAAAAAATTCCAAAACAAGGTAGTAGTTATGAATTTTATCTTTTGGGTAAGAAGTGCCATACATATAGATAATATTAAACATTTATATATATATATATATATGTATGCGACGTCCTTAATACAAGTAGTCAGAAGCAGACCCATTCCCACTGGCAGCACCCGTTCACGAGCATGACGCATGAACCAGCCATCGCTTCGCTCAACCATATTTGAGGGAACGTAACGACCCGCCTCACACGACACTACCGCAGAAATGTTTAAAGTGAGCATGACATACTAGAGCTACCCATATTAAGGCGACGAGTCAAGAAACCTGTAGATACGTTTTTTAAGTAGGTAGGACACTTCTTACAAACTATACTTAAAAAGAAAAGAAAAAAAAAAATATATCGATGACTCGAATCACTTGAAATTATAGTACAGAACTTTATACTAGACCCACGAAAGAACCACGGACTTATCTTAATCTATACTGAACATTAGAGTAAAAATTAAAAATACAAAAGCTATGCCCAGGCGTTATTATCCTTCAAATAATCGCAAATAGTGTAATAGCCTTTACTCATGAGATTGGATTTAACAGTATTTTTAAATTTTTCCAAAGGCAGTTCTGTAACTTCTTGTGGAATCTTATTATAAAAGGTAATACATCTACACAAAAAAGAGGTTCCGGTTTTATGCAGTCTGCGCTTTGGAACAGCAAGTTTGTCCTTGTTTCTTGTATTGAATTTATGAACATTACTATTCTTTACAAAACTATCTAAATTTTTCTTTACATACATTATATTTTCATAGATGAATTGGGAAGCAACTGTTAATATTTTAATTTCTTTAAATAAGTCACGAAGGGTATCTCTAGACCGTAAGTTGTAAATAGCGCGCACTGCCCTTTTTTGTAAAATGAATATGTTATTAATATTAGCAGCTGAGCCCCACAACAATAAACCGTAAGTCATAAGACTATGAAAATAACTGAAGTAAACCAATCTTGCTGTTTCAATGTCAGTCAAAAGCCTTATTTTCTTAACGGCAAAGGCAGCGGAACTAAGTCTACTTGACAAGGCATCGATATGAGGGTCCCATTGCAACCGCGAGTCAATAATAATACCTAAAAATTTTGTGGAGTCTACCAATTCGACTATTTCGCCATTTACATTTATTGTAGTATGAACCTGCCTCACATTAGGAAGTGAGAATTTGACACATTTAGTTTTACTAGAGTTAAGCTTCAGATTATTAATGGTAAACCAATGCATCACCTTGGAAAGAGTGCTGTTTACATCGTCACTGCAATCACATCCTCTATCGACTTTAAAAATTAAAGAAGTATCATCAGCAAACAGTACTATTTCACACAAGTTTTTGGTATAGTAAGGAAGGTCATTAATATATATAAGAAAAAGTAATGGACCCAATATCGATCCTTGCGGCACGCCCATGGTAATGGGTGCTTCATAAGACTCTGTTTTATTCACAACAACTTTTTGAGTTCTCGCCGATAGATACGATTGCAGAAGGCTTACTGCATTTTTTGATACACCATAATGTTCCAATTTATGTACTAAAGTACTGTGACTGACACAATCAAATGCTTTAGAGAGATCACAAAAAATACCATTTAGGGTTCGCCTATGAGATAACGATATTTTAATGGGATTTCGCCGCCTTTCTCCTAAAATACAAAGAAAACAACAAAACGTCAAAAAGGATTAAGTGATTAAAAAAATATATAAAACATGCTTTAATTAGTCGCTAGAAAGCAGAATAATTAAAAAAAGCAAGCTTAAATTGGAAAAATCAACCTTTTTACAATCAAATCGACGACTCAAGAGATGCCGTATTGAAATGACACTTCAAATCGACGCGTCGAAACGGCCGTCGGTTTCAAAATTTTTAGGCGGTACCGATTATCTGTCAAAAACAGCGTTTCATTCGTTCTTTCGCCGTCGGCGTCGATTTGACCATCGACGCGTCGGTTTGGGAGATCGCGCGGTACGAAATCACCGTCGGCTGTCAAAATGAAGTCGACGCCGATGCCGACGGCACTTACGCGGTAGGCCCACTGGGTTTGGGCAACACGCAAATTTTCGGCATTTAAAAGGGGAAGCTGGGCGGCAGTATTTGGTTGAGAGCTTCGCGCAGGAGTGTGAGAGGTAGATTGCTTACACTAGCTGCACCTCTCAAACGCCTAAAGAAAATAGCGCTTTGATGCGCACGTGCAGTTGCACGAATCAGACGTGTCCATTGACTAAAGCGGGACGGATCCGCAGAAACGGGTCTGATAATGGGAATGGTAGATGTGGAACTATTTACATCAATGAGGTATGAACGTAAGTTTATCTTGGCACTTGGTTTCAGCTCGGTAGTATTAAGTTTTGAAGGGCCTTGAACCTCAATTGGCCAGTCGCTATAAAGAGATTTCAAAAACTCGGGACCTTCAATCCAGCGACTATTGGCGAGAACAGCTCCTGGGTCACCTCGGGTGGCATCATCGGCCACATTTAAAACTGTGGGGACCCAGCGCAATTCAGTAAGACTTGAGAGTTCTAAAATATCCGCTAGTCGGTGTGCGACAAAGGGAAAATACGACCGCGCATCACTACGAAGCCAACCCAGCACGTTCTTGGAATCAGTCCAGAAATAACGACGTGCTGGTTTGAATTTATGAGCTTCACAAATAGATGAAGCTAACCGAGCGGCAACCGTAGCTGCCTGCAATTCAAGGCGATATATAGTTACAGGGGTCAACGGCGCTACTCTTGCTTTGCTACAAATGAAAGAAAGCTGGATGTGTTCATGAGAGTAAATGAAGCGCCAGTAAGCCACCGCGACGTAAGCGCGTTTTGTGATTTTGCTTGGCAAACGAGCGCAGTTTTTAGAGCTTCTGTATTAAAACCTAGCTGATCAGAAGAAGGGTTTCAAATAAGGCCCAAAGTGCGCACGCTTTGTTGTAAGTCAGACTCCTTTATGACCTTACTTTGAGCTCGTGTTAGCATTTTAAACAAGAGAAAAAAAATTGTAAGGCTGAAACGAAAAGGAAAGGTGAGAAAATTTAGAATTTTCACAAAAAAAAAATTGCCGGGCGAAAGGACTAAATAAATGTTAAAGAGGGCTAA
This sequence comes from Catoptria pinella, assembly GCA_963556745.1. Classification (NCBI taxonomy): domain Eukaryota; kingdom Metazoa; phylum Arthropoda; class Insecta; order Lepidoptera; family Crambidae; genus Catoptria; species Catoptria pinella. Next base: position 12,670,189 of record OY750774.1, on the reverse strand, counting down.
AAGGAGAAAGGCTCAAAGTAAGGGAGTAAAGAAATTATATTAGTAGGTAAATTAGTAAAATGTACACACCAAAACAGCAAAACAGATAAGAGCAAAGATCAAAACACAAACTATAAACAATAATATATTTACAAACCAGGCCTGATGGCCAGTTCGTAACAGGATGTGTTTCGTGAAAGGAACCCCTCGAGTGCTTCCAAAAGTTTTTTTTCAAGGCTTGATATATCCCATGCAGTAGCTCCTCAAGGTTTCTGAAAGATGTGTGCAAGAAATTCGCACGAAATTCGAAAAAAAATCAATCAATCAATCAATCGAACACGAACACGGGGGGCGGGAGGACAACATCTTTTTTTTTAATTTTAATTCTTAAAGCCCACCTGACTCCAATACGTGTTTTATTAATTTGATATGCGTAACTACCATTAGATTTGAACTTTTTAGAGGTATTTAATTTTGAAGTTGTTTTTGTTTTCAGGTTTTTTTGAAGTCGGTTTTTTGTTTTTCTAATTCTAAAAGCCCCACCCGACTTCATCAGACGTGTTTTATATGCGTTACTATTAATTTGAATTTTTATTTCTTGCTTATTCATAGGTAGATCTATTTATAACTAATCAAAAATTAACTCTCAATCTCGGTCTCGTTCTAGGTCAAAATGGTAAACAAATCTGTGAACAGTGCGGTCATTGCGCCAACATAAGATTGCGTGTGGTAGGAAAAATAACTACTTTTTACATTTTTTTTGTAAAAAACCAACTCTGAAATCGCGAAGAAACATCGTATGTTTTATACAAAAATTAATAAATATCAAAATATATGAAACAGCCGATTTCTTTTCGAGATTTCAGAGTTGGTCTCATTGTAAAAGTTGTTCAGTTTGATGGTCTCTATCTACCATATTCGGCTTTAGGAGTTTTTTTTCTAACACGTTTTATTGTATACTGCTATTAAAGAACTACGTGTCATGACAAAAGGTCCAAAAATTACACTGTGTAGGTACTGTGTCTGTGTGTTTACATACAAACGTATGCAAACATTATAATTTCTAGCAAAGCATGTCAGTTTTGTTGATCTTATAAATAAAAATAGATGACATGAACGAGGATCACGTTATTTTATTCAATTAAATCAATGGGTTTTTTGCCACTTTGTTGTAAGATTTCAATAATGATCATAATTTTCTCGGTCTCGGCAGATTCACGGGTAGTTTCGATTGGTTTCGTTGGACCCATATATTTATTTATACTAGGTTGGACCCTAGTTAGTTCACGATCACGTCACTTGAGTCTTGACAGTCCGATATTGCCACATGTGTCGCGAACCCCTAATAAATGGGGTGTATTTTATTTTATTTTCTTTGGCATAGTTACAAGATACAAACCAAGCAGTAAAAAATAAAAATAAATCACAAAACAAAAGTGTAAATTTGTACCTCAATTACAACCATGCACAACATGCAAATCTAGTTTTTATAAAAAGTGCGGCTAACTAGGTAGTTCTAATTAATTCTAATACAAAAACAAAATTAAATTTTGACAAAAGTACTCAAAAAAAATCAAATTAAAGAAATTAATCTTCAATTTGTGCAAGTGCTCGAATGTTTCCTGGATCTTTTATTGTTTTTAAAAATGTGTTAGGACTTTGGTAGAATATATCAAGCTGTTTACATAACAAATTATAAAGTCTACAGAAGCGTACAAGTGGGTTGTTACGTGATACATTATTTCTTGTAAATGGCACAACAAACAGCATGCTGCTGTCGATTAGACCTACTAGTGACCTTCAACGAAACATGACTTAAAATATCAGTTTCCATTTTTGAATTAACTATTTTGTTTAATGTTAGAAGGTCACTGATTTGACTTCTAACGTAAAGCGAGTCCAAATTAAATCGGTTAAGCCTATCAGAGTAAGTTAGGATTTTTTTTCTTAGCCCCATTTTTGAAGTAAGACCTCGGATAAACCGCTTCTGAATTGCCTCTATCCTATTAATATGTTTAGCATAAATTGGCGACCATATAACGCTGCAGTATTCCAGCAAACTTCTTACTAAGCTAGTATATAGAAGTATAAAACTTTGAGTTTGTTTAAAAGGTTTTGTAAAGCGATATATGAAACCCATCATTCGTTTTGCCTTTAGGATAATCAAGTCGTAATGCACTCTAAAGGAAAGTTTCGAGTCAAACCACACCCCCAAGTCACGTAGGTACTACATCCACTCGTTTCAACTGAACTCCTTGAATTACATAAGACGATGGAATATAATTATTTTTTTTGGTGAATGTGATTAATTGACATTTATTCACGTTTAATGACATATTATTTTTTTCACACTAAAGCGTCATGGTATCAATATCAGATTGTAGAATGGTGATATCATCCCTTGTATGTATCATACGATAAATTTTGATATCATCTGCATACGCTAAATATTCGCATTTGAGCTGACTAAGGAGGTCGTTTACAAACAACAAAAAGAGTAAGGTTCCGAGGTTTGATCCCTGAGGAACACCGGAATCCGCGATAAAAGGAGGCGAATCATAACCACTAATTGTAACAAGCTGTGTGCGATTCAGCAAATATGATTGTAGCCACCGTAGAAGCGAGCAATGAATTCCTAAGTGCTCAGCTTTAACACAAAGTATTGAATGATCAACGCGATCAAACGCTTTTGCAAAGTCAGTATAAACCGAATCTACTTGCCCTGTTGTTCATGTAACTCAAAAGATTAGAAGTTGTAGATCGTGATTTTACAAACCCATGCTGGTGAGGACTGATGACGGTCTTCAGGTGTGAGTAGATGATATCATAAACCAAGCTTTCGAAAATTTTAGCGAAGCAATTAAGTTTGCTTATTGGTCGATAGTTGAGCATTTCTCATATTTTTTGCCAATGACATATGCAGCGTTGTCCCATGATTTTGTGAGTGATTAATTAATATAATTAATGGTAAGAGCAGATACTGTTTTGCTTAAGATCATGTTTATTAATAAATTTAACATAAAACGTTATAATAAAACATTTAATCCAAGTATTTAATTTATTAAAAATAAATAAGTAAACCACAGAATTTCGATTTGTATGAAAATGTCTATGTCCCAGAGCCGTGCGTCATATTTGAAACTCAAATATTTCGATAAAGTTCAAAGAGTTTATATGAAAATCTTAATTTTAGACCTTATATTAGGTCTAGACGATTCATTTTTATTGTGTTATTAAATTATCTGTTATGACTTTTGACATCAAATTTAAATTTAAAGCTTGTCCCAGAAAAAGTTCCAAAAACTGATTCCAGTTTTTGTTACCACTCTTAGACCCTTCAAAAACTATTAAACTACCATTTCAATATTTATTTTTGAATTTGCAACACTATAGGTGTCATTTGAAGCAGTCATGTTAATACTTCTGTCATTTGCCAGTGGATAATACTTGAGATAGTACGCGCGCATCTGTGTTGATAAAATTTTGCAACCAGCTTTTGTTACCATTTTAAGATAATTCACAATACAATTTCACCACTTTTTTTTGTCATTTTCTAGTAGTTTATAACTTTCACTAGAATTTGGTGTTTATTAATAGACGAAAGATCACTTCTAACCTCTACAAATAATTTTATTGAAAAAATAAGGACGTGTTCGTTACTTCCTTTTTTGTTACTTTGCTGCGGTAACGTATAAGCGGAAATGTGAGTAACAAAAGCAGAAATTATAAAGCTATGTTTGCATTAGAATAGTTATTTATAGCCATTGTAGTCTATTAACTACACAAATTTTCATTCTTCAATGTTGAAAATTCCCAATGAAACTTACTACGTATAATCTGTATTTTTTATTCTCGTATTGTCTTTATCTTCATCCACAAAATTACAGTTTTATAAAACCGGCCGGCTGGTTGTGCACCGTCCTTATATTTCCCCCTTTGTTACCCAATTTTCCTTTTTTGTTACTGTCCCAAAAATCTTCGCATCTAATATTCCATTTAAAATCTCTTTATTGATCTAAATTAACCGATGTATAGTCTATTTATTTAGGTAAACAAATAAACACAATAAATTATAGCATATATCATTCAAATGTGTTTATTTTTCTTCCAATTGAAAATTAAACTTAATTTTATGTACATGGTAACAAATTAAAAATATATTTCAGTTTTTTATGTATTAATATCCATTTCTTGATCTTTCTTTGGGACAATATAATTAAATTGATCGTATAATTTCAGAAAAACCATTCCAAACGTAGATATTTGCAACTAAAACGCCCATTTTTTTTAATTTGGAGTAACAAAATAAGAAACTGAAAGAGGGAATCTTTCAGTTTTTGATATATTGTTCCGTAAAATCTTAAAAAAAGTTAAAATTTCTTATTAAAATAAGAATAATAAATAAATAAACTATCTACTTTCATCAAGATAACAGTATTTTACACATATTTTTTATTTTTGTATGTTTTTGAAACTGTGGCAAAAAATATGAGAAATGCTCAGTTAGAGACACACTTTTTGTCACCCGCTTTATACACAGGGACAATCTTTGCCATTTTCCACATATCAGGAACATCACCATCAGTCAATGATTTATTAAAAACCATGGGGTTTAATTAAGGCAACAGAACATCGCTTAATGAAGATAGGCGGTACTCCATCAGGTCCAGCTCCTTTGCTAGTATCAATAGAATCAAGACTAGATTTGATGGATTTGTCTGTAATATGAATTGTAGATAGGGTCGTATTATTATGTACGTACTATGTCCGAGATACAAACGTATCTATCGAGGGGCGCGAAAGTGTAAACGATAGACACATGAAGAGGGAGACACGATTGATAATAGGTGAGAGCTTACCATATGTTGTCCTGTACCTTCGATTACTAGCGAATGTCTGTCTACGCCTCTTATCACCTCTCCTTATCCATCTGTAAGGTTAAATAAACTTATGACACCACTGCGTGGCGCCACTAAGCCCTGTGGTCACGCCATTACAACAGCATGATCCCAGGATTCATAGTACACATCATATTGCCATAGATAAGTATCAAAATCATCTTACTCATTACCATTATATTTCCAGCATCTACGTCAGCTGTTTAAACTACCTGTACAGAGACTTCTATTTCCAGCATCTACGTTAGCTGTTGAAACTATCTATACGGAGACTTCTAGCCGATTCCTAAGTTCCCTCGGAACGATGGGAGCATGAGTAACTAGAACCGCCGGCGCCGTTCCTTCCTCTACGCGACCCGTACATGCGTCCATGTACGAGCCCGCGCTCACTACTATGGCAACTCTGTGAGACCTGGTCTCTCCACCTGGCCCAACTACTATACCCCGCTCCGTCCAAGGTGTAGAGCTGGGCGTGCCCATAACTCTTATTGTAGACTTCTATAGGGATCCCTAGGACTTGCCTCCTGCAGAAGCACAAGCCCTCACTTTATTCATAATGCCAATGCCACTATTATTGTGAGAGAGCGTACACATATTATAATCATTCCAAAATACATGGCATAGTATATTGCTATTTTTCTTTGATAAGTTTTTATTTGTGTCAAAACGAAGTAGCAATGTATCATAATTATACATCTGTAAAACACAGTTGACATTAACTTTATTTTTTTTAGCCGATAAAGGGCGAATCTACGTTGTTTTTTACTTCCGGTGTCATTGTCGTTTACTCGAAAATATTTAAAAATCCAATGCGTCGCAATAAATAAGTTAAAAATATGCAAATTAATATAATTCATTATCGTGCTCTAACGTAAATGATGGCAAATTCCGTTGTGATGCATTGGATTTTTAAAGATGTTCGAGTAAACGACAATGACGCAGGAAGTAAGAAACATAACACAACAACGTAGATTCACCTAAAGCCCCTGCGGTGGTATCGGCTAAAACATTGAAGTTCATGTTAACTGTGTTTTCACAGATGCATGTAATACATTGCTACTTTTCTTTGGTAAGTTTTGATTTGTGCCAAAACGAAGTAGCAATGTATCACATACATCTGTCAAAACACAGTTAACATGAACTTCAGTGTTACTTATAATAAATTCTACTATCGTTCTTATTATAATAAATTCTTACTAATAATAAATCATTAATTAATAATTTGTTTTCTATTTTATTTTTTGTTCAATTTTATTTAAATTTTATTTTTCATTTTAATTCATTACATTGTTTGGATACTTTTTTTTGTAATTTTTGTACATTCCCTGCTTAGTAACCCCTTTATAAAATAAGTATTTAGGTATGTGGGGGCGGACTATTTCTACCATTTATAATTATTATTTGTGTGTTGTATACACCTGTAAAGATAATGCACGCAGTCCTATATTTATATCTGTATTATTATTTTTTGTATTTATCATACAAAAATTAAAATAGATAATATCAAAATGGAACGCATCCGTGCAAGCAAGTGGTTTTTTTTTATAGTGACTGGCCTCTTCCGTTTATCACAGAAATTCCGCAAGTGGTTCTCGATTCAATTCTGTCTGACAGTGATAGCTGTCAGTCGTGTCAAAAATAGACATGCGCAAAATACTTCACTGAAGTGTAAATAATGATTATAGTTCAATTGGACTAGATGAAGTAAATCACACATTTAGTTCATTTAGTTCACACGGCTCAGTACCTACTTCAGTAATCCATTTGAGTCACTTTGTCGTTATGTAAAACTAAGCCTTAATGTTTGCGCAATAGGGGTTATTAAATTCAAATTGAGTGCGGGCGGACTCCGACTCCGACCAACCGACCGGCCGCCGAGCCACAGAATATATACTTGGCCAAACCGTGCAACAGTCTCGCTTCCGCACGCGGTGTTCGTAATCTATCTGTCCGCTTTACTCTCCTTAGTGAAGTATGAACTAAATGAAGTACTGAAGTAATTGGGAGTATTGGGACTCGAATGAACGAGTGAAGGAGAATACTGCTAAGTGAACTAGTCCAATTGAAGGATTTATTCACCACGAACGACTCAAATCTATTTAGTGCATGTCTATCCTAGCTAGCAATTATCACTATAATAATATAGTCTGTGCTAGCAATAGCAAAGCAAAGTCAATGAGTACAAGGGGCTCTATCGGCTAAAAACATTGAAGTTCATGTCACTGTGTTTTGACAGATGTATGTGATACATTGCTACTTCGTTTTGGCACAAATAAAAACTTACCAAAGAAAAAGAGCAATGTATCACACATATCTGTCAAAACACAGTTAACATGAACTTCAATGTTTTTAGCCGATACCGCCGCCGCCGGTGTTTTTAGAACGCGTAGGTATTATGTCATCGAGCGTCGTCAAACGAACTTTTACGAACGCACCTCTGCGCCTAGCTAGGAGTATTGTTCTGTGATGATTGCTAGTTATTGCTAGTGTTTGCTTGCTTGCAATTTTTACCCGATATTTGCAACATTTTTTGTTATAAATAATATCGTTCCTTCTACATACGCTAAAATAAGTGTTTTTTCTAAACTAGAGCGTGTTTGACAATAATATGGAATTGGTGAGTCCTATAGCTATGTAATGTGGTTGATGATGCCGCCATCCATACCTATCTACTTATTTAGAAATGCTACAGTGATAGTTTAATATCATAACACATTCTTGAAAAGGCTTAGGTTGTTTCCAAGTTCACAGATAAATCTTACAGCGATATTATTTGTATCTAACCTTTAACCTAAATAAGGTTATTATATAGGTAAATGTACCTAATTAATATAATATGTAATTCAATGGAATTTATTATTTTCTTCTAGGTTAGGATAGTGATTTGCAATGTAAAAGTTGACTGCCCGAATGGCCAGAGCATGGACCTGACTTTCCTACCCATTTTCAGTTTATTTGTTGTAAAGACCATTAAGATAGTTGACTTAGAATTTAAATTATTAGCACCCCAAACCTGACTCCAACCGCTTTTGGAGTTAATAAATAAAATAAATAAATATTTGACAACACTACATACATTGCTCCGATTCAAAAGTAAGTAGCTAAAGCACTTGTGTTATGGAAATCATAGACAATGGTGGTATCACAAACACCCAGACTTGAGCCAATATAGAAAAGTTTGTTTTCTAAATTGATCGAACCGGGGATCGAACCGGGGACCTCTGAGATGGCGACACCTTAAAAACTGGCGTGCAAACCACTCGACCATGGGAGTCGTTAAAAAGCGAAGTAGGTATAGGTGCCGGCAACAACCATAAGCGGTGACAGAAATTGGAGAGGATAGATGTTACCAGTTGCCTCGCATCACATCCTCCGCCAATGAGACCTAAAAAATTACTTCTGCGCACTAAGTGTCACCGCTCAAGATCCATGCAGAGGCCTGTATTTATTTAATTAGGTCCATAATTTTGTGAAAGCAAAAGTGTCATTTTCTACTTCTATATTGTATAAATAATAGTGATTAGGAACCCACAACACAGTCAGAAAGTGCATGAGTCAGGCTTGCATTTGTCTGGTTTTAGGTACAGTCGACCAAATTGAATCAGACCCATCTTATGGTAATTTTCTTACAGTCATTCAAATACAAGTAGGTTGGAATTAGCTTAAACACATTACCCTAAAGTTAATGCAAACATTTCTCTTGCAAATAAAGATTGACACAAAATTGCATTATATTGATTTGCTAAGTATAAATGCATCAACTAGGATGGTTATGGCAAAAGGCTAAAGGCTTTTTATCTAAAATTTTTTGTTAGGAACTCCTTAACTTTAAGGAAGCTGTCAGTTTCATAAAGTTTCTGTCAAATCTGACAACTTTTTTGAATTGAAGGTGGCGTTAACTTTAGGATTTGTTTGAGTATTTGGCTGTTAATGCATTTATGACAAGTCATCATAAACGAAAAGTGTTATAGGCTGCTAGCCATAACTACCTTTCTCAAATTATATACTACACCTTAATATAATTTAATTATTTGTATTTTTGACAATATTTTTTATTTATTGATACTTTCATGTTCATATGCCAAGTACTTTCAGATATACTTATAAGCAAAAAAAAAGGAAAAAGCAATTAACGAAATATATAATAACTTAAAAGACAATAAAAAACTAAAAAACCCGCCTGCTTTTAAAAACAAGTCAACTGAAATGATGGAAAGAAGATCAAATATTAAAGGCAATATAATAACATGCAGTCGGAGGCATAATGGTATATTATGATACAAGTGAGCTTAAGTTGCTCATTGCACACGAGGCTGTGGGTTGCAGCCCGAGCCGCAGGCGAGGGCGTAATTCAGCCAAGTAAGTAATAAGCAGAGCTCACGAGTTTCATACGACGTTTTTCAACACATGTGTCATACGACGTTTATCAACACATTTTCGAGGAAAAAACAAAATAATTTACCACACAAGGACAAATACGATAAAAACAAATTATGAAAATTATGGGAAAAAGCGCGCAGGTTTTTTTTTTCATGCGCCCAATGCAAGAATATTTTGCGAACAAAGGGGTGAGTGAACATACAGCCTACTTTAAAATTATAATTTTAAGTGATAAAATGCAAATATTTTAGTATTTTATAACAAATTATTGTGAATTATGAAAAGTTTTATAATGATAAATGTTTGTTTTAGTTGATTAAGGACGTACACATTTATTTATTCCAAAAATGTATATGGATTTTAAGCGGAATAAAACTTCTTTGCTGTTACTAAAAAAATAACTGTATTACCCGGTTAAATTGAGAATGCTCTGTTTGCTCGCATATAACTTGCAGTAAAGGAATGAATTTAATGAAATTGTAGGCATAATCTATTACGCACTAGTGTATAATATATTACGCACGTGTTTGTTATAGCTTGGTTTATGGCCCTAAAAGCGATGTAATAAGGCTCACTTTACAAGCAAGTGTGTTGAAAAATTTAATGATAAGTCAAATCATTCATAATGTCACATTCTACATGCACTGCATGTTATTATGTTGCCTTTAAATATTTGATGTTTCCATCTTTTCAGTAGACTTGTTTTTGATGCAGGCAAGTTTTTTACTTTTTTAAATTTATTTATTTTTTTATATTAAATCTACTAAAAAATACAACTTGTATTTTTGTTGAATACTTCCTATTTCATTCGCAACGAATTTAATTTTAGATAATTAAAATATAATATTTACTATTACAAAAGTAGTTTACGTACCGCGCGGCTGTAGGTAATTATTTCAAGAAAAGCGTCGAGTCGTACTACTGTAAGATAACATTACCGTGACAGAACAGTGTTCAGTATGAAACTATGGTATCGATAATAATGTTGTCAAAATTTATCTGTGTAAGTTTCGCGTGTGGCATGTAAGTAGAGTACTCACTTAGAGGTGTAGCACGTAATGTATCCGATATTGACTGCCCAGTGAGTGAATACGTTTCGTTCTCAAGTTACCAGTGTGCTCGACACTGCGTTCGTGTTCGCGTTGGTCGCCGCGAGCACGTCTCGATCTACCGACGAGCAACTCGCGTAAGCTAAGCGTACTCGCTAGATACTGTAGTATCCGATACATTGGGCGTTGCATCTGTTAGTGGGTAACGTGTTGACGTGTGTGGTTCAGTTGCAGGGAGGCGACACTCACGCGCTGCAGCCGCCGGCGCCGGGCGCGCCGCCGCCGCCCGCGCTCACGCCAGGTGAGGCCGCCACCGTCGCCCTCGCCCCCGCCTCCGCCCCGTCCCTCCCCGCCCCCGCCCCCCACCGCACGACATTAAGGCCCCCGCCCACTAACGCCGCGGCGTGTGTTGCAGGGGCCGAGCCGCCGCCGCCGCCCGCCGCGAGCCGTCGTCGCCGCCCGCCCGAATGTCTCTTTCCTTCCGTCGGCTCTAGTTCGAAACCATCCTCAGTGATCAGTGTTTCTGCTTTCTGTTTCAGGCTAGATTTGTAAGTTAGGTTATTATACGCTTAGGCGTGGCGCCGCGTCGGCCGCGACCCCGCCGTCGGCAGCTGCGCGCCGGGCTCACAATGTACTTACTTCATTATACTGCATCTCCCCGAGCGTGAGGCGCGAGACAGGGCGCGCGCGGACCGTCGCCGCGCGTCTAGGCCGTGCAAGCGAGACCGACCGACAGAGATGAATGCGAGGCGAATATCGACACTGAACGAACGTGGAGGTGTGCTAGGTGTCGGCCGGTAGCCGGCGGCGCCGCGCCGCGCGGGTGCGAGCGAGACGTATGCCGGACGAACGACAGCGCCCCCTTTCGTTGCCGTGAGTGCGCACTCGGCCCCAAGTAATCGACTCTCGGTGTGTTTCAGGTGGCTTTCTAGCCGCGCCGGTGTACGACTTGCAGCAGGTCGGAGACGTGTTCACAGGTAACGTTCACCGACGTCGATAGATTAAGTACAACATACGATGTAATACTGATATTAACAGAAGGCGGGGGCGTAGGTCCGGGCGCCAAGTGCTCGACTCTGCCGGCGATCCTGGGCGGATCGCTGCCGCGGCTGTCGGGCGAGCAGGCGGAGGCGGTGGCGCGCGCCAAGAAGTACGCCATGGAGCAGAGCATCAAGATGGTGCTCATGAAGCAGACGCTGGCGCACCAGCAGCAGCAGATGGCCTCGCAGCGCACGCAGGTGCAGCGCCAGCAGGCGCTCGCGCTCATGTGCAGGTACACACATACACTATTGCTATTCAATACACTATTGTAATATTTCTGAATCCCGACACACTAATATTGACATAATAAACATGCCGATCTACCACGCAAGAGGTCCCTGGTCCGATTCCCGGCCGGGCACAAATTGAAATGATGAACGGTCACGGGAGGACTAAAGCAAAAAGGGGGCTGCTCATATTTTTATGAAATTACCCGCTCGAAATTTTATTAAAATGTATTCAAGTTTATTAAATTATTTTATAGCTGCGTTCTGATTTTAATAATTATTACTGAATTAAATTGAATAAAGTTAATTAGAAAACAAGATCTAGCTACTGAATCTACTACCAGTTCACAAATTGGGAGGTCTCTGAGAGAAAGAACTGGCGGAAGAAAACTCAGAGAGGTTGTGTCGACCTCCCTTTTTATCCCTATCTACAAAACGAACTAACTATATCCTCCGTAGCAAGTTGTGTTTCTAATTCTTTGGTTAAACGGTCTATTTCATGGTTAATTGAGATTAATTCCGAGCGTTGTTCTCTGATTAAACTTATGAGCAGTCTTTTGCTTGCCTGTTGTAAGATCTTGGCGCTCCCACGTATGTCATGCTTAGGAGAAATTCGTACACACGATGGGATGAGATCATGATCACGACATCTCTTCAAGAAGATTACTGATGTTATTCTTCTTGCGCGCTTAGTTCTGAGACCTTCCAATCGGCGAAAATTGTTGCATCATCACATGCATCAAAGGGACCCAACCATTACATTAGATTTGATAAACCACAAATACTCGCTAAAGAACAAAGATTCATTCCCAGAATGCTACGCGAGGCTATTGAAATCAACAAATATCCAAATTTCAATAGAGATGATGGTTGGAGAGTACCACCAGCTTGGGATCCCATAATCCATCAACTAAAATCCCATCCCAAATCACACACTGCAGGATCTAAAGATATAGTTAGTTCGTTTTGTAGATAGGGATCAAAAGGGAGGTCGACACAACCTCTCTGAGTTTTCTTTCGCCAGTTCTTTCTCTCAGAGGCCTCCCAATTTGTGAACTGGTAGTAGATTCAGTAGCTAGATCTTGTTTTCTAATTAACTTTATTCAATTTAATTCAGTAATAATTATTAAAATCAGAACGCAGCTATAAAATAATTTAATAAACTTGAATACATTTTAATAAAATTTCGAGCGGGTAATTTCATAAAAATATGAGCAGCCCCCTTTTTGCTTTAGTCCTCCCGTGACCACGGCCCCTGGAAAGGTGTCGAAACGTCGGGAATTCTAAAAAACCAATAAATACAAACTAAATAATTCCAAAACAACACCTGAATTAATAATATACGCGCTGTAATCCGTAAAAAGTGTTTTATTTCTAATGAACTGTACGCGCGAAAGTCTTAGAAGTGTATATGAAATGATGAATTTTAATTTCTGCGACGGATCTGGGTGTTACTATGTATAATAAGTATATATTTAAAAAATATACATAGTAGGTATATCAGTTGTCTAGCACCCAAATTACATGCTTTGCTTTGTTTGGGGCTAGATGGAACTGTGTGAAATTATACAAGCATTTATTATTATTGTTATTATTAATATTACAAATATTGCACTTTAAAGTTGTCCATCCCCTGCAACATGCTTGTTGAGCTCGAGAGAGTAAAATCAAATAAACTTTAATGTTTAGCAGTCAAACATTTTCTCGAGCTCAATAATATTACATATGTCTGTAGGTATTTTGAACCTTATTTACTGGAAAGAGAAACTTTTGTTTTTGCCTTTACACAATGAATAAAAATAAATAATACTTAATAAATAACTATGTTTATTGTATGATGAAAGCGATAAACTTAGGCTCCCGCCCCACGCTGGTCGAGCCCATGAGGGTTGTAGCTGAAAAGATCTGATGACGTCACGCGAGGGGAGGGCGCCACAGTCGCGTCGCATATTACATATCTACATAGGAACATATTGCAGGGTTTACGTGGGCTCGATCTCGTTCGAGCTGAAGGAAGACACGATCCGGCAGGCGTTCCTGCCGTTCGGGCCGATCAAGTCGATCAACATGTCGTGGGACCCCGTCACGCAGAAACATAAAGGGTTCGCGTTCGTCGAGTACGAGATACCGGAGGCCGCGCAGCTCAGCCTCGAGCAGATGAACGGCGTCATGCTCGGTGGCAGGTACCACTACTTTGGGCTCAAAACACACAGAAATGGCAGCAGCTCTACTGTCAAACCGTTTTAAGCTTCATCTCCATTGGGAAATGCATTACATCACTTGAAAGTCTCAGATAGTCAGATAAGACGCTTTCACAAGTGGCAGTCTTCCGATTCTATGTGGCGATGAAGCTTAAATAGTTTGACAGTGTACACAATTACACTGTTGTCACTTAAATGGTTTGACAGTGTACTCAAGTTCACATTTTGATGTTAACATTACTTATTTTAAAATAAAACATAGTTCGTTTCGTACAATGTTTTTAGGGTTCCGTACTAAAATGGTAAAAGGAACCCTTATGGTGCGACTCAGTCTGTCTCTGTCACAGCTGGATATCTCGAGAACTACTAATTGAAATTTGGAATAGTTTTAGATGACGTTTGCCCAACTATTTTGCAAAGGGTATGATTTTATTAATTACCTGACAAATGCATTTTCAGTGACCCAATAAATAATATTTGTTCCTAAAATAGTAGATCTGTCACTTAAATTAAATCACCAAATAATATAAAAACGCTTACCTTAATATTAATTAAGAATTACTTGGAAATAATATCAATCATCAAATAATTATATTGGGTTTCTAAATAATAAAAGTGTCACTAAAACTGAATCACCAAACAATTGAAAATGTTTACCTAAAAAATATATTTCATCATCAAAATAATATTAATTTATTACATAATTCAACTGAAATTTGACGATATAGGTACAATTAATTAAATTAAACTACAATAGGTTTTAATCATATATTTTACATTTATAATCGAAACAAAAATACTACTTATCTAAAACTAAACAAAACACTGCTGTCAAGTGCGAGCTGTGCGAGTTAGTTAGGTATATTTGTTACCGGCCAAACCCGATTTTCAGAACAAACTATGTATTTTGGCCTTGGTTAAACTAGTTCTGCCTATACGCGATGGGATTAACTGGTATAGCCTAGACCAAACTAGTTTGTCCTAAGCCCGATAGGATAAACTAGTTATTCCTGAAATCGGGTTTGACCGGTAACATATTCTTGCAGACTGCGCGCCGGCCGGTCGGGTCACGCGAGCAAGCAAGCGGTCAAGCTGATTGGTGAATTTTCACAGCCCGCCAATTTGACTCCGCCCCTACTTAGGAATTTTTCTATTAATTAAGTGACACATCTATTATTTTGATGGTTGAACGATTTAAATGATACTAATAGTTTGTTGGTTAGATTTATAAGGTGATAGATTTACTATTTTAGGTACAAATATATTATTGCTGCCAGGGAATTACTTTTTAGAGGACAGATCTTATATTTAGGCTATAGAAAAAAGTGATCAAACTATAATTTAAGAGACACATTTACATTAATACGGTGATTTATACTTAGAGACAGTTTTGATAAATATGATGACTAATATATTTCTTGGGGACAGATATTATAATTAGGGTATTGCAGATTAGTGACACATCTAAACTTAGGTGACAGAAAATATTGTTCCCTTTTGAAAATAAGAGAGAAATAAGAATATTAATATTTTTTTGCAACAGGGACTGAAAGAGGGTCTTAAAAATTCGAAGTGAGGCTACTAGGGCATATGGGGTATCATATGAAAGAGCGCTGCTTGCACATTCTCAATCATTCTTTTAGGCCGCATAGTTTATGACTTTTGATGAAAAATGTAAAAAAATACCGTTCCCCCCTTATCTCCGAAGTTTGCATAGAGAAGTCTCTAAATAGTAAACTTTTTCAGAATGATGGTACGGAACCCTCGGTGCGCGAGTCCGACTCGCTCTTGACCTTTTTTTAATCTTAAATTACTTTTTTAGCCGGCCTAGCAGACGCACCACAACTATTTGATGAATTCGTTCGCGATGTCACCTGTCCCGCTCAAATCAGTGTAAGCGGGATGCGCGTTAACGCGAGAAAAGTATCGACAATATTTTCTCGTAGGGCGTATCAGGGATGCTAAGGAGCTACGTATCTATTTTTACGTTATACCATTATAGAAGCCGTAATTCCAAAACCAACTGTTTTTATTTCACTTCGATACGATAAGTATTTACAAAGTTATTGTAAATAATTAATCTGCTTAAAACACTATTACGTTTGCCATCTGCCAGTCGGCGCCATGCGTCCTTTCCGAACGAGACTAGCGAGAAAATGGAATTCGATGACGTCATCGTATCTTCCTGCCTGTCACCACGGTATGATTACTTGCTCAGTGCCTGTCATGATAACAATAATGCGTGGTCATTTTTACACGTTTCTTTATCACAATATAGGCATCAAATGAAAGGCCTTGTTGAGCACATTCCAACGTGTCATTGCAGTCGGGAGACCGTTCAGTGGAACAATTTTTGATCAAAGAGGTCCCCCGACTGCAATGACACTTGTCATTTTACTTCGTTTTTGGCAGAGCAGTCGTGTTTTTAATTTATTAAATTTTTCTCATTTACCAGGTTTGTCAGACGAGGTGCCATATTTGCGTGCTGTTTTTGTACGTGAAGCGTTATCTAGGATATTCTTGATCAAAAACTCAGCTCTAATTTCAAGTCAAGAATTACTGACAAAATACAAATATGTCGACTTGTGAAATAGGGACACGTGACAGGTTTCTGTGCCCGGCCGAGCCGACACAATAGTTTTACTTTTACAATTACTTAAAAATCTAATACCTGTAACCGAAAGTATCCGAAACTAACGGATAATCGGAAATAATTTCATATTCGTTACCATATCCGAAACAGAAATAATATTATTTCTTTATCCGTATCCAGATCCGAAATTACATATCCTTATCATCCCCGGTGCGTATAGGTCGCTAGGTCGGTAGTTATGGTTTCTAATATAACTAATTTCTGTAAATTATTACTGCAAATATTGGTATTTGAATATGTCTGTAACATTGGTGATATTTGCAGGAACATAAAGGTAGTGGGTCGTCCGTCGAACATGCCGCAGGCGCAGGCGGTGATCGACGAGATCCAGGAGGAGGCCAAGCAGTACAACCGCATCTACGTCGCCTCCATACACCCCGAGCTCACGGAGGACGACATCAAGAAGTAACATTCACTTTATAAATACATTTTTTATTTATTTTATACTAGCTGCCCGCCATCTATTACTTATATTACGATTTTAAATGACGGAAAAGAGAAAAAAATACGTTTTACTGTTCTTTCGCACATTTTTTTAAAATTATCTTTTATACAAACCTTGTTCTGATAATAAACAAATACATAACAAACACAACAAAAAATAATTATCTAAATTAGAGCGATTAATTTTTATTTAAATATAGATTTTACTAGCTTTTGCCCGCGACTTCGTCTGCGTGAATATTCGAAAAAATAAAAATCATCCCCTGGGAACCTTTGACCAGTATAAAAAGTATTCTATGTTTTAATCCAAGGTATTAGGTGTGTGTGTGTTAAATTTCATCAAAATTCATTCAGCCGTTTTTGCGTGATTGAGTAACAAACATCCAAACTTTCACATTTAATATTATACATAACGGAGCATGAACCTCTTTCGAGTTTTTGGAAACAGTGACGTCAGCTAGGCTGACGTCACTATCCCCATCTACAGGATCATTCGTTGCAAATGATAACAAGTTTCCATTTAAACACTTTTATTAATATCACCTTAGATTTAAATACAGTACTCACAATTTTCAGTAAACTCGACCTCTCTCCACCAAAATCAGGAAAGCAATCCCACCAAATTCACCTTCTCAATCCCAATTATGAGAGAGAAACTCAATTATTTCTTAAAACAGTCCGAAATCAGTTCAAATATCAATTCAAATTCATGTTAAGTTGAAGTTGGTTTCAGCAGTCCAGGCTCCTGCGCCGACATACAACGTGTTACAAAAAATACCCCTAATGCCGAATATGGTATATAAGGACCATCAAACTGAATAACTTTTACTATGGGACCAACTTTGAAATCGCGAATATCAAATTGTATGAAACAGCTGATTTTTTTCCGTAAAAGTTATTCAGTTTGATGGTCCCTATCTACCATATTCGGCATTAGGGGTATTTTTTTTATAACACGTTGTATAGTAGGATATTTAAGAAAAACAAACAGCGTATAAAAGTAACAACGATAAAAACAAGATTTTAGCACAAACATGCATTAGGCAGTTTTCACTTACACGAGTAGTATAATAATCCAAATACTTACAATAGTGAGAAATTATAAAAAATTGAAAAACAAGTTAATGAAAGCAATAAATACTATAATTCAGCCAAGTGATTGAATAAACTATTAAACTAAATTATTAAAAAAAAAAACTATTTTGAATTGGATACCATCAATACTATACCATATCAAAACATTGTCGAGTCGCGTAGTGAAAGTGTATAATCTGATGGGATTGATTTTCAAAGAAATCAGTACATTGTTTTTTTATTTGAACAGGCCGATCTCGCCATATATAGGTCACGGACCTGAAAAACAGACTGTCTGGAAAGAAAAGACCGGTGTATTTGTGTGAGTGTAGGTCATTGTACAACATTCGAAATTGCAGGACCTTGCATGCTTTACTTCTTTTTAGTGTGGTATTACGTCCGTCTTTTTTTTCAGGTCCGTGAGAGTGCTGTACTATTTAATGTAGTAGCTGTCTGTTATCGCGGAAGTTGACTGTCGACTGCTTATTTCTATAGTTCTATCTCACAAAGACCGTTTTGCTATGAATGTGTTCGGCGTGCACAATGCACATACACATATACATTGTTTTAGTGTGCGTCGGCACGCTCTCGTATTACGCACACTAAAATAATGTGCATGTGCACGCCTAACGACATTCATAGCAAAACTGCGGTCTTGAGACAGAACAATCATAATTATTAGACATTAGGTGTCGATAAATCAGTTCAACAGCTAACTATACAACGTGTTACAAAAAACCCTTAATTTCGAATATACTACGGACTACGGTACCATGCAAACAACCCCGAAAAATAATTATTAAAAACCCTGAAAACCGTTTATTTTTTATTTTTTTGTTCTTTTCTTCATAAACTGCGTAGTGGCAACCCTAGTCCATTGTGTTTTGCTTTAGTCCATTAATGGAATAGATTATTGAATCGAAAATAATAGTCTATTTGCGTTGGTTGGTTGCTAGGGATGTCACTTTGCAGTTTTACATACAAATAAAAAACAAAATTTTGACGGGTCATAATGAAATACCCCGTAAAACGTGCGCAATGACGCTTCGCAGCGTGTTCGAGGCGTTCGGTCCCATAACGTACTGCAAGCTGGCGTACGGAGCGTCGGCGCACAAGCACAAGGGCTACGGGTTCATCGAGTACGCGTCGCTGCCCGCGGCGCTCGAGGCCATCGCGTCCATGAACCTGTTCGACCTCGGCGGGCAGTACTTGCGGGTGGGGCGCGCCATCACGCCGCCCAACGCGCTGGCCGGCCCGCCGCCCGTCTGCGCCATGCCCACGGCCGCCGCCGTGGCCGCCGCCGCCGCCACGGCCAAGATACAGGTCAGTTGGAATCACTGCGAGCGGGACCAGATGCCACGCCGCCCGACGCGCTGGCCGGCCCGCCGCCCGTCTGCGCCATGCCCACGGCCGCCCACGGCCAAGATACAGGTCAGTTGGAATCACTGCGAGCGGGACCAGATGCCACGCCGCCCGACGCGCTGGCCGGCCCGCCGCCCGTCTGCGCCATGCCCACGGCCGCCCACGGCCAAGATACAGGTCAGTTGGAATCACTGCGAGCGGGACCAGATGCCACGCCGCCCGACGCGCTGGCCGGCCCGCCGCCCGTCTGCGCCATGCCCACGGCCGCCCACGGCCAAGATACAGGTCAGTTGGAATCACTGCGAGCGGGACCAGATGCCACGCCGCCCGACGCGCTGGCCGGCCCGCCGCCCGTCTGCGCCATGCCCACGGCCGCCGCCGTGGCCGCCGCCGCCGCCACGGCCAAGATACAGGTCAGTTGGAATCACTGCGAGCGGGACCAGATGCCACGCCGCCCGACGCGCTGGCCGGCCCGCCGCCCGTCTGCGCCATGCCCACGGCCGCCCACGGCCAAGATACAGGTCAGTTGGAATCACTGCGAGCGGGACCAGATGCCACGCCGCCCGACGCGCTGGCCGGCCCGCCGCCCGTCTGCGCCATGCCCACGGCCGCCCACGGCCAAGATACAGGTCAGTGGGAGTCACTGCAAGCGGGACCAGATGCCACGCCGCCCGACGCGCTGGCCGGCCCGCCGCCCGTCTGCGCCATGCCCACGGCCGCCCACGGCCAAGATACAGGTCAGTTGGAATCACTGCGAGCGGGACCAGATGCCACGCCGCCCGACGCGCTGGCCGGCCCGCCGCCCGTCTGCGCCATGCCCACGGCCGCCCACGGCCAAGATACAGGTCAGTGGGAGTCACTGCGAGCGGGACCAGATGCCACGCCGCCCGACCAAATGTGTATGGGAGGTTTTTTTTATTAAGAGTTAGCCTTTTTGTGAAAAAGTCAAAGCACCACCTCTGTACGCTGCTGTTCTTTGCGCTGCGTTGGATGATAAAAAACGATCGTACACGGCACAATAAAAAATCGTACTTCCATACAAAATCTGTATTACAACTATAATATATAATAAATATACTGAGCCTCTGCTTAGTATTTAGATACGTCTGTGATCGTAGTTCAGTGTTAATGCAGGTAAATACACGTCAGTAGTCAAAGGTTATTATCCAATGTATGTATTATCCAATGACTCAACTGACAACAATCGCTCGGCATCGACACCTACATTCTCTTCGTAGACCGCATCCATTCCGCCGAGCTCCTCCATGTATATTTATAATACTTTAAATCGATTAGACCTACAATTTAGTCCTCGCTTCGCGCTCACAAGTCAATTCTAGATTGATTTAACAATGTACATGCACAACAGCGCTTGCGGTAGAAAACGACGGACTAAAATCTGTAAAATTTGTCTTTGCCATACATTCTCGAGTGAAGTTGCGGCGGATCACTGTCCATTGTCAATTTAATCGCACCGTATGTGTCGTTGCAGGCGATGGACGCCGTGGCGAGCAACGCGGTGGCCCTCGGCCTCACCAAACTGAACGCTTTAGGCGTATCCCCCGCCGCCGCGCTGCCGACACTGGCCGCCGCGCTGCCCGGCTCCATACCGGTGGCGCTGCCCATGCCGGGCGTCATCCCCGCCATGCCCGTCATGCCCGCGATGCCCGCGATGCCCGCCATGCCCGTCGTGCCCGCCATGCCGACCGTGCCCCCGCCGGGCGTCGTTATACCGCCGCCGCCTATCGCTACGAGATTGGTAACGTAATTTTTTCCTACTTTTGGTGATCGGATGTTTCTTTGACAATTAAGGTGCACTTTCGTGATACCGGCTAGACCTGAGACACTACGCACTCGAGAGCGATGTTTGCACACTAGCGCCGCCATTGGAAAAAAAGTCATAGTGCTAGAATAGATTGTAAATATTCTCTCTGTATTGCACTCCGAAGAAGGTTTGTGGTACTTTTTATCGCTTAAACAATATTTTCTAGCCTGTCGTTTTAGTTTAGTATCTTTTTTGACTAACGTTTCAAACTGTGAGACATCATTCAAAAAAGTTGCTACGACAGAGTGTAATAATAAACTTAATAAATTCTTTTTAGAGTGCAGAGCCGACTGCGGGTGGCGGCGGAGGGGGCGGCGGCGGGGGCGCGGGCGCGGGGGCGGGGGCGGGGGCGGGGATGGGGGCGGGCGCGGGGGGGCCCGGGGGCGACGCCGGGGTCGCGCAGGCCGCGCTGCAGCGCAAGCTGCTGGAGTCGTCGCCGGACACGCTGCAGCAGCAGGAGTCGTTGTCCATCTCGGGCCAGTCCGCGCGACACCTCGTCATGCAGCGCCTCATGCGCCGCCGCGTCAGCCGCACGCTGCTGCTCGCCAACATGGTGGCCGCCACCGACGTGGACGACGCGCTGCACCACGAGATACAGGTACCGGCGCGTGGTGGACGACGCGCTGCACCGCGAGGTACAGGTACCGGCGCGTGGTGGACGACGCGCTGCACCGCGAGGTACAGGTACCGGCGCGTGGTGGACGACGCGCTGCACCACGAGATACAGGTACCGGCGTGTGGTGGACGACGCGCTGCACCGCGAGGTACAGGTACCGGCGCGTGGTGGACGACGCGCTGCACCGCGAGGTACAGGTACCGGCGCGTGGTGGACGACGCGCTGCACCGCGAGGTACAGGTACCGGCGCGTGGTGGACGACGCGCTGCACCGCGAGGTACAGGTACCGGCGCGTGGTGGACGACGCGCTGCACCGCGAGGTACAGGTACCGGCGCGTGGTGGACGACGCGCTGCACCGCGAGGTACAGGTACCGGCGCGTGGTGGACGACGCGCTGCACCGCGAGGTACAGGTACCGGCGCGTGGTGGACGACGCGCTGCACCGCGAGGTACAGGTACCGGCGCGTGGTGGACGACGCGCTGCACCGCGAGGTACAGGTACCGGCGCGTGGTGGACGACGCGCTGCACCGCGAGGTACAGGTACCGGCGCGTGGTGGACGACGCGCTGCACCGCGAGGTACAGGTACCGGCGCGTGGTGGACGACGCGCTGCACCGCGAGGTACAGGTACCGGCGCGTGGTGGACGACGCGCTGCACCGCGAGGTACAGGTACCGGCGCGTGGTGGACGACGCGCTGCACCGCGAGGTACAGGTACCGGCGCGTGGTGGACGACGCGCTGCACCGCGAGGTACAGGTACCGGCGCGTGGTGGACGACGCGCTGCACCGCGAGGTACAGGTACCGGCGCGTGGTGGACGACGCGCTGCACCGCGAGGTACAGGTACCGGCGCGTGGTGGACGACGCGCTGCACCGCGAGGTACAGGTACCGGCGCGTGGTGGACGACGCGCTGCACCGCGAGGTACAGGTACCGGCGCGTGGTGGACGACGCGCTGCACCGCGAGGTACAGGTACCGGCGCGTGGTGGACGACGCGCTGCACCGCGAGGTACAGGTACCGGCGCGTGGTGGACGACGCGCTGCACCGCGAGGTACAGGTACCGGCGCGTGGTGGACGACGCGCTGCACCGCGAGGTACAGGTACCGGCGCGTGGTGGACGACGCGCTGCACCGCGAGGTACAGGTACCGGCGCGTAGTGGCCGCGTACTCGTGCGCTCGGCGAACACCACGCCCACTCTTGTTATGTGCCGCCGAGCGCGCGCGGTGTGACGTCACTGACTGACTCACGCCCGTCTCCTTCGGCGACTCCTCGAATGGCCAACTTTTTATCCCTTAAAGTTAAAACTTTAAATAAGCATAAGACGATAAAATCACTTGTCGCAAACTAAAAAAACGTAGTTTTGTTGTTTATTATTTTAAAACCCCGACACTGAGTTTAAGCGAGTTCAAAGTGAGGAAATAGCACAGCGGGCGTGCCGCAATGTTCGAGCTTTCGCTGGTTTTGCACGACGAACTCACGACATATGCACGAACTTGCCGCGCAGTGCTTTCGCTACGTCTCGCGTTGAACTCGCACACAAATCATCAGTGAAATTAAACTCCTGATAACTATCTTTTAGTTAATAGCTTACCCTGTCCACAGTTTCAAAAATAAGTGTCAGTGTAACATCCTACCTCTCGAAAATAACGCGCTGAACGTGCGGTTAAATTATAGTGTTTTTGAGATCTAGAGATTAACCTATAGAGCATCATTGTGTAGCATCATTATAACAGTGATACATGGAAATGACTAACGGATCCAATCATGTATTCGCATTTGGCACGCAGGAGGAGTGCTCGAAGTGGGGCAAGGTGGAGAGGCTGGTGATCTACAACGAGCGGCAGAGCGAGGACGACGACCCCGCGCACGCCAACGTCAAGATATTCGTGCAGTTCAGCGACCCAGAAGGTTTCGATTAAACTAAACCATCGCCTTATGCTTCTTTTATCCAAAGCAAAGCGAACAATATAATATAAGTTGTAATAATTTAGGATTAAGCTCCTGTTTCACGATCTATAATTGGTCACAAAAATATGTTTTAATTTAGAAGTTAAGTGTGGAATTCATATAAAATTACTAGTCAATCGCCTATTTTGATTAGAATTTAATCGAACTTTGTGAAACGGGCACATCCTATAAGTAGATATTATGCGTTTAAGTTCGAGACCCTGATCCTGCAGTCAAACTGTGTAAACAGTTTTGCGGGGCTATGTATTAGATTATGTTTTCTTTGATCGTTTTAATAATGTGTGCGTTTCGATTGCTCGGCCACAACAAGATTCTGAGAGTTGGACTTTATTAAGTCGTAGCAAAAAAATGTAGAATTCTAACGTTCAAAACCAAAAATTTGTAAAAGTAACTGTTCGGAAGTTATTGAGGTATAATCGTGGCCGAGCCGTTGAAACGCGGAGAACCGCGCGGCCACGCATTACTCCTAAACTAAACCTCTTAGAAATCTAATTCTTTTTGTAAATCACAGGCTTTATTTTGTAAAAAATGTAGATAGTAAAAAAAACTTGAAAGGCTTACTATTTTAGTAAATACTGAACTTCAAAGTCGTGGCCGCGCCGTTTTGTTTTGTACTATCTACATTTTTTACAAAATAAAGCCTGTGATTTACAAAAAGAATTAGATTTCTAAGAGGTTTAGTTTAGGAGTAATGCGTGGCCGCGCGGTTCTCCGCGTTTCAACGGCTCGGCCACGATTATACCTCAATAACTTCCGAACAGTTACTTTTACAAATTTTTGGTTTTGAACGTTAGAATTCTACATTTTTTTGCTACGACTTAATAAAGTCCAACTCTCAGAATCTTGTTGTGGCCGAGCAATCGAAACGCACACTTAATAATCAATAAATAATAATATTGTCCAGAGGCGGGCGCGGCGGCGGGCGCGCTGAACGGGCGCTACTTCGGGGGGCGCACCGTGCGCGCGCACCTCTACGACCAGGACCTGTTCGACCACGGCGACCTCTCCGCCTAGGCACGCTGCGGGCTGCACGCTGCGGGCTGCGGGCTGCACGCTGCTGCTGCGGACTAATTAACTATAATAATATGCGCTTACGACTTATTCATAAATTAATTTACTTCCACACCGAAAGGTTGTTTTATTTTACAATATTACCCCTTATTATAAAAGAAACAGTAAATACAACCCATTTTTTAACTGACTCCAAAAAAGGGAGGAGGTTATCAAGTCGACGATATTTTTTGTTTATGAAAATATTGAAACTGAATATCTCAATAATCGAACTTATATATTGCTTTTTATTTCCTACACCCAAATATTACTAGAAATCACTAGTTTTTTAAAGTTATTATAGACTTTAGACTGTAGCTTTTACGAGAATTACATTGCTATGCAAACTTTAACAGCGCATGTTATGACGCAATCAGTGACGTCACACTTGCTGTCGATAACGCGCTCACGATAATTCGGTACGCAAATCGGCGCGATGACTTTTATCGTTTTAATACTATTATATACACCGTTATTTAAGTAGATATATCTTAAAATGAAATGGGGATTTCAGACCACGTGAATGAACAATTTTTACTACTATGCGGTTATTCCCAGTTGCCACCCCCAATATTTGTTTTAGAATTTTCCCGTTCGACACCAGTGGCAAAGTGGTGGCGACTGGGACATTGGTTCATAGATGCTTAAGGGAGTCTCAAATATTTTCCTAATTATTTTATACTTACACAAAAGTTTTTAAAACAATATTTATTGAATTGGTACCTACTCATAAGAGTTATTATGACTTAGCCTGTACATTGTACATATTGTAAGTATGTAACAAAACATGTTTTGATAATTAATTATGAACTTATAAAATCTTTACTATTTTTTTGCCTTTATTTTTTTTATCTCGAGCTTAATAGTAAAAAATATCCCATAAATAATTTATACTTACTCAATATCGTTGAGACCATGGATTAAGCAGCATAAAATATAGACAGAATCAAATTGGTCAAAAACAACAAAAAACCTAAAAAAATTCGCACGGTGCGGTAGCAACGCATTGTATACAATATTTTGGTGACGTCACGCCGGCGCCGTATGCTTTGTAAGTGCGAGAGAGAAAGTGATTTGGTGCGAGAGATAAAGTGTTTTACCTACAACTTTATGGCAGGGGTGCTTTTATGAGCGATTCGTGCAAAACCAAACTTAAAATGTAATGTATTTAGATCTACATTTCTATCAAAGTCTTAACAAGGCTCGGCCGGGATATGTTGTCACTTTCCTTGTCTTATCACTATCAATGCATTTGCGACAATGTCAACAAAACATGCACATATACACAAACCAATTACAGAAATATACATATTTTTTAATGAAATCGGTGGGGGCAATTGGGTAGTTTTTATAAGCAAAATTCAATCAATATGAGAGTCACACATTTGCGCGAATCGCCACTCACGCGCTCGCGTTGGGAGCGGCATTCCGAGCGCATATTCCGAGCACATGCGAGGTCGATATTAGCCTGATCGCCTCGCCACTCGAGTTTGTGTTTCGGCATCACACAATAGAACGCTACAGGTTACGTCACACCATTTGTTAGAACAAATAGATTTAGTTAGCTCGCAAAAGAATCGCAGTAAATAATAAAAATGACGGTCTAATTTGCATATGTAAATTAAATGTTATATTATGCGGGGTTGGCTGGGCGCCCCTGCGCAAGAGTTTAACAAATAAATAAATCAAATTGGTGAAGCAGCGGGGCGCCGCGCGCCGCCGCCACCCGCCCCGCGCCCGCGAGAGCACACGCATTGTTGCTACGATTTAATTTTTAACTCTGTGTATTGTGAGGTCACGTCGTTTATTAAAATAAGTTCATAAATATCTTTGGGTTTTAAAATAGAGTCATTGGTCTGACTGAGGTCAGTGTTTGCACTCTGTATTTTTGTTGAAGTCCCGGTAAAGTTAGTTTGGTGTTTAGCTTTTTACTTAGCCACACGACTAATATTATCCTTATACCAGCCATTGTAATTTGCGATTAAATAAAATGCAGTATTTGAATTTTAAATTTAAAGTTCTTGAGTTCATTTTATAGTTGATTTCATTCAAACATAAAAAGTGAAACCTAATTCTCCAAACATAATATGAACTTCTTATGAATTGCATGTTACAAATCGTGCCTTTGTCAATATCCTTACTTGTCCTATTGAGTAAACAGCGTTTGTTGTTGTTGTTGTCATACGTCTTTTAAAGTTAAATTGCTATTTATGTTGTCTTATTAAATCAAGTAGTCGATAATAAATTTGCAATTTCTTTCGTAATCTATGTGTGGAAAACCATTTGTTTTATTTTATGATCGATTTTTTGAATAAAGAGTTGGGTAGAGATTGTTTACCAAACAAGACAAGTAAAGATAAACAGACTATAACAAGTTGTTTAAGTACTTTTGATTGAAATGGTACTGGCACGGTAATGTGAGGGTGCGATCGCGCTAATTTTCAACGATAAAATCAAACTAAATCGTTACCGGTTCAGTTACGTTTACAAAAAAAAATACTCGCTTTAGTTTTGTTAAAATTGTTGAAAGCTATGCCTAGGGAGCTTACGATGCAAATCAATTTCTAAAGCTAGACCAAAGATTTTAGGTAAACATAACCTAAATGACAACGTAACGGTTTTGTTTTATCGTTCAGAATAATGCGATTGTTACGGAAGTGCTACGGACTACGGTACGTTCTACGAGGCTCGTAGCGTAGCGCTCGTACCAGGAGCAGTGTTGTGAGCTTTATTATGTAGCTTGTTGCATACAATACTAACTTCGCTTCATTTTAGTGATTCGGTGGCCGGATGCGTGAGCGCATGTGTCGGACGCAACGTTGTTGTCGCGCGGAAAATATCGCGGCGAGTTTGGTATTAAAAAAAAAATAGCTGATTATGGTGTTGTGACAATTACAAGAGAAGAAGACATAGTATTTATTGTTTTCTCTACCTAAACTAATACATTGGTAAGTTCAGTTCCATTTCAGCATAATATTATTAACAGCATATTGAATTAAAAGTTCACAACATAGAATGGATTTGATTTGTTGTTGTTGGTGAGTTTACACTATAATGCAATTCTCATATCTCTTGCGTATCTTTATAGTTTTAAATAAACTTCTATTCATTCCATTTAACAAACTTGCATAAAAATAATAGAGAACCATCAATAATTCAATAAGTATTTGCGTTCAGTAGGGATATCCAATTTTCAAACGACTTAAAAAATGAGGAGTTTATCTATTCGTCGCGTGTACTTATATGTTTTTGTATAAATACACTGATTACTCGAAGACAGCTGAACCGATTGAAATGGTTTAAACGTCATTACATCAGGTCAGTTCCCAAGTTGGCCCAATATTTTGAAATTTTGAAATCATTTCAGTAGTTTTCAGGAAATCGTAAAAATACTGTCGTTTTCGTTATCATTTTATATGAATTTAGACGGATGTTCAATCATAACTTTTTTGTTTATGAACCAATTTAGATGATTTATTTTTTGTTTGAAAGAAGATACTTAGAGGCGGGGCCAGTTCATGAT
Organism: Catoptria pinella; assembly: GCA_963556745.1. Lineage (NCBI taxonomy): Eukaryota > Metazoa > Arthropoda > Insecta > Lepidoptera > Crambidae > Catoptria > Catoptria pinella. Next base: position 12,641,898 of record OY750774.1, on the reverse strand, counting down.
CTGATGAAAAGATTGATTTTTGAGATTCCAATGTGAAGAACTAATGTAGAATTCTACTTCACAAAAATTACTTAAGACTGAAAAAGAAACACAATAACCGAACTGAATATTGAAAAATGGCTTGGTAACTCTGTAAAAAATCCTGAATAACACCATAAAAACTTTTAAAAATAAACTTCCAGTCGAAATCAATAAAACTATACTTACTAAATTTCGTCAAATTTGAATTTTATGCGAAGGGACAAATTAAAGCTATGCAATAATAAACCTATTCTAAAGAGATAGTTTAAGAGTAGATTTCGTGAACTGCTTTGCCTGCCTTAAGGATGATTCCATATTATTTTAATTGTCGTTGGACCTTGGATTTTGAAGATATAATAAGGGAACTCCTCAAAATCAAATAGGAACTGAATAGTAATTGAAATTTTTGTAGGTTTATGACAATCAAAAATAAGTTAGGTACCTATCTATCTATCTATGGTCAAGGACCGTTCTGGACTAGACTTGAACTTGGAAGGCCCAACGGAACTCCACAACAATAAACAGAGCGACATGTCGAAATTGAGTTAGTAGGGGTACTTGGTATACACGTAACATTGAACAGTATGAAATATTAAAACTTTTATTATTTATAATATCATCGACACTTACCTACCACAAAAAAGTTAAAAATAAAAAAAGCAAAATCTCAAAAAAGGAAGAAATAATATTCAAATCAATTAATTAAAAAATAATGTCTAATAAAGTCGGATGGGACTTAAATAAAAAGTAAGTATTAATATTATTATAGTGCATGCATTGGACCGGACATCCAAAGGTCGCGGGTTCGATTCCCGTCCGAGAACATGATCTGGTGCGAGTCGTATTTTTTCTAGTTTATTATTTAGTATTATATAAATATTATATTAAAAAGTGTGTAGCGTTCAATTACCTACTGAAAGCCTGATAAAAGTTGTTAGAAAATGTCGTGATCGTATCTTGATCCGAAAATATTTCACAAGCCAATTAAAAACATTTCGTTAGTAAAATTGAAAACAGAGAGAGACTAGTACCTACCCTAGGTACTACTAGGCTAGGACGCGTTTCTTTTAAATACTAGTGGCTCCTTGAGCCCGCTGTAGCTAGACCTCGCGGCTCAAATTGTATGTTGTTTAAAAACAAATAAATAATATACGCAGTCATAAGTCCTCATTATTATTTTCAAATTTCGAATATTGCCCAGAAATGTTTTGATTGATTTTAAACTATGAACTTTAAGTTTTCTAAAAATAAAAATAAAAAAATTGCTTTGCACCGCTAGCAAAAAAAGTTTGTGTTATTTTTGAAAATTTTTCAAAACGTTTGAAATCATAGACTTATTTATACTAGGCTGAAATATGATTTTTTTACATGTCTGCCATTTTGAAAAAAAAAACGAAAATCTGTATCGACCAATAAAATCTATAAAGTATACTTAATTATCGAACCTGCTCACAAAATTTCACGAGAATCGGTTGAGAAATGCTACGAGAACAAACGGACATCCGGACACCGGAAGGACATACGAAAGCATTTTTTCCCAAATTGACCCGGCGACGCATCGCTCGCGCTGCGCGCTCGCTCGGTTACAACATTTATATTTTTAATCAATTTGGGCTTTATAAAATACGGACATATTATTTCATGCTTCGTTATATTATAACACAATCATGTAATATGTGTTACTGATCTCAAGATATACCAATAAATTAAAAAGGACATGGTCTCCTTGTCGGTCAGCTCAGACAAACAAATTGGGACGGTCAAAAATACGTTAGGCATGCTTCTTGGTAATAAATTAATTACTTTTAGGCAAATAGGTTCTGAAATTAGCTGGCATCTTTCCCTACGGACGTGGTTTTCCGCTGTGGACTATTACTGACCCTAGAGTATTCAAAGCGGTGTATTATTATGTGACTGTTGACTCAAGTCCAAATAAACAGCTTAGCGCCCATCTATATTTGCCGGGCGGTGTCGCGTGGCGCGCTATTCCCGCACGATATTTGCCTAACCTTTGCGCGCGTATTCTGGGCGCGCTATAACCGGCGCGCGCGCCTACGCTACGCCCTGATAACACTGTAAACACGGTTCCGTCCACTACCACTATGCACACACCAATTGTTGGAATTGGCGGAGCTTTCCCTGCTATTTGCGGATCACCACGTGCTCAGCTTTTGATGACGATGTAGAAATACCAAATGATTTTGCAATGGATATTCGAGTTTGATGGACGATATGAAAACTACGTTTCTACTCATAGTTCGTGATAATTGATGATAGAATGTTTATAAATACTTACTTAAAAAATTATCCACTTCATTCTTGACTCGGCTGATATGAAGTTTATGACAAAATTATTTCACGTAGGTTATTATTGTAAATACATAATGTTATCCTTCATTCATGCAGCTAGTTCTAGGTGTATGATCATAGCATTGTGTGCGGTGGTGGACGAAATTATCAAGCAAGGTGTTAACAGAGAAGGTAAACAAACACGCGACGGCGACGACGGCACGGCGACGACACGGCGCGGCGACGGGCGAGGCAAGCGCGAGCCGCCTCCCACTGCGAGCCTGGAGAAACAAATACACAATAATCAAACCCAACCTTTGAAAAATAGTCAACGCATTAATCGTAACGTGTTACCAGTGAAGACATGTGTCAGCACTATGGATTTCGGGGTTTCAATGATAAATAGCTAATTAAGCGCCGGCATGATAATATTTTTGAGAATACAGAATCGAACAAAATATCGGATTCGAAATGTCTTCTATTACCATCTTTTGTTTTTTTATTTGAGAATAATTTATTTTATTTTGACATTCTCTAAACTTTTATTGAACAGGGTGCATGGTGATAGATACAATTGTTTAGATAGCAATCCAACTTAGGTCGAAAGTCGAATAAATGAAGGCAGCATTTTATGTAATCTGCTGGTATCTTTGGCTGATAGTTAATTTAAATCTCTTAATTCTATCGCATCGTTTATGTTTCTCCTCCTCTTGCCCAAAGCTATGCGAGGTGTCGCGTTGCGCGTGCACAGATGCGCTCGCGCGGATTCCGCGGCTCGTTCGATGTGCTCCTATCAATAGTCGCAGCGCAGGGGTCATCGCACCGCATCGCACATTCACTCACCACCTATAGATATGTATTGAAGTCTATCGAAAATAATCGAAATGATGTTGCATATAAACTGCCTGCAAGCAGTTTCAGAAGCTCGTAAATGGAAGATAGCTGTGCAGATTTATTTATGTAGCAATTTTAATGCTACTATGAAACTGGGTGTGGTACATTTACCACTGCACAGCTATCTTCCATTTACGAGCTTCTGAAACTATGTTTTTTTTAATAAAAAAAACACAATTCAGGGTTCCAAAACATTTTTTGGAACCCTGAATTGTGTTTTTTTATACAAACGACCTTTTTTTCCAAAATGAGCAGCAATTATTTAGAAAGCTCTGGCAACGTTATTAGCCAATACGGTGCGGAGTCAATCGATGATAAAAAACATCGGAACATATGGCGCTATTAAACGTGCTATTAATATGGGGAGTAGGGGGGGTGGGGGGTGGGGGGGAGGCTCCGAGTAATGAGGTTTGACGTTGGCGCAACACGTCGCCGTCGCGGCGCGCGACTCGTTCCCACGGACACAACACAACATGTAAAGTTAAGAGAAGAGCCGCTCCGAACAAATCGCCAATTTTTATCTACTAACTTATTAAAACTTTTTTTCACATAACGTCAAACATCTTACTGAGTTTTCATAATCTTCCATGGTATTTTTTGGCGTTTTTTTGTAATAAATTCATAATTTTGAGTTATTAGGATTGGATTAGTGAAGTTAGTGATACTGAAACGTTTACTAGATTAAGATGAGTTTGATGTTTAACATTTCGTGGAGATAAAGGAAAAGGTGAGACTATCTGACTATCTCGAGTCAAACCGGGCCTATAGTTAGCAGCTTCATATAGCGTAACAAAACAAACGACCGAAGTATTTTCGAATACGGCCCTTCTAGAAAACAGATTTTATATTTATTCTTGGAGTGTGGGCAGCGCGGCGGAGAGGGCGCATTTTGTGATTAAATATTTTTTGAGTGTTTTACGAAATGAGCCGCCCCTCCGGCCGCGAGTAGCCGGCGCAAGCGCAGGCGCCCGCTGTGATCGTTATCGCCGAGTCCGACACGAACTCTGACCGATGTTAATTAAACTATTTATGACCACACATCGCATTGTGATATTAATAACATTCAATTTATATTGGATTATATTCGTGTTGAAGGGTCGGCTAAGTTTACTGTGTAATTAAAAATTGATTTCACATTAATTATTAAAAATATTAGTATTTATAGTATATAATTAATAGTTTGGAGTTATATTAGTTATAATATAATGAAGTTTTCGTTGCACTTTTTTTTCTCGGGAATGCACAGAATAAATAATAAACAATAATAAGTACTTATAAAATGTAAATAACGATGTATCTAGTTGACCACGAGGTGCGTTCAATAAACTACCCCATTCGTTCGGCTCACTTTTAACTTACTTAAGTAAAAGTTTTTTGTTGTAAATAAGTGAGTGATTAAAGTAATTATGTAACAAAACCAACGAACAAGTTAAAAAGTGTCAAAGGAAGAAATAACAGTTGTTACATACAAAAGACATCAACGGCGTACAAAAAAAATCGCAAAAAACACTAGTACTTAAAAATTGCATCATAGTCATAGATGTATACTATACATACGCATTTTTATATTTTAACATTAATGTCGGCAAAGATGAGAGCCGGAAGAAATTATGAAGGACCTGTTTCATAAAGTCCGATTAAATTGAAATTAATATACTTGACGAGTTTAATATAATGTTTCAGAGAGAAATTAATATATTGTTTCATTTTTTTAAATAAAATATTAACCAGAAGTTAGTGCCAAATACTAGATTATGAAACATGCACTAAAGATTATGTTTCTGGTTTTAATCAATTGTTTTATAAAATGATCACCCATGTCTTCTGTAATGTTTCTCAATTTGTTTCCGCTCGTTATTTTTATTGAGCATTTTTAAAACGTTATGTTGTTTTTAGGACCATCCATGATTGGGTGCCTCACTGTGATGGAAGCATGTTGTCGGTCGGTGACAGATCGTGCGTAATAGTGAGCGCGGCACACGGCCGTGCGTGCTCCGTGACGCGGCCGAGTCACGCCGCCCACCGGTGACCGCTGACAAGACAACGCACGCTAGGGGGCGTATGCTGCGACGTGGGAAAGGCATGTTAGGCAGGGAAGCCAGAAACTGACACAGAAAATGATCGCTTGCCAAATAAACAGTGAACGTTGAAAGTGTGGAGTGTGTAAAGAGGTAAAGACGAGACATGTACAGTGAGTTAAGTGACTTTTACAAAAGTTCTTACTTTTATTGAGTAACTTGTATGTACAATAGTGAGTTAAGTGACTTGTACAATAGTTGAAGTGCCTGACTGTTGAAATGATGAGCGTGGTGCAAGTGACTGCGCGGCTTATGCTGCTGGCTGCGCTGCCCGCACTTACAGGTAACTTTAATGGAATGAGCGAGCGCGAAGCGCAAAAAAAATCGTCTCTGCTTCAGCTTGGGCAAAAAATGCTTTCGTATGTATGTCCGTCCGGCGGCTATCTATCCGTTTGTTCGGTCGCATTATTTAACCGATTCTCGTGAAATTTTGTGAAGGTTCTATAATTATAAATATTTTTTGTGTCGAGCCAGTTTTTCAAAATTCGAAGCGCCATAACATACTAAACAGCACATAGTACTGCTCTTCAAAAGTAGTGTCAACCTCGTGGCGACATCTATTAGATTAATTTTTAAACAACATACAATTTGAGCGAGGTATACAGCTCACTGAGCCACTAGTTTTTATCTTATGTAAGTACCTACCTATGCTAAATACAAAGCATTTTTCTTGACAAAAGTTTCTCGATCTTTATAGTGACAATAGCTTCATCATTATACGGGCAGAGTAAGATACAAATGGGATGAATTTTCATGTTCTAAATACCCTCGTGTAAAAATCTCGTGTAAAGTGATGAAAAACCTAAATATATTTTACCGGAATGCACGGATTGTAAAATGCTAAAAGTGTCGTTGCGAATATATCGAGGCACGGACCGCGACGACGCTGCTGATTGAATGGAAAGAAAAATCGTGGATTGGCTCCGCCGCCCGCGCCGCCCGCGACGCTATTATTTGTTAATTGCTTTGAGTTATTCACATCTGATCCCCTGCAACCGATCCCCTGGTGGATCGGTTTTATTTTTAATTATTTTTTATTCCCATCGGATCCCCTGTGTAGGGGATCAAGAATAAATATTAATATTTGATTCCCATCTGATACCCCATAGCATTTATGAGCTTATTTTTTGTAGGTACAGAGGTACAGTCAACAAGTCACAAGCTCCATAGCCCGGAGGCAGTTCTATATTTTATTAATTTTCTTTTTTATTGCCTTCTGACCGCTATAAATATTTATTAGTTTTTCAGACATTTTTTATTCGTATTAAATATACAATGTGTTACAAAAATACCACTGATTCCGAATATAGTAGATAGGGACCATCAAACTGAACAACTTTTACTATGGGACCAACTCTGAAATCGTGAAAAAGAACAGCTGTTTCATACATTTTGATGTTTTCGTTATTAATTTTTGTATGAAACAGCTGATTTTTTTCGCGATTGTTGTTCAGTTTGATGGTCCCAATCTACCATATTCGGCATTAGGGGTATTTTTGTAACACGTTGTATAACAGTAGATCAAGATCATAATTACTGTGAATTTTTAGTCTTTAATGTTAGTTTTTTTTATGATTGCTTGATTTTACTACATTTTAAGTCATATCATTCTTTGGAAGCTACTTATACTTAAGACTGATTGTTTGTTACTTGTGATTTTAAAGAATTATTTAATTTAGTTTTGCATTAGATATAAAAAAGTCAATTCGATAATAATATAGACCTAATAATATTGATAATTTAAAATGTTTAATTTACACATCTTTAAAATAAAAAAAAAAATAAAAAGGCTTTTTTACCATATTATGTGACAAGAAATATTGTAATTTAACGTAACAATTCTTCCAAATCATCCATTGATATGGAATTGTTACGTTTAATTACAACATTCGAGAAAAACACTTTTTTATTTTATTTATATTTGAGTTTAGCCTAATGAAAGGATATTAAATAATTTTAACATGTTAATTATCAACAATTATGACAATATTTTTAAATCTGATTTATCTATGATATTTATTACATTAAAAATAATAGCTCAATAAATGAATATTTGATTTTAATACTTCTTTTTCTTCTGACTGTACTCACCTACCTTTTCTTGCTTAGAAATACAATGAGGGGATCCGTTGGGAATTGAAAACTATAAGGGGATCGGTTGGGATTTTTAATTCTTGGTGGATCAGTTACAGTGGATCGGATGGGAATAACTCATTGCTTTAGGCTTAGTTTTCACCTTATTATAGAAAAATAATTATTTGAAATTAAAAATTTTCATCAGAAACCCAAGTATCAGAGATCGAAAAGATGTGTGTGACAAATTCAATGTTAGGTTTTAATTTTTTGGCAAGACTATATAGAATTTAGTTAAAGTAGATTATTATTTAGTTCAGGTATCTCTGAACTGAAGAATTTCTGGCAGCCGCAGATGATATTTAATTGTAAAGCGTGAGCGGCGTAGGTGTTCTAGGAGCCCAGTACCTTTCCACTTTTTCCATGTTACCACGACAAATATATTTTGGTTTTTGGTTATTCGGTTACAGTTCTCTGAACTTTATATAATATGTAAACATAGCAATATTTGCTGTGGACACGTGACATATTTACGAAATTCCGAGGAAGCACCAACATCCTCAGTCGGAATGAAGTCGACAGTTATTTTGATCGGTGAATCACGGCCGCTGCCATGCCAGTGGACTCCAGCGATCTCGGAATACGCAACATCTGTCAGTCACATGGCCGGCCGGAGTCATCGGCGCGTCCGGCTGCTCTCGGCGACATACAATCACAACTACGGAAGAAGATTTTATGCTGTGAAGTCAAGAATCTGAACCTAAATGACATAAACGGCAAATATTTAAAAACGTTGCCCAAATAAAAGTTGTTTTGGTAATTTCTATTTTCAAATTAGCCCCCCAGCCAAAGTAACATTTGCTTCGCTATCGATTCGCTTTGAAACATGTTTGGATTTGACATTTTAAAATTTGATTGTTAACGAAACCTTATGTCAATCCCATACCTACATGTTTTCAAAGCGAAGCGATAACGAAGATTTGCAAATGTTACTTTGGCTAGGGTAGGGGGTCTGATTTGGAGGATTCCAAGTTTATTCACGTCAGGCATTGAAACGATTGAGCCCCAGTGTTGCCTGGCTGTGATTCTTTTGATCTTCAAGCTTTTAGATGTAGGGCAAGATGCCATGCCGGTCGTATACGAGTACGTCACTGCGCGCTTCTGTAAATATGGTTTAATAGTGCCCTTTCTTGTGGAGTGTGGAGCGACTGCACGCTTTGTTCTCCCTCTGATCCGCGATGTTTACTGAGCGAGGGGCCGCCGACGACGGCAATAACTCAAATGTTGCGCACTCGATCACTTGTCGTCGATACGCTGGCACACGACGCTACAATCACGCTCACACAATGCCGTGTTGGTGGTCCCGATGACAGGCGTATGATGCGGGCCGACCGACTCAATATAACAATAGCTCGAAAATATCGATAATTTCATCCCTTGCCTCAAAATGTATGTTCAATGTGGTTTCAATAAACATCGCATTATCTAGCTTTGTAACAAATTATTGATGATGAAAACGAGAGTTCGCTAACCCGTTTGATCTGGTGCCAGAATTGCCACACTCCAATTGGCAGAGGGATAGTAGCGTGGATTTTGAGTTTGAGCTTCAAATACCACAAGAAATATTTCCCATTATCCCATACCTTTAACGGAGTCTCTGTAGAGTACCCATATGCACTACTTTCGTCTAAGCAGTGACTAGACTTGCAGTAGAACGCAATTCGTCCGTTCACACTCCTTTTGTAGAACATTTAGTTAGTAGGAAAAAAGAAACGGATTTTTATGCAGTAGGGGCGTAAGTTGTTGTGGATGTCGTAATAATATTTTATTCCGATTCATTTCAGAGTATTTTATCCCCTTAAAATAAATAACTCGTAATGACTCTATCAAAGTCATAGAATTAACCGCATATTGACAGTTTAGTGTGGTGTCAGCGCGCGGCACCTTGCGCGCGCGGCGGTCACCGTGTTATTTTAGGCGGCGCGACCCCGGTATACCCCGGCCCTGCGCACTATTTATACATTCCACCATTCGACACACGCCACTACGATGAGCCCTAACCAAGTATCATTGATTACTATTGGGGTGACGGCAGGACGAACCGATCCAACTGTTTGACCTTGTTGACGGTTTTAAGATGCATCTCTTATGGGAATTTATTTATAATCTATTTAATCTCTCACTTTAAAGAGCATTTAGCCTGTCGACAGCTCGTCCGTCCGATTGTTTAACAATTTAAAGACTTTTACGAAGAATAACTATTACAGTTGTATTCTTCGCGTAGAGCAGTCAAACGCTTGTTGTTGACAAAGGCGACGCGTTCAATATTTTTTGAGGTTACTTTACTATTTGGCACGCGATCAAAACACTTAGGAAGTGGACACTCGGGAAGATAGATGTGGGTGTCAATGTAAACCGGGTTTCATTAACTTTGAGAATATAGTTATAAAAATAACCCATAGCGATGGTAGCGAGTATATTTATTGGAAAAAATAGTTTCTAAGGATTAACAATGTAGCACACAGTTGTACGAGATAATTATATTAACACAGTGTTAGCATTTAACGATGAGGAGTTATTTCTGATTCGCCAATAATGTGGACGATCAGCGAGTTCTAATCGCATAATCAATCATCGATTGTGTGAGTGGTGAAGCTTTGTGCAAACGTAAACTTAGTGGACGAGCGCTGTTTATAATTCCATCTGCGTGGATGGAGTTCTAAATTCCCGAGATTGCGTAATGGCGGTACAATGGCGCTGTGCGTGTTTTGTTTGAGGTGCACTCGCGTAGATCGGGCCCGGTGCGTAATTTCGCTGGGTTGTATTATGGGCGGTGCAGTAAGTGCTACTTAGCAAGTCGGTCGTGCCAAAGCGTCAGCACGTGCTGAAAGCGCACTCCGTGTGCAGCAGCCGTGGGGGAGGGGCGGGGAGGGAGCACGTGCGCGCATGCAAACAATGTTTGAGCTTTCGCACGGAAGTGGCGCCCGCATCCTACATCCGCTTGATTCATCTTTTATAATAAGCACGTTTGAGGGAAACAATAATAATTGAGACAATACATTTTTATGGATTGGTGAACTGCCTGCAAGTACCCAAGTATATTATGAACAATATTTTTTCACCTCAGCGAGTGTAAGTGGATTTAAGTCATTACGCTGTATTCCAATAGGCTTATTAGCTTTATTCTAGAAACCGTGCCACCATCCCTGTGACAAATACTTTAAGGTGAGTAAACTGCTTAAAATAGGATAGAATATGATAAAAGTCATTGCCTACCATCATAAATTATTCGAGATTAGACAGAATGTAGTGTACTTAATTTGTGGTAGTGTTGTGCGTGCATGCACCGTGACGTCACGCCATTCAGGCGGCCGGCCTTGCGCGCGCGCACGCGGGTCACGCTGCAGTAACATCTCGCTGGATTGTTATTACTGTTCGCTAATTTTACTACGCTCTTAAACTTTGATTGAATAGTGCAAACTAACTACATGCAATGTAGTGCGCCTCATAAGGCTTGACTTCTCTTTATTAGCAATCAAACAAGGCAAAAATTACAACTTCTGTAGTAAATATAATATGGTCTATGTTTCTGTAGTATTTTTTTATTACTATCGAAAGTCAAAACTAATACGTGTTTATACCATTTCCGTCCGACTACCAAAAAATAATCCTAAAATCCCGTGATATTGCATCATGCATGGAATCATCAAAATCTTAAATAAGTAATTTAATAGAACAAAATAATCATCACATGCTCGATCAACGCTCCAAGTTTTATCACGCAATTCAAATAATAATATTTTGGCTTGAATCCATCCTGCTACTAAATAGCATAATACCTCTGTATATCGATACAACGCGCCACAAACATACACGATTTAAGTTAATTAAATAATAATGGTTTGGCTATTCCGCGTACGTACATTTATGGTATTATTTCAACTCATAGTTGGTAAAGATACTGATTCACATTTTTTTTTACCAGTTCCTAGCTAAGTAGCTAGCTGTGCTGTGATTCATGGTTGACATAAGTGACCGTGTGCATTGCATTGCAATAATTTCAGTATTCTGTTATAATAATTGCTACTGAAACCTTTCGAGGAGCGTGGTGCCAAGCAGGTCATCTGTCAACTAACGAGTTAACTAACGAATCATAGCGCCGGAGAAGCGCCCCACATTGGTTTAAATTAGACTCCGTGGGCTACTTTCCACAGGTTAGTTATATCATTACTCAACTGTCCAAAGGTACCTCTGGTTTCTGAAATATGCAGGCTATTTCCTGCAACTATTTTATGTTGGCAAATCTGTCTATGTACCTTATGGTATGGCATGGTCAGGCTACGGCAGCTCACCTTTGACCAATTTATATATTTAACATATCGAGATTGAATTGTAACATTTGGGCCATGTATTATGAAATTGCACTCTAGTTAATCACGAGTTGGGAAGTGGACAATATAGGAATAGTAGGGGAACGAGTTAGAAAAGTGGACGAGTTGGGAATATGGACGACTTGGGAAAGTGGACGAAGTCGTCCTGAAGGCATGTTTTGTGTGAATAAATTGCCCTTGTTGCGAGTGACCTTGAACTACCATTACCATGCTTGAACTAATCACAACACAGGGGTAAATTATTTAGCATTAAATACGGCATTTGGATATGGCACCGCACCGGAATGCTGGCTGTACACTCTCGCCGAGACGCCACGAGACAGGACGACTGAAAAGTATACACTCTCGCCTCGCCTCGCGCCTCATCTCGTAACTCGGCCCGCGGCTCGCGTGATCTATGGTAAAAATGAGCTTCCTGTTTACACTCTCGTGGCAGTTTAGATGTCTTTAAGCCAGCAACAATGGAGGACGTCGAAGTGTTAGAAGCAACAAGTCTGTGTTACTGAGCTTCTCCTACTACGCAACTAATTATTAATAATTCTATTAATACATCATTCCTGTAGGTATCCTTGTACACTCTCGCGTCTCTCGGCTATGAACGCATCGTGTTGGCAGTTTCTTCACGGCAAAATATGGTAATTTGTGTTTAAAAAAACCAGCCAAGTGCGTGTTGGACTTCGCACATATAGGGTTCCGTACCAAATAGGGCTAAGGGGCTGGGCTTATCTGAGCTACGCGTTTGACCGCAAAACAAAGTTGCTTTGTAATAGGAAAATAAGGGAATTTACAAGAAAAAAAAAACAGAATTATAAATATATTGGTTTTTGTTGGTAAATATACGTAATAATAAACATTATCTCCAAAGGCCAATTAGAAGTTAATTTATGACCGCGCTTTCCGTTGCTTAACCTCGATGATAGATTACGTACTTTAAAGACTATATTTTATAAGATTTAATTATATTAACTATGGTATACAAGACTACGGCAGCAGCAAGCGCTACTTAGTCGTCCATCTCCTCGAAGTTCACGACTGCGACTGCATGACGCGAGAGTGTACAGGGTCGCGTCGCGTGTCGGTCTCGCACCCAGGGCTCTCGGGCGAGGATGGGCGGGACGAGAGCACTCGGGCGAGTGTACAGCTGGCATATGATTATCGACGACGACTGTCAAGAGTGAAGAGCTTACCTTTGTACAAAAAGTTTTAGATCTCAGATCGCCGAGATCCGAGCACAGCAAGCAATCACATGATTTAAGTAGTATTGATTCAGTGTTTCAGGTCTCTACCGCAGAACCAAAATGAGTAACAAAAGACCTAAACAAACCTATTAATAAAGTACATGACAAATTCAATTGTGGCACTCATACCATACTTTCCAACGCCTGCGGTAACTTATAAAGAATGTTGATTTTCAGAATATTTGTTGACGACGCTTACATTTTTTTTATTTATTGGTTAAGGGATAACAACAGCCAAGAACTTAGTTACTAGTTTACAATAAAGTAAAACCTATGCTGATTAGGCCAAATACGTCATCCACAGTTTCACAAAATTAGATTCCTAGCAAAATAACATAAAAATATTTACACACAAACATAATTATATAACCATAACAAAAAAAAAGATAACAACGTCACATCCCAAATTAGAATACGACATAAGAGGTCATTGCATTAACATTAAAAAAAAAACAAAAAGTATCTACACTTCACTATAAAGTGCGGTTTTATAATAGATAGAACAAAATCGAGTTGGAAGTTAGAATATGAAAAAAAAACATGATTATTAGGAATATAGTAGAATATAAAATAAATATGTAATAACAGACACTAAAACTATACCATTTCTTTTTTTACTTTGTTTAAGAAAGACTTCTTGCTTTCAATAAAAGGATCAAGATTGGAGAAACTCTTATTATATGTCTCGAACATTCTAGTCAATACGTCAGTACATTCTAACCTTATTGCGATTTATGCTTTTATGTAACCGCAGGTCACGGGTGGTGGTGCGCGGAAGGAGAGGTGGTGTCGGCGACGGCGGGAGCTTGGCAGGGGCCGGAGTTCCTGCCGGCGGAGACCGCGGTGGTGACTGCGGTGGGCCAAGATGTCCAGCTCGACTGTCGCGTGCGCAGCCTCGGCGACAAGGCGGTAAGTGATTACACAGAGGTCGCAACATTTAATGTTTTTCAAGAGAGTGTTTTAGGACCGATGCTTTATTTCTTAATCAGGTCTATGTGTAAGGGATACTGACCTAGCCTATAGAATTGTAATCGCTGCTGAGGGATTGCAGCAGGCGAACCGATGGCCGAACCTGAAGGTCGAGCTTGTGAGTGTACGGCAAATACTAAACATAATTGAAGATAATAATTTACAATTTTATCGTATTCGAGGTCGTTATTAAATAGTCGTACTGGAACATAATGTGCTATTAGCTATTGCTATCCAACACTATACACATAATTTTACTATAGACATACTAATTGGGTATCTATTTTGAATTGTAACTGTAGATAGATGGCTAGGAAGCTAAGAGCTGAGAGTTGGGGTGGACCTACATAAACGTCATAGTGTTTGAAATTAAATGCGACAAACGAACGTAGTCGTAGCAGTAGGCTAATTTGAAGTATTTATAAATACCGTTAGACATTTATCAATGAAATTCAAACATAGCTCAAAGGAGGGAAACGCTTGTACCGAAAAATATTAATTTGATTTATTAGCCACCGGTTTATTTCATTCGGTTTATCGTGAGAGGCCCGGTGGCGCTATTTTCGCGATGGGAATAAACGCCGTCAGTTACTCATCGCATTCGAATTTAAAAGTATGAGCTCAGTGTAAACAATTTCGGCGCACGCCCGAAATGTCGGTGAGATGAATCGGTGACAGTGACACGTTACCGTCGAACGAGCTCGGGGCCCGAAGGAATTTCACCTTCATAGAGTACAAACAAACAGAAATCTCTTGATTTAGACTGGCCACATACAGACGGAACTTTGATTTGGAATCATTCCGAGCGCAGCGAATCCATACAAATTTATACACACAATGCGGTATTTTACGATTTTTTTATTCATTATCGATATTCTGTTTCGGAATTCTGAATCAGATTACGTCTGTAAGTACGTGGCCGCGTTTATTGATAGCTGTATCTGTCTGTACTTCATGAGCAAATGACACAAACTAGACAAGCGTATTTTTTGAAAGCAAGTTTTTCCAAGAAAGTAAGACACAGATTTAAATGTTTTGGAATGCGAGCGATGTTGCCGCCGGCTTGGGGTACCCTCGGCCGCGTCACGTCAGTCCTAGCGCGCTGAGGACGCTGAAGCGCGGTCACTGACTCGTGGCTCGATTTAGCGGCACGCGTCCAGCGCACGCGCCTGCCCGGAAGTTGGCCTTGCCAAATACTACGCGTTTGCGATATCTGCCCTTTGGAAATTAATAACACTACGAACGTCAAAATTTGTGTGGGTGTACCGAATCCCGTAATTTATTCGTATTTTATGAGTTAATTTTATCACTGAAGATTTATTTTATTAACTGAGCGCGGGAAACTTTATTTTGGGGATGGAATCTTTTGCTCACAGAAAGTGTAAAGTATCTTTGGAAAAGTTCATGCTATAAAAATTATTTAGAAAGGAAGCTAACAGTAGATAAATATATTTGAATCAGGCAGGATTAACCGAAAGTTATTGAATTAGAGAAGTGGTTGAAGAGCTCGTTACCGAGAATCCAATAATGACGCCGAGACTGTTGTGTTATGATATGTGCCATCTCACTGTTTATGTAGCAATTTGTCGTAGAAACCGTTTATAGACAATATGCGCTTGTTAAATATCCAACATCGGTCAATACCAAATTAAGATAGATACATAATGCGCTAACATAAATTATGTTAGTCAGTAGGGTCAAATAGAATATAAAAGATGGTAAAAAAGGGGTTTTCTGGCTTTCAAAGAATCTATGAACTGTGTTTCTGAGTGTTAAACACTTTGCATTTACCTTTACTGAATTCAGTGCTTATAATAAAATTATTGCTGTATCTAAGAACAGTTCGAAAGCGCTCAAATACGATACGATTCTACTTAGTTTATTCTTTTGGTCGGTTCCTACTTTTTTCTTTCTTTTTTGTAGAGTTTAATCCTTTTTTTGAGGCACTAACAATACATTTTCAACGTATCTGTTGTTGTGGTCAGGTATCATGGGTGCGGTCGCGAGACCTGCATATCCTGTCGCACGCAGGCGCGGTGTTTACAGCGGACGCGCGCGTGTCGGTGAAGGTGGCGGGCGCGACAGCTGGTGCGACGATGGGCGCGACAGCGGGCACAACGACGCACTCGCTGCTGATACAGCGGCTGCGCGCGTCCGACGCTGGACGCTACGAGTGCCAGCTCAACACCGACCCCAAGATGAGCCTCTTTTATAATCTCACTGTCCTCGGTAAGACGATCAGTATTATTTTAATGGTTTTTGGTATTTAATGCATCTGTTTACTTTTACTTGAGAGCGTAGTAACTAAATTAATAAAATAGGCTTGAGATTTGCTCGGATAGTTTTGTTGTCCTTATTTGGGAACAAATTGGCACCACCAACGTAGTGTTTTTTAAATTAATGCAGCTGAAGCTGTCTTTTTAATCTTTGTTTCAAATATTGGATGTCAATTACCTACCGTTTAATGGTTGTTTGTTGACAAGATGAGCCAGTACCGGTGGCGGTGATCGAGGCGGGCGAGCGTATGGTGCATGGTGTGATGGGCAGCGCGGCGACGCTGCGTTGTGAAGCGCGATACGACCCACCACCGCAAGCGCTGCCGCTGCCACCATTGGACATCGTCTGGACCAGAGACGGAGAGCCTATTGACCTGCAGGTAAACACACAAATGACTGACCGCAGACACCCTGGCATATGTGAATGTGATGCCAACTACTAAATGATTTTTAAAGAGACAATCCGCTCGCCACTCCCGTGCCGTGGCGCTTGTTGTGTGGTCAGGCCGCGTAGCTAGCTTGTTTGCACGAATAAATCCTTAATGCTTTCGGTCATTGTTTAGTGCTACGTATATATTTACACCATTATTTGGCTAAGTATAGGTACCTAAGGCATAAAGATTGAATAAAATAACTTTACATTATTGTTTTGATGGCAGCGTCCGCACGGCGGCGTGTCGCGTGACTCGGAGCGCTGGCCGTGGCGTGCGGCGTCGCGGCTGACGCTAGCCGACCTCGCCGCCGCCGACGCCGGCCGCTACCGGTGCGCGCTCACCACGGACCACGCCGACAGAGCCAAAGCCGCTGATTACGTGCAACTCTACGTTGATGCCGGTAAAATAATTTTTCGTTAGTACTACAATCGCAATGCTTAGTCAAAGTCACCAATCTTTGTTGAAATTAACTTAGAAATTAAGTGCTTTTGAATCGTCTATATTTTTCTACCACACTTTCAATTCAAGACCGACAGTTTCTTTACTTCTTTTGTTACGGATATTCAGTGTCATTTCACTGTTGACATCAGCCATTTTTAATATCCGCACTGCTGGGCCACAGGCATTCCTTATGGGTTCCGAATGGGCCACAAGCCACCACGCAGGCCCTGTGCGGATTGGTGGTGTTAACTACTGCAAATGTAGCCGGAACCAACGGCTTAACGTCCCTCCGAAGCACGGAGAAACTCAATATAATACATAGGTACAGTTAAATTCAGTTATGGTCACCCATCCCATGAACGACCCTTGTGAAAATTGCTTAACCTCCGCAATCGCTGGGTCAGTTGCTAAACCACTGCGCCACCGAGCTCACTGTACTTATCAGGAGAAAAAATAAAAATTGAATTAATTTAATATGAGTAATTCGTTATCTGTCTAGGATAAGGCAGTGCTGTCCATTTGGTTATGATAAAAGTATTAGTAAGTATGTTTCCCTTGCAGAGAGTCAAATGGAGGCGATGCAGCGCGACCAATCGGCGGACAACGGCGCGCGCGCACCCCAGTCAGCATCGCGCATCGTCGCATTCATGGGGCTTTTATTCCTGGCGCTACACTGACCTCACCTGAATGCCTCCACCACGTTAAGTAAGACACGCATTCATGCAATATAGATAACGCCTACTGTCTGACCACGCGAACCAGAACAACAACAGCGACGAGACGCGCGCATTGTATCGCGAGTCGTGTCGTCGGTCGCCTTTCTGCGTGGCCAGGTTGTTACGACGTGACATAAAAATTTATTAAAAAAACTTGTCTTGGAGTTTTTGACGTCATTTTATGTGGTTCGATATCAAGACATTTGGTGTCAAACTCTCCAACAAGCAAAACGTTACATAATTTTTCAAACAAGCCACATGAAAAATCTATGAATTTAGTAATATCGAATCTTGCTTGACACTGGCAAAATTATACCTACGCATAAATGGTTGTAGTATAGAGTGCCATTCATTTAAATAAGTAGAAAAAGAAGAAAACTTGCCTACCTCGTTATATAAGTTGATATTAAAAAAATTACTTACCTAAATCTTTGTATTAATAAGTAATTGATAGGATTTAAAAACCTTTTTCAAATCTGAACTTAAATGATTGAATTACTTAATTGATAAATTGTTTAGTACTTAACTACTTAATTGATATCTGGCTCTGATAATTCCAACCTGTAGGTACAATTAATGTGGAGAACAAATACGTACCTAGCTATACAGTGAATGATTGTTTTAAGACTGTATGTCCTTTAGCTACTTTGAATCGAGTACCTACCTAGTTAATTTAATTTGTTATCAAGATTCCAACATTGTAACTGTCCTCCCACAATAAATGCTGTAAGTCATCTGTATATTTTGCAACATTTGTAAATATTGTAAATAGCAGTTAATTATAGAGCGAGCGCAAATAAATAGTAAGTTGGTGAAGTATTGATGTTGTTTTTATTGACCACGCGCGCGTGGGCCGCGGCACGCGCCTTCGCGGCGCTTGCGCCGAGTGGGCGCTCACACCACCCCCACATTGTAAGGACTTTGGCCAGCCAGTACAAGTCAGCTAAAGAAGTAACGAGTATCTAATCGATGTAGTAGGCCGGCATAAAGTCCTTACCGAACATCCCCTAGCCACAGTCTTCATTCCATCACAGCCTACGAGTTACGTAGGTACCCTAACATAATAGAACCGTTTTTAAAATGGGGTGAGGTGGAAAGCCTTCTGACTTCTGACTTTCACTATAATTAATGGGTCGCTAGTTTATTTACACGTAAGTTTATATGTTAGTCTATGACATTACGTCAGTTCTCTGTCAAACCAAATAAGATGCAGTCAGATGGAAAAGTATTCAGCCGAACACAGTGTGATTATGATTAGGTAGATGGTGTAGTGAGTCCATTAGAGTGGCAGCCATATGTGAGTATTTGTTCAGAGAAGTGGAGCGGCACGCGCCCGAAATAGCCGATATTACTGAAGAACATCAAATGGGCGTAAATAACGTGGATTAGCCAGTTTCGTAGATTTTCCATGGTTAAATATAACGCAGTAGGTATAAAGCACTTTTACGTGACGATTTAACGCTGGAGTGCTTTATTATAATTTAAACTGGGATGTCGCAACGTCATACTTATTATTTTTAGAAATCGTAATAAACTTGACTCCGCTTCAGCCAAAAGCACATGAGTTTTATAATTGTGTAATTTGCCATAGTCACCTAGTATACCCTACTCTTAGAAGTTCTATGAAAAATCTCGAGTTTCTGAGCTTGACAGTGTTATCAATCTTGAGATACACAAATTGAAATAGTGAAATTTTAATACACTAAAACATCGAAAAACATAATTGTGTTTTCGATACTACCTGGGTACGATTATTTTTTCAATGCTTTTGTTCAGCAACCAAAAACTATTTGTAAGTAATAGAGATCTCTATAAAATGTGAATTTAGTTATCACGTTTCTTATCTTATATCATTCGACTTCTTTATGTCGAAATATTTATTTTGTCAATAATTTAAAAAGTTTATTCCATATTTTAACGAACACCAATCCATCCATCTAGTGGTTAGGAAAATACGGCACGGTTGGTCTTGCTCAAAATCTGGTGAAAGTTAGTTTAGTACACGCTTAGTGTATCTTTGTAAATTCCTAAAACAATTAAAAAAACCACGTTTTTAAACTACCTAAAAGTATAAAAATCGGACTGAAAACAAATGAAGAACAGACTACCGTTATCACGCGTGGTAAGCGATGATGCGCCCTACACGATTTATAACCCTAACAGAAGTTTTAAACTTAAAAACGTGGGGCGCATTTTATTAGATTTGTGCGGGCTTTGGTTCCTGCCCGCACTATACTTGTGTTCGTTGTTAAAACTATGATTAAAACACTTCCAACGTGTGTTTATTATTTACTTCATAAATGCTATGTACAGTGTGTATTTACAAGGAGGAGTCAGATTAAAATAAGAAGGAACACGGACGAGTAAGGAAGGGATAATATTCATTTACAATAGCAAGGAAGCAACAATAAAAATTCAGTGACAACAGTGTGTAAGACAGAAGTCAGAACTATCTTCTTTTCTGCTTAACCATAGAGGAGTGGTGATCTCTTTGCAGACGCCACACCACCCCCCTACGGAGAAAATAAAAATAACATTTAAAAAAAAACTTAGCTATAGATACCTAACCCTTAAAGAAAAAAAAAAAAAACACTAGTCTTAAGAACAAGCAAAAAAAAACTAGACATCGAGAGGCACCTTAAATTTAACCTTCCTTCCAGCCCGGGTTCTATATTCCGGAGACTGGAGAGATTGGTTTTGGCTGTCCAAAATTGGCTTTGGAAAGGTCGCAGTTGAGGGAGTTTCATGAACGGTGAAGTTCGAAGACGAAGAAGGTTCCTGAGCAATATAAGCAGGCTTCACTCGATCCAGGCTTACCGTGACATTCTTAGCACCCATCAATATGTTGATAGTCTTCCCATCTTTGGCACGAGAAACCACCTTATAAGGACCCGAATACGGGGGAGTCAATGATCTTCGCACGGAGTCATCCCTCAGAAAAACGTGCGTCGCTGACAAAAGGTCCTTGCTCACGAAGGTGCGCTTTTCCCCATGATGAGTAGGTAAAATCGGTCTAAGGAGAGCCATATTCCTCCGGAGGTGCTCGGCGAAATCCAATTCCCCAACGCGGTCCGGAATGGCCGAAGAACAAAGAAATTCGCCCGGCAAAAACAAAGGCTCCCCGTAAACGAGCTCAGCCGAGGATGCTTGTAAATCTTCCCTAAAACAAGAGCGCATGCCCAACAAAACAACTGGCAGTGCCCTGTGCCACGTGTCGTTATGACACATGAGGGCAGCTTTCAGTTGCCTGTGCATGCGCTCCACAAGACCATTAGCACAAGGGTGGTAACTAGTCGTGCGAATCCGACTTGCCCCACAATGACGCAAAAGACTTTGGAACAAGGCAGACTCGAATTGACGTCCCTGGTCCGTTGTCACAACAGAAGGGACACCGAAGCGAGAAACCCACTCTCTGAAAAAGGTCTCTGCACATTCTTCCGCTGTCATGGTTTTCATCGGCCAAACCTCAGGCCATCTGGTAAATCTGTCCACTGCCGTGAGACAATACTGAAAACCACAGCTATGTGGCAGAGGACCGATGATATCAATATGTACATGACGGAAGCGCTTGGTTGGTGCAGGAAAATGCCCAAGAGGCGTAACGGTATGCCTAGACACCTTGCTACGTTGGCAACTCAAGCAGGTTCGAGCCCAATTGCAGCAGTCTTTTTGCATTCCAGGCCACACAAAACGCTCAGCCACCAAGCGTGCCGATGCTCGTGCGCCAGGGTGACTTAGCATGTGTAATTTATCAAAGTGTGGACGACGGAAGCGAGGGGTCAAATACGGTCGATGCTTGCCAGTGGACGTATCGCAGAAAATGGCGATATCCGTCCCAGGCAAAACAACCTTCTCCAATTTAAGAGAAGAACCAGCTAACACCTTCTGTAGCTCTTCGTCCGACGCCTGATCTCGCGCAAGACCGGCAAAGTCACTTTCGAAAGAAAGAGCCTCAACTCGAGACAAAGCGTCAGCAACGACGTTGTCTTTGCCACTAACATGGACAATGTCTGTCGTGAATTGGGAAATGAAAGACAGATGATTGAGCTGAACAGGAGGCAACTTTTCACGCCGCTGGGTAAATGCGTATATCAACGGTTTGTGGTCGGTAAAGACGGTTACATGTTGCGCTTCCAGGATGTGGCGGAAATACTGTACCGCTTCATAGACGGCAAGAAGTTCCCGATAATAAGCTGGCCAGGTAGAGTGCTTCACTGACAACTTCTTACTGAAGAATGCCAGCGGTTGCCAATGGCCTCCAACGTTTTGCTGCAAGCAAGCACCAACATGACTCGATGAAGCGTCAGTGAATAGCCCTAATTGAGCGTCGGCGACAGGGTGAGATAGGAGCGTTGCAGTGGCAAGATGATCTTTACACCTCTGGAACGCGTACTCCAAATCAGGCGTCCACGGTACGGGCTTTGAGCCTTTCAGCTTGGTTGAGGCTAAAGCGTTAATAAGAGGAGCCTGAAGTTCTGCTGCCCCTGGTAGGAATCGGCGGTAAAAATTCACCATGCCGAGAAACCTGCGGAGTCCTTCAACCGTTTTCGGTAGAGGAAAGTTCCGCAAGGCTTCGATTCTCTCCGGAGGAGGTCTGGTTCCATTCTTGCCAACCTTGAAACCAAGAAACTGCACCTCGTCAGCCGCGAGCACGCACTTGCCAGGATTTACCACCACACCATACTCTTGCAACCGTTGGAACAATATCCGAAGATGCTGGATATGCTCTTCCAGCGATTGCGAGAATACCAAAATGTCGTCGATATACGGGTAGCAAAAGTCAAGTCCCCTGACCACTTCGTCAATAAAACGCTGGAAAGTTTGTCCAGCATTCCGCAGACCAAACGTCATAAACGGGAACTCAAACAACCCAAATGGTGTGGTTATAGCTGTCTTGCAAATATCTGCCTCATTTACCGGTATTTGTTGGTATGCTTTGACCAGGTCCAAGGTGCTGAAGACCGTTGCACCAGCCAGGCTGTGGGCAAAGTCGGCGATGTGGCGAACGGGATAGCGGTCAGGAACAGTTCTTGCATTGAGCGCTCGAAAATCACCACAAGGACGCCATCCGTTTTCACCCTTGCGAGCCATGTGTAACGGCGATGCCCAAGGACTGCTGGAGGGTCGAGCTGTTCCACAGCTGACCATCTGCTCAAACTCCTTTTTTGCAGCCAGAAGTTTCTGAGGAGCGAGTCTGCGAGGACGGCATGAAACTGGTGGACCATCGGTTGTAATAATAAAGTGCTTAGTTGTGTGTTTTACAATACGTGGCAGCCCAGGCGGACGCAAAATATCTGGAAACTCCAATAATACTTGTGCAGCAGGAGACTCAGCAACAACAGTCTTTACGCTTGTCTGGGTAGTGTCAGCAGCAGTTGCAGCAACAAAAAGACTAGTAATACCATCAAGCAGGCGTTGGTTACGGCAGTCCGGCATCAGGTGGTATTCAGCTAAAAAATCTGAACCGATGATAGGTACACCAACGTCAGCGACGACAAAATTCCACTGAAATTCCCGGCGAAGACCTAAATTTAACCGCAATAAAATGGGACCATAAGTCTTAATGGTACTCCCGTTGGCAGCGCGGACGTTGGTGTACCTATCATCGGTTCAGATTTTTTAGCTGAATATCACCTGATGCCGGACTGCCGTAACCAACGTACGCCACAGATTTATCATCATGCGCCCCAAGCAAATCCACCTAAGCAACCTAACCAAAGTAACCTAATAAAAATGACAATTAGGTAATGTTGTTAAAGAAACTATAATATTTGCAATCCTTGATTGATTTGGCATCTGAAGTAGTTTTAGGCATATGAGCACAGATCGAAAGCCGTTAATCCTAATTTTGCCAGCTGCGAGCAATCGGAACAGTTAGTGGTTTGATAAACGACGTGCGCGATAATTGCACACACATTATGTAAGTAACTAGGTATATCTCTGCGGGTGTTGGCGCCGCGCGCGGTTGGCGTTGGCAGTTGGCAACTTGGCGCGGCCACTGCTGCGGCTGCCATTCTAGTTTCAACAATCATTAACACATTACAGGTAATCGGAGACGATGGTAGGTATATGGATTGACAATCGACCATAACGCTTACGCTTGCATGTAACGTTCTTTTGATGAAGATTGTTTCGACATTCAGTTCTGAGCTATTTGGCACTTTTCGAAAAAAAAGGCCTGTATGGCTTTAGGACTTTAAGATATCCTGGTATTATTACTAACACTTGGGGGCTTTGTTCACCTCCTGGCGACGACGCGCGAAGTGCATTATAAGCGCGCTCGTTGCGAGGACGTGGTGATGGCGGCGCGCGGCCGTGATTTATGGCTTGATGCAGCGAGTGGCGTAGTTCCACAAATGTGTATTTGAGATTAATACCTCTCGTTTGAATTAAGAGAAACAATAGTCGCCATTGTGATGATTAAGTTAGTTACGTTATTTTAGAACTATAGATAAGAAGAAAGTTTTGAATAATACACTGTTTGTGTTCCTTAAATAAATAAATATGATCTTTTTTTCATAAATATGTACCTAGGTATATCTCGTATAAATTCGAGAGCCAAAAAAACCGATTTGGCACCTTCTCTTGTTCAAATTCTGATTCGATAATAAGGTCAGACAATTGTTTGATTTGTTTAAGGCTATGCATAGTATTATAACATAATAATATAATACCATTGGGGCTATAATAAGAGTGCGTCAAGAATAAACCGAAGAAGCACTGTAAAATGTTGCATAGGTAAGTTTAATGCAGATATTTCTACTGCGTGTAAGTTAAAAAGGATTGGAAGCATACTTCAAAATAACAGAATTCACTTTAGTATATGTAGCAATTTAAAGGAGTTCAAGGAAGCGAACTACTTTCCAAACCGCCTTGAGTGCCGTCATACAAATTACGAAGAAGTGCGCACTTGCTCGAGACATAACGACAGGCGCTCGCTGCCGACTCAACCCTGAGTGATGCAAAATAAAATCACGACGATTTCTTTTTATTTTATGAATAATACTTTTGTGATGTTTTATGAAATCAAGAAAATTCCTACCCAGATAAGAAGCAGTTACTTATTACAAAAGATATTTTAACTATCATTTTGTTTTAAAGAATGTCGCGTATCAGCCCGTCACTCCAGTGCCGAGAAAATTTAAAACAAAACACAATGTGACATTTTGCCGGTACCTTTGATTTGAATAGAATTATTGTTTGTTTGTTTGTTACTCCTTCATGTCTTAACTACTGAACCGATCATCATGAAATTTTGCATACACGTTGTCAGGGGTACAGAGAAGGACATAGAGTACCTTTCATCCCGAAAAAAAAATGTTCCCGAGGGATAGCAAAAAACTTTCCACGCAGATGAAGTCGCGGGCGGTCGCTAGTTGTTCATAATTATTAATGTTATATTGTGTGTGTGCCCAAAACTTTGCCACAAGGAGGGTAAGTACCTCAAATATTGGAGATAGAATATTTTACTGAAACAAGACTTCATTTTGTTTTTAAAATAATTGGAACTACATTCAAAGATTGATTTTTTTTCATATTTGGTGGGTTGGGTGACGATTATTCAAAAATCTTTCAATTACCTATTAATTAAATCAAAATAAAGTCTTCTTTTAGTAAAATTTCCTACCTTTAATATTTAAGGTAGGTACTTTCTCTTCGTGAGGCAAAGTTTTGGGATATCCTGTGTTCTTTTATACGATGATGATTTTCGCCTATACATTATAAGTAAGTATATAATCAAAAGCTGTTGGACAGCAATGGTCGCCAAAAGTCGGCTTCATACATAAAGAATATCTATAAAGTCTACAATTTGAGGTTCCCTTTACCGAAGGGTGGTAATTTTGGCTAATCACACACAACAACTAAAAAAATCTGCAACGTTAACTAGAGAGGTAGAAGATTCATAGCATAGGTTAATGCAATGTGTAAATTAATAATCTGCAGACTGTGCAATTCGTCAGGGAAAAGTGCGTCTCGGGGAGCGAACCAGCCAACCACAGTGTAGCATAATTGTTTGAGAGCGAAACGGCTCATGGCTGAGGGTCTTGCAAATTGGAAGAATAGTGGCAAGGCAATTAATTGAGTGGTAACTACCGCTGATGTTGAAAAGTAAAACTGAAATGATAAAGGTCAACGTCACAATCGCAAAATACCTAACATATAATTTTGACGTAAGTATTTAATTTACCACTATAGAGTATACATTGTAACATATGTTTACTGTGCCGGTATGCACAAGATAGCACACGTACATTTTATAGATAGCAATTTACTTATCTAAATAAGATTAGGCGCGTAAGACTAGCGATAAGACATTATTGTATTTTAGTATTTAAGCGCATAGTTTACATAAGAAAATATACTTCTACAACATCCACTCTCAGTCACTCACCTCTACTCCAGTATCCAGTAAGCATTACATAATTATTTACAACAATGGGAAACCAAAGTTCGAAAGACCAAATCATCTACAACGCGGACAGTTGCCTCAACCAGGACGAAGCAGAAAAATTAAGAAGAGAGATCCTGGAGGAGCTGCGCTGGTCGCGCAACATAACCTTGGCGCAACTGATTATTATAATAATTATAATCGTCATATATGGATTTGTCACAACGCTGGATAAGAGGATGAAGGCACTGGCAAATAAAAAAAATCACGCTGGCTGTCAAGGCTAATCGTCGGAAACCACAACTACACCACGACCGCATTGTGCATTTGTGCAAAACAGACATCAGCATATTTACAGTCAAGGCAAGCCAATGTTCTTGCGCGCTCAGCAAAACGACAACAGCATAACGTAGGTCAGTGTTTAGTATCAGCAACTTTTTAATAGTGTTTCATTTGTTTGTGTTTAATTTTATTCCATTATTGTTATATTACTTAAATTATTATTATTTTTTTATTTTTTTTTAAAAGGGGGGAGTACTGTGCCGGTATGCACAAGATAGCACACGTACATTTTATAGATAGCAATTTACTTATCTAAATAAGATTAGGCGCGTAAGACTAGCGATAAGACATTATTGTATTTTAGTATTTAAGCGCATAGTTTACATAAGAAAATATACTTCTACAACATCCACTGGAGTATCAATACCTCTCCTCCGTCGCTAGGTATATTTACCACTATCTTCATAATTATTGTCAGTCGCACGTCGTCCACTGCTGGGTTTACCCAGGCCCACGCGGCCCACCTATAGGTACGCCTCTCCCAATGATCTCTTCGACGGTTGGTCATACGCTGCCTGCATAGAGCGGGTTCTCGAGATCTTTATTAGATCTTCGGTCCCCTAAAATGAGGGATCACCAAATATTATGATGTTTATTATTCTAGTTTAATGGTATGAAAAAAATAATAGATTACAGGAGTTACCTGACGTCAGGGATATATGGAAAAATTGTATGCCACCCCTACTCAAAATGTGCAACACATAGACACAAAACAGAGACTTTGTGAAATAGAGGTGTGTGTGTGACGCCGCCCCTTCTCGCCGTGGCTCCAGCGACAGCGGCCGCCGCGGGCGACGCGACGCCGCGACGACGCGAGCGGCGGCGGAGCAGTGGCAGGGCTTGGCTCCCTTCATATGCTACGTAATCCAATAATACGATTCCAATAAACACCATCGGCGTTTTTGGCCCCAACCTGGAAGCAATGGAGCAGGATAATATGCGCGTGATTGTTGCTCACCAGATGTAACTCGTTATAGTTTAATTTAAGTTACAGAATTATCGTGTTAACTAGAATGACATTAAAATAAAAGAAGATATCTTAAACGTTCTTCATGGAACACACACAGTCATAGTTTGTACAGGGTGTTTGGAATTAATCTTATAAAGCCGAATATTGGGTACCATGCATATGACCCCGGAAAATTATTATAAACCCTGAAAATCACCATATTTATGAAAAAAATGTTTTTCATAAATATGGTGATTTGGCCACATAATGCGAAAAGCAGATGAATGTCTCGAAAAACTGGTCGTAGTTGGTGGAATAGAAGGCAAGAGAGCCCGAGGTCGTTCGCCAACCAGATGGTCTGACCAAGTAAGAGTAGCAACCTCCTCAAGCAAATTCGTAAAAGCAGCCGGTGATCACGATCCTCAGTTACGAGGGAACGATTAAGAAGAATAATAATATTGCTTTTTTTCAGATATTTAACATTAATGTACACATTATTTTTTTTTATCGACAACTGCATCAGTTTGTCTAACGACAAAGGCCTCTTCTAACTTTTTCAATTCTTCTTTGCTTTCCTTGATCATATTTTTCCTGCTATCATTTTTAGTTAATCTTCCAATATTAGGTTACATTAAAGTATCTAGATAAAATGGCAAATTTTCGATAAAAGCTTTAAATTAAAAAATCTTTCGTATTTAATATTTTAGTTTGACGATCAGAACAACGCTACAAAGTAGTTATCAAATAAGATTACTTGTGTTCCACCGGTTCGTTCGCTCATGATCTAGGCTAATCAGGTTTTAACCGCGATGCCGACTGTTGTTCTACGGCGGCGAATGTGGGATAGAACGTATATAATGTTGTTTTTTCATCCAGTTTGCTGAAATGGGTCCGTGAAACAAATAATAGTGGTCTATTAGCGACATGAGACTTACCTCGAACAATATGAAACTTTGTGTCCATAAAAGACAAAATCCACAATATGCGTTATTGTGGTGTATCGTATCCCCGTAGCGTATCATGATCGCAAATAGGTTTCTGTCACTTACTTAACTTTTCAAAAATTTTACACGATTCTTATACAAGGTGTTTGGTAATATCCTATAATTCGAATATAGAATAGAAATTCGACGTTCCCACTAGTGACTCGGTAGCTCAGCGGTCAGAGCATTGGACCGGATATCCAAAGGTCGCGGGTTCGATTCCCGTCCGAGAACATGATCTGGTGCGAGTCGTACTTTTTATAGCATCGAATATAGTAATTAGGATACCATGTATACAACTACGATAAATTATTATAAAACCTGAAAACCAAAACTTTTACAGTGGTTTTTTTTAAGATGAACTCCATAGTATACCATACAACCCAGAACGAAAACGAAGAACGAAATTGAGTTTTGCTTTTGCCCACTAATCGGATAGATTATAGAAAACAATACCTTTATTAAATTTAGATATTTCGCATTCACAATGCTATTTTTATATTAAAATAAATAATATTAGAAAAAATCGACTCACCCGTCGCCTAGTCGCTAGCATAATATTGGTCAGTGCATTGGGCCGGAATCCCAAGGGTAAGGGTTCGAGTCCCGTCTGAGGTGATACGGGTGAGTCGATTTTTTCTAATATTATTTATCTTAAAATAATACCTTGTCGATTTGCTAGGGTTGTCACTTTGCAGTTTTCCATACAAAATTTCCCAGCCATGTAGTGGTTTTCAGGGTTTATAATATTTTTAGGGTTGTATGCGTGGTATCTACAATATTCTTTATAAAAGTATTATCAAACAGGCTGTATTGATATTGTGTAATAAGCAAAGATACTAGCTTGGTAATTGTACGAGATTAAAGTGCTTTAGTTCCAGTAATGCGTGCGCTCGTTGCACGTCGCCATTGTCGTAATTAGTTGGAGACGTCCGCGCGCTTCAACTGTCGACATTTTTCTAATTTAATTAGAGCGTGGGGGAGGGGATGGGACGATGCGTCAATTTACTGAGAAGTTACTTTTTTCTCTTGAGGAATTGTGTAATATAATTTGGGAAAACAATGTTTTCAGTTCTCAAAGCCTTCGAGATGTTTATTCTTGGGATTTGGAGTGTCGCGGTCTTTCTATTGTCTGAATCGACTTATATGCTTACAACCTGCCTGGAAGTAATTGGCAGTACGTTACTGATTGAGTCACATTTCGTGGTTTCTTAATCCAAAGCCTCAGTGCCTCGTTTGGCCATCACAGTAGATTTCTGGCCCAACCACAACAAGGCAAGCAATACAATTTTGGTTTAACTGCTTACACATTACAAAGATGTAACAATAGCCCTTAATGCCCATAAAATGGTCACTGTCGAACCTTGTCACAATAAAGTTAGTTGAATTCAATTACGATCTCGACGGGCCCAGCACCGAGATGCATTTTACGACTGTCATTATTAAGTTCTGCAAACTCCACTGGATGGTCGTAAAGGGAGCAACCAGGGGCAGAGCCTCTAATAACGTTTCACTAATAAACTCCTTGAATTTAATTAGAAAATTAAAAATGTCAAACATTTAAGACAAATATACCTACTACCTAAAAAAGATGTAAGTGGCAGCATGGATCTTATAATAATTATTTATAGTTTTTAAAAATTATGTTAGTTAATTAACTACCGTTATGTTGTTCACATTTAAAAAACCTATCTATGTAGGTACAATTTCATAAGCAAGTTGTTTTGTCTACATTCTACAACGTAATAATTATAATAAGTTACATTGAATGTGACTTTCATCCAGCCCCGCACGACGCACAGGGCATCAGATAAGTGAGCGTTCTAACACGCCCAGTTTTGATATTGTTTTAACTAACAAAAGTACCTTTACCGGCAAACCGAATTAATAAATTCGTTCTCGACGAAAACCTAGAAAGGGTAATAATTTTGCCAACTTCGCTACGAAATTCTCGTAGCACGCTACAGCTACGATTGCTACATGTCTCGTAGCGGCGTGTAGCGGCGGAAAGGGGCTCGTAGCACGGCGGAGGGGAGAGGGGACCGGAACCGGAAACATTCCTCGTCTCGAGCCTGTTTGTAGCCGCTGTAACTGAATTAACAATCGTCATTGTGCCCGAGGCTCTATTCCACTTACGCTTATAATAAACTTGTTTACGCCACTCCTTCCTGAGAAAGGTGTATTTATAAACGAGCAATTTTTTTCGTTATAATATAATTGCTTGGTCAACTTTCGTAGTCAAAATATAATACTTACGTCATATTTAATTTCATAAATATTTTTGAAAGTATCAGTAAATACCTAG
This sequence comes from Catoptria pinella, assembly GCA_963556745.1. NCBI lineage: Eukaryota > Metazoa > Arthropoda > Insecta > Lepidoptera > Crambidae > Catoptria > Catoptria pinella. Next base: position 12,611,110 of record OY750774.1, on the reverse strand, counting down.
TACGCTACAAGTTTTTTGACATTTTAGTCTTTAGTTACAACATATAAAAATAAAGTAAACTTTACCTGAATGTTGGTTAGAGATAGTGGTGCGATGCTCGATAGTGGCCGTCTACTGCAAGCGGAGACGAGCCGGGGCGAGCTGGGGCCAGGCGGAGGCGTGACGGGGCGAGGCGGGGTGGAGGAGCGTGTATAAATCACGCCACTTTATCGTCTTATATTTTTATGATGTTTCGCCACAAACAAAGCCGGCGCACATTTGTCTCGCGTATCTCCGCACCCACAATGGGAGGGAATCAAATGATAATTTTAAATTCTAGTAAGACGGCGGCGGCGCGTAAATAAATTGTTTAAGATACAACATGAAGTCGTTCTGTTTGAGTAATGGTGGTTTACGGCATTGTGCGCCGTGAGTAATGGCGGCGGAGATTTGTCCGGAGTTAGCCGCGCCTGTCCGCACGCCGCCGCCGCCCGCCGCCCGCCGCCGCGCCGCACCGGCGCTGGTTCACGTTCATTCGGTTTTTAGATAGTGTTTTGTTGACTAAAACCGACTTATGCATGAAAAAATTGAGGGTAACGTTTGTAGAGACGTCGGTCCCCGCTGTACGTGTTACATTACATCTCAAAGTTTCGGATTCAAATCAGAGTTGTGAGTTTTTAACACTTGTTCAGTTTAGGTACACTTAAGAACTGCCATCAAACTTAGTAATAGCATTTTTTCTACCTGTTTTGTATCCAGAGCTGTCAATTTTAGTTAGACACGTTGGTTATTTGGGTAAGAGATGTTAAGATATTTCTACACGACTCCCCAAACAAGAAGAGTGTATTGTGTTCATTGTTCATGTATGTTTGTATGTATGTGAGTTTCTATAATTCACGATAACTTCTAAATGCCTGAACAGATTTGGATGTAAGAGATATCGTTAGAATCCTTACATCACACCGAGTGACACTGGCTATAGATTTTTTGAGTTAATATGTCAGCTGCCTGACGCCATTTTGTAATTTGAAAAAATTAAAAAACTTTAATTATTACAATATATGGTTATTATTAAATGCCTTGATGATCACATTCCAAAACTATAGTAGACTATATAACAAGAGAAAAAAAAGGAAATTTAATTTGGGATAAAAGGACCGTGATAATTTTTTTTTCACGAGTTGTGTACTCTTAAGTGGAAACTCACCTTTAAAATAAGTTTTTTTTTTAATTGTACAGATATAGCGGCTCTATAGAAAAGCTCTATTTAGCCAGCCAGTAGGTACTTTTAGCACGTTCATAATTCAAATATTGCGTGCTTGTTCCAAATTCAAAATATTTTACTAACTCAGTGAATAAAATCACGTTTTATTCACTGTTATCGATGAGTTAAACTTTTTCGAGTGGCGATGGTAAAATTTGTAAACTAAAAATAAATAAATAAGTTTCAAAAATATTAAAAATACGACTGCCCTGCCAAAATAACCTTAAAGTTAAATTACAAGTGTCCCCTTTGATTAAAATTTGTTCCACAGAACGTTCCCCCGACCGCAATGACGCTTGTTATTTTACTTTTTAGTTCTTTTTTAAAAGGGCAGTCGTGATTTTAATATATATATTTATTTAATGTAACTCCGATGTATCTGTTGATCTGTGAAGTGTAGGTAGTTGGGGCTTAGAAGCAGTAATTAAGCAGAGTGCAGTGTCTTCCCGGGGGAGCCGAGACTGGCCGCCGGACACCGCACACCGACTGATAACTTCAAGTCAAGTTACACCGATAGACATTTGAAACCAACAGTCATATTAATACAAATACTTCAATTTATTCATATATTATATTTTTAAAACATTTTTGGATTAAAATACCATATTTTTTTCTTGATTCAATATCGTTTTGTTATAATTTGAATGACATTATTAGTGAGAAAAACAGCCATCAAGACATTTTTTCATAATTCATAGCAGCAGCCTGGGTGATCAAGTTTTTCCTGGCGGGTTAGCCACGGTTAATTATTACGAGCAAATTAGGATCAAACAACCTACCCGCTTGTCAGGGATCCATCATTCGCGCGTTGGCGGCGGTAAAGATTTTCCTTGTTATTACCAGTTAAGTTTAAAAAGTCTATCCAAACCAAACTATTGATTCTATGTTAATAACTTCAACTAGCTAGAAAGTGGATGGATTTTTTTATGTAAAATTAAAGTTTTTCGCATAACTTTTAATCGACTCTTACTTGCGCACTTATACTGGTAATACCTACTCGGGATGGATTCATGTATAAGATAAGATAAGCAATAGTAATGTTTATAAAGCAAAGCAAGTACCATAAAAAGGTTTTAAAAACATAGGCCTTAGTGACACGAGTCGTTTCAATATAAATCGTATCCGTACAATACAAACCATAAAAGTTAAAAGTAGATATAAAGCGGACATAATCATCGAACCAAATCTACATATTCCGAGTCCAGGCTCGGTGCACCGGCCACCGAAACAATTTCCGCGTTGTGTGCGCATTAGTATGATTGCAATTTTCCCGTCGGGTGGCGCCGCGCGCCGCCACGCTGCGCAATGGGCCCGAAAAAACTCAATTCAACTTGGAATCCCGCCACTTTGCGCGATTTAGATGTCGCGGGTGACTTGTGATAGGTCACAAACAATGGTCAGGGATGAAGTGTATCGATATAATATCAACAGCATTATTAGTTAAAATATAATTTAGAGCCTGTTTCACCGGATCCGGTTAACAGTAAATTTTGGTTTAAATAAAAGAATGGGACAGATCTTTAACATTGGAAATGCTTTTTAATGAAATTATTTGTCAAGTTAATTAACCGAACGCTGTGAAACAAGCCCTCAGCATTATAATTAATCTACATAAGACATAATATTCCTAAATAGCATAAGAACATAAAAGGTCAGTTATTCTCAGATTTAAGTTCGCTCACCCTCATCGTGGGTTGGAGTTGGCACATGTATAATTTTATTTCAAGTTGATAAAGTTTTGCTAGGTACTGGTGGTTTTATGCAACTTAGTCGTCAGGCAGTAATTAACCAAGAAGTAATGCAACCTTGATTTGATTAAATCTTTTATAACAAAATAATATATACTCGTCTTTATTTTGCACATTGGTTTCTAAAATACTGAACATGCAGAAATATCTATGCATACAGTGGGTTTTTTTTACTGCAGTTCAGAACAAATTTATTTCCCTTGGGAATGGCAGTCAACAGCGTGTACAGTTCCAAACGATTGCTAAAATTGTGTTTGTGTTCTGTTCTGACAGTTTATAGATAATTTTGTAGTGTCGCCTACGATATATATAGACATAGGTACATCGATATTTTCTGTTATTAATGAGTTGTGTTGTAGTTAAGTCCCTGGCAAGTTATCCAGATTTAGTTATGTCATTCGCCTACGTTGGTCATTAAGGTCTGTAATTTCTTAAAGTATTTTTGTCATTGTTTTGTTAGTAATTACATAGTTGAATAGTGTAAGTTCGAAACTTAGTACCACACTTTAAAAATTGCAATAACTTTTAAATACACAAAATATATTTTCGAAATAAAATGGATTAGAAAGATAATTTTATTTGAAAGTAATTTAATAAGAAAGTTAATGAACTTTGCTATAAAACGTTATTTTATTTCAAAACTCTAACTTCTATAGGTAGTTTAAGAGAAATTGCAATTTTAAGTGTGGTACATACTAAGTTATGAAGGCCATTGTTTTGTGCCAAAATAAAGAAACGTATTTTGAAGCGAGTAGCACGTACCCCTGGCACCGGCAGCAGGCTAGGGCTGGCGGCATCGATAAAGGGCGTCTTACCCGATTTCGCGGGGATTCTCCTGCGCCTCGCAAATTGAGTGCCTGCGAACGGCTCGCAAAGCCTCTCACCACTCACCAAAGTTTTTTTACGTAAAATCGACCGATTACTCACCTGCTATCTATGTAGGATAAAGTAGTTTTTTGTGTTTTTTTTGTAAGTATTCTAAAATAATAGTAAATAAAATATTTAGTACAATTTTATTGAGAGTATAGAACGGAGGACAATGCGTCGACCCTAAATATAATGGGATTAGGGGAGGGAGATGACGACGAATAGAGGGTATCTATAGGTATACAGTACACTAATCTTGATAAATTTAATTCTTAACCCAACAATTTAACTGTCGAAAAACTTAATTCTCAAACGTCTCCTTCTTAGATGTATTACAATTGTGTTCGTAGTCTTGTTTGTTATCTGTGGTCCTGTAAGTTGGCGTCGAATCACCACAATACTAAACAGAAATTCATAGTTAGATATTGTGTGATAAGTTCATGTGAATTACGCTGAAGAGCTTTGAAGTCAAAGCTGAAACGTTACTGAATACGGTTAGGCTCGTCAAACACATCAACAGGCAACCGCTGAATATTTAAAGGGATTTGGTCTAAAGCTATTACTATTTAGGTTACATTACATATTTAGACTACAATATTTATGTGATTTAGGTTATTTAACCCGGCGTCATGGGGGCTCGAAATAGGTACACGGACCTCGGGGATGCGTCATTATTACCCAAACACTCTTTTTAAGATATTTCAGAATTGTTTTAGAGAAATAATTTGATTTGCTTATAGTTTAACGTTCTACTGTACGTACATACTAAGTAAATTACAAATAAAAAATTGAACAGATATAAATGGGTTTAAGCTAAGGGTCTTAAAAAAAAACCAAAATTGTTTTTTTTCTCTCCATTCGTGTAATAATGTACTCTATGCTCCAAACTCACTTCAAATGTATTAATTTATCATTTTTGAATGTTTTGAATGGCACTTTGTAGGGAATTAACTCATATATCTATTGAAAAATATCGAAAGTCGAATATATGTGAAGATAAAAAATAAAAAACATACATAATTTCCACCATAGCACAAAAATATTTCACGGAATGCGGTGTTGGGTCAAATGTAACTTATGGAACTTTATCAACTGTAGCACCTAGTGCTGTAACTGCCCGACTGATTACTTGTCAGAAATGTGTAAAAAAATTCAACAAGTCCAGCTATTGAGAAGAACGACAACGTGAAATGTAATAGATTTCAAGGTGTAGGAAAACCAAAAACCAGACAAGTGCCAGTCGGACTCGCTATCGAGGGTTCCGTACTTTGTAGGTACTTAAATGAAGATTATATTTTTTGTGATTTAATTACAAATGTATTGTTTTCAGACTTTTCCCTGTACTTAAAGTATTAGACGATATTACTTTTCATAGTTCTAAGTCAGCGGGAAGTACCCGTCAAATTTTGATTCCCTTGAGTGTTGAAATATGCGTTTTTTTCGGCATAAACGTCCGTATCTTTTTTCTTTAACTTAGAAGTATGATTTTTTCATAGTGTCAAGGAACTATAGACTTGAGTATATGGTTTAATTTCAACTTGATACCTCCACGCGTTCTCGAGATGAAGGGTCTTGACAGACAGACAGACAAAAAAGTGATCCTATAAGGGTTCCGTTGGAACCCTAAAAAAAAGGGCAATTTTGACCCAAGCCCCATGACGCCAGGTTAAGAAATTCATTGACTTGCTCGTTTTGATACAGACGGTAGGTACTTACAGTATAGTTTTTATACCCCGACGCAAACAGAGGGGTGTTATGAGTTAATGATAGAAAACACACGTTAACGTGTGTTTTCTATCATTTTCATGTCGCATAGAACGGTTGCTTATAATGAACTGTATAATTATTGATAATGGATTATGGATGTAATGTTACACACAAAATTAGTTATTGAATTCTAATTCTAGACTCGGCTCGGTCGGACCCCCCACGGTGTACCGAGAGTCATCCCTTAAACGAGGTAATGCTAAGCAGATTCGCTGCAGTACGTGTTTGACAGGGTCCTTTGAAGCCTTCGCAGTGGCACGCCCCCGATGACCTTTTACGTCAATCAAAGCTTTGGTGTAAGGAAGCTTGGGGGTAGGGAGCCATGAAACCGGCGGGTCGAATTCTTGATATTAAGATTAAACGTTTATTGCTATTATGAAAACTTTTTAAGGTTCAATCCCATTAACATACATCAAATTAATATAAAAATTTAGCGTAATCTGTGCAAATGACGATGCTTGTCTTGGGTGCGCCTTGAACCAAGCCGCCACTTCTATAAATTGGTCAGTGTCATTAATCCATTCAAAGTCAACGACTATTTCAATAAGTTTATTCAAATGAACAGAATTATTAAGCATTTTTGAATCGTCTATATTTTCTTACGCTCCAGATTTTTTAAACTGATACGAAGAACGGGCGCAAGATTACTTAACAGCTTTAACAGAAATAAGTAACGATATTTACATACTTAAATATATTGTTACCAAATATAGTACAACAGGATTATTAGCAACAAAGTACTTATTCTAGCAAGTTATGTGTTATATGTTAGATAATTTCCACGCATTTAAACTCTCAGATAATCTTCTGCTTTATAATAAACTTTACCCACGAGCGTCTTTTTAACATGGTTTTTAAATTGATGCAAAGGAAAATCAATCACTTGCTGTGGAACTTTATTATAAAAGACTATGCCTTTCCCCATAAATGAACCTCTAGTTTTTGCAAGCCTAAATCTTGGAACGGCAAGACTTTATCTTTAATTATTATTGAAATTATAAAGACATATTTTTTTGTTATTGGTATGTAAAGCCCAAAATTATTTTATAAGAAATGTTTTTGGTTTGGTAAATTAGCACACATCAATACTAGTTAATTAATAAATAACAATCTGTACGCTAGTTTTGAACACCTGCTTACGTTTATGACGCGTATTTCGTGGCCACATGGTCGGGGCCCGTCATTTGATCCTCGCTTGCCTTTGTGGCCGTAAACCCACCGGCGGCCGATTGCCCCATTCAACTCCCAAAGAAATATAATTTGCCTTGTCAGCCTCCTGGCCGACTTTTGTGCGCCATTCACCGGTTATGTTTGCGAATGGGATCATGATGCGTGCGATTCTCAAGTCGCCCTTTTAAGATGCTGAAAATGAGAAAGATTTAATGGGACTGCTTCATCATACTCGTCTATGGGGCCGGGGCCGATCGTTTAAGGGAGAAAGCAAAAATAATATTTTTTCAAGTTTAACGCGTTTACTATTAGGCAGTATTGTATTTTTGAATTCAAGTAAAGTGACTGATATATGAACAATGAAAATTGTCAGTGAAACCTATCAGTATTACTCCAATATTATTTGTTATAAAATAACCAATCTCTAATAAAAACTGAATTGATAAAAAAAACTATATAATTGCCTGCCTGCTAAACCTACTCACAAAATTTCACGAGAATCAGTTGAGAATTGCGACCTGTAGAGAAGAACAGACGGACAGCCGGAAAGCCGGACATACGAAAACATTTTTGCCTAAAACGGAGACGCTTCGCTCGCGCTCGCACAGTCAATTAATTTTAAAACGATGCTGTTTCAACCAACGTTTCCTTGAAAATAAAAAACGCTTACGAGGTTGTTGTTATGAAGTAGAATCTTATTACGATTTGAGCATTATATTATGCAAATTCATTTAGTTATAATGTAACAAAGTTCTAGTTAACTTTACAAATAAAATCTAAACAAAATATGAATATTTTTTATGATTATTTATTAGCAATTTTGGAAGTCCATGGTTTGAATTTTATATTCTCTATACTTATTTTCAAATTTTCTTATCTTAAAGACTGCATTGATCAAAATCAATGAAGCTAGTTATATATTAAAACTGGAATAGTTTCTGAATTGAGGTTAAAATACTTTTGCCTATATGATATGACTTGGTATAGCAGATATAATGTTTAAGTCATATCGTAATAAAAACCAATACCCACAAGGATATGCTTTCAGTAACTGCACTAAGACCCGGTGTAGATTGGATCAGAAAACGAAGAATGCCTCTTTACTTTATATAACTTAATATACTTAATGAAATTTAATGAATTTCGTTAAGTAAGTAGGTACTCAAGATTATTGGAATGTGTCTCAGCACCACATTTCTCAAAGGCAGCCGCCCCAGAGCAGGTGATAATTTATTAGTAAATGTAATTCTGTACAAACTATATAAATAAAGTAAGTTGAAGTGTAGATCTCACAGTGCTATTCAGGTGTTTTCTTGTATACATAAATGTCACTAGTTTTTTATCTATACTATAGTATAAACATAAACAAAATAACAAGACATGCAATTAAAAATTTATAAAATTGTCATTTAGAGCCTTTACTTATTTATCGGCGCAGGATCGGTACAACATCAGCATGGTCGGTATACGCGGTACCGAAAGTATACCGAGAGATTACTGGACGCTAATATTTCAATAGAACGTTACTTTATTGTTGGCGCAGTAGCGGCGCGAACCAGAACGGCGCGCGGCGTACCGCGCCTACAAATGAGTAAGAACGCTCTATTGAAATATAGGCGTCCAGTATGCTTTTGTATGACAAATGTGTAAAGGGCCTTAGTCCGATTGAAAAGTCATTGTGAAACAATTGAAATGTGACTGACATGAATTCGAAAGGGATGATCGAAGGGGGTTTCATTGAGTAGGTCGTTACGGGTGAAGCCACGATACCGGGACATTGAACGGTGCTTCTGTATTATAGAATACATTTTATTTTGTGGTAATATGTACAGAACCTAAAGTAGAACCTTTTTAGGGTTTCATACCAAAATGGTAAAAAGGAACCCTTATGGAGCGACTCAGTCTGTCTGTCACAGCCGGATATCTCGAGAACTACTAATGCTATCAACTTGAAATTTGGAATAGGCCGCATAGTTTTCGACTTTTGATGAAAAATGTAAAAAAAATACCGCTCCCCCTTATCTCCAAAGTTTGCATAGAGAAAAATCTGAAATTATTTTATGTGATAGAAGTTTATGCTAAGATTACAGGAAAAATAAAACGATATCTCTAAATTATTTAACTATTTAACCGCCTCTTTGGTCTAGTGGTTACCTTTTTCAGAAGAATGGTACGGAACCCTCGGTGCGCGAGTCCGACTCGCTCTTGACCGTTTTTTTGTTGTACTTTGGATTAAGTTTCTTGTTCTAACGTAATACATTATTTCGTTCCTTTGTAACTCGTTTCACGGATACAAACAGCACGTAGTCTCGATGAGTTTTTACCCTAAGTGGTAAAATAGCAGCTGAAGTGCATAAAGCTGCATTTCCCCAACCGATCCCGATCACCTGACAAGTTGGATTAAATTGGATCCCGGTAACTTCACAAGTTTTATTGGTTCGAGATATACTAAGGTTTTGACAATCCATATATGTGACGAACTAATATTACGAACAATTAACTTAATACATTTCTACGCGTACCTACTACTAGAAGAAGAAATAGTTTTCTTTATGATTTTATGGACTCAATAAGACAAATTATAAGCAATATAAAATGTGCTTAAAACAGTACCTGAAACTGTTTTGTTTCAATTTCATTTTTTTATGCCTAGCAGCACCCACTGCTGTTGTGCGGGTGATATGATGATGTTGATGTTATTATATTGTTCCTGTGATCTACTTCATACCTGGATTATGAATGGAGGGTCTTTTATAGGGTCATATAAGACGAAAAAGCAATAAACATTTAAGCAAAAAATTTACCTACTTGAAATAGAAAAGTACCGCAATGCGACGCAGTACATTCCGTAGCATCTGCCACCATTATTCAAACTTAATTTGAGGCAGTGGCTAAGTGTTGCCAGTTTAATAACAGCAAAGTGGGCAGAGGGCGCGCCACGTAATCCAATATTTTAGATGAAATCAATAGGTCAGGAGATAAGCGCGGTAATGCAGACCCTTGTCAGCCACTCGATATTGGCCCGGGCTCGGGTGACCATGCGGTCACGGTATGTGGGATGTCCGTTTCAAGTAAGCAGGGCTATTGAGTTAGTTAATTCACTTTTGCGGGCTTAATTCATGCGTGGGATGGGATTACTCTAACAATCCTTTACATATCAAAATGTTTATCACGCTCGGCTAATTCTAGTACTAAATAATCGTAACAGTACTGGCATGTAGTACTGCAGTACTGTACATTTATTCGGTTGCGACTTGAAACACTAATACTATCGTGAAAATTTAATAAACGAATGCGTCAACTTTGGCATGAAAAACACTTATGACTTTTATTTGTGTGTTATTTTGCTATGAAAAAGAGCCTTCAAGTTTTATTTGTCCCAAATAACCTTAATGTTTGGTCTGCCTACCGTTATAAGTGGCAACCGACCAAATACTTTGCAGGACACCTCGTGCGGCCGCCTTGATAATGTTGGGTCCAACACGTATGGGGCTGTTCCACCACTATAAACACCGGGAGACCGTATACTTACAGTTGTTTATTATCATTACTGAAACAACTGGTAACACGATACTTAAAAGGTATATAAATACGAAATGTTAGCCAAATATTTACTATTGAGTGAGCGATCACCACAGATATGATATATTATGCTTATGATACCACCGTATTATCAGAATGTCTTTCACTCACTCACTCACTCTTTTGCTCAATATGGTATCGTTTTTAGGTAAAGGTAGTTCTCTAAAGGGGAGGGCAGGAGTCAGTTAAAAACCTATTTGAAAGATTCCTTCTTTGTTTTTGTTGGTAAAAAAGGTTTATTTGTTCAGATTAGATAATTTACAGTTCATCCTCTTAACCAAATCACGTTGATATAAAAAGTGTGACACTGGGTGTTGTTGAACAAGCACCATCGATCAAAAGAGCCGCATTATTTAATTTGAGCACACACCGTAAAGTTATTACTCGGTGATCGATGTGCGGCCAAGGAGGAAAACACTGTCGTAAATTACTGATATCTGATTGAAATCGATGTCGGAAATGTTGCATACGGTTTTTTATTCGGCCGTTTTACATGAAACGTACGAATTTTTACACGACATCATCAGCATTTTTAGTCACAAAGTCACAACACTAACAGTTATTACAATTTCTTCTATTATAAACTGCATATTGGCAACCCTAAACCCTAAATTGTGTTTTGATATTGCCCTTTAATGGGATTGATTATCGAATAGGTACAATATTTTATTTGCGTCTAGGGTTGTCGTTTTGCATTTTTCCATATAAACGAAAAAACAAAATATCTCAGCTTTGTGGCGGTTTTCAGGGTTTATAATAATACAATTTGCCGAGGTTGTATGCACGTTACCCTATCTACCATTTTCGGCTTTATAAGGCTATTACCGAACAGCTTGTAGATGCTTATAAAAGTAGGTATTTAAATTAAATCTGTTACATGTTTGGGTGACGGAATTAGCTAGGCTAGCACACGAATTTAGAATAGATATTATGGATTGTCATACTAATCTAAGCATCAGCGAAGTAGCTCTCACTCAATTAATCAATCCATTGAAATTAAACCCAAAAGTAATACAAATCAAAAATTCAAATGTTCCATTCAGATTATGAATAAAATCACGAAGTTTTAAAACTCGTCGCGTTAACGAGGCAAACTCGAGGCAAGGTTTTATCGAACGAATCGCTAACTAGCCGCGCCCTGAAAGGTAAAATGTGCAGTGGGAACTCCGCTTAGAACAACGTAATTAGATTTCTGCCGGATTCGATCTAATATTCAAAGTTATCATCAATCATAACTTTTGAATGATGAAGCTTATATTTTGATTTCATACACCTGTAAATAAAAACGGTAAAAATGTTTAAAAAAGTTAATCTATATTTACTTAAATTTTTGGTAAATGAATAAGTACTTGTTCTGTCTGGTACATGCAGTTTTCATTTCAGCTTTTGGGGCACTGAACAAAGCTTTCTTTGTGGAAAGAAGCCGCGCGCCGCAAGACTGGCCGATGTATAGAAATTAATCAGTACAAAATGACTTGACAAATTAATTGGGTGCAGTTCGAGGGCGTCGCCACAAAGCCAGATAAGGACAATTGATAGCTTCGGCCAGTGGTGGAGTGGGTTTATCGAATCGATTTAGTCTTAAAGCTGTTGGCCAATTTAGATATTGCATGATCTTTCATTCATGATATGAAAACTTGTTAATGGACAAAGAATAGCTGTGAGATTTCCAAAAGCGGTAAAGAAAATCTTAATGAAGTCATTGATATTCTAGCCATATTAGATTGATAGGTGCCTAAGTGTTGGTATTTTATAGTTAAAACAAGTACGAGTATGTCTGTTACCTTTGAGAGTTTACGCAACGTAACAGTAATGTTATCTGAATTTAATATGAAACAATTTTTATACTTTAAATTCGTATTTAATTTGTAAATGTCGATACAATATTGGCTGAATTATCGATAAGCACACATCACTACTTCGGACGTCGCGAATTTAGTGATTAAAATGTGCGCTTCTATTTTGTAAAAGGATAATGTAAAGAAGGCGTGGTTCAACTGTAAGGTTATTTTAATATAAACGGAGCACAAAGAGCTGAGAGGCGAACAAGAAAATATGACGTTTTTTAGCATGTCATGTTAATGTTTTTGTTTTTTTTATCGTCACCATCTTTTTTATCTTCTAACTAAGTGATGTTAGTTGTATGTGCGTAGTATACTGTAATGAGTGGTCAAATTAAATCATTGGTGCTCATTTTGAAAGCGAGACTCTCTTTGCGGTTAATTATCTCTGCACGTTCGCCATCGCCAATTCGACCAACTTAATTGAAGTGCACATGATGACGCCGTTTCTGCTGGTAGGTACAAATGTCTAGGAAAAATCGTACTTGACATTAATTTGCCAACTTAAGCTTCATGTATTTATAGAATTTAAATGCGATATGTATGTAGTATCACTTGGAGCACCCAACAGTGACCTACGTAACAATAGAATGGAACTCACCCCTCACTCGACCTCCAAGATTTGACAGCTCATATAGTTTGGAGCGATATATCGTCACCCACAAGCCGCCATAACCGTTCAATCATCAGACAACTGAGCCGTTTGATATCTTCCTTTAACGCGCCATTATTTAGGGCTCAAGGGAACTAACAATAGTTTAGCTGGTGTATAGATTAAAGTCCGGTTCCCCTCTCCTGTCGCTTCCAGTCGCCTATAAATCCCCCTCCCTCCCGCCTGCAGATAAGGCGGCAAAACACAGATAACGCTTCTCGATTGATCGTCAATGAGTAGAAATTCATTTATCTCTAGCAAAGCTCTCGAGATAGCACTCCGCCACTTTCAGCTTTACCCTGCATCAAATAGAGCCTTCTTTACTTTGGCAGGCTACTGCTATGGAAAGCTTAAGTTGCTGTTACATTGTGCAAGTCAAGTTACTGTCTCTGGCGAAAAATAGGTACTTTTTATAAGTCCGGGTAATAAGTTTCCCTCGCTGTAATGCCCTGTGATATTTTGGTGTCAAACGATATTCTAGCCTAGGAAAGAAAAAGATTTCGACCTCAGATCAAATTCATAGATCTCTTGAGGATCGAGATTCACATAAGTTGCTATTCAAAGGTGACTGATGGCACTAAATTTGGAGAACTTCTATAGATTTTCATCTTCTTTAGAGGTATTTATCAATTTTATTTTCAAGGTTTCACATAATTTCTATAGCGTTTATGATGTGGTATTAAGATTGAAAGTAGGAAGCTGCCTGCACGATACTCCTAAAACAAAACTGCATTGTGAATGGTCTTTGATTAAAAACCATTTATTTTATTACTCTAGACCAAATATTGAGAACGGCAGCATTATTCTTGCAGCGGAACAAACGCCCGCAAATGTGCCGCGGCGCGCGCCCCACACGGCCCACACCGAACGAGGCAGAGGCACATAATTTGTGTCCGCTATCGACGCGAGATAAGACCGTTCGATTTGGGCAACACTTTAATTTCTTTCTCCACAATAAACGGGCCGCACGTTCCCGCTTCCCGAGTAGCGGATACGGGAACAGCCTACCTTTGTTTCCGAACGAATTTATTTGTTTAAGCACAACATTGGTAGGTGTTGATAATATTTATTGTTGTTTAGTAATTTTAAGCAGGTGGTTGGGACTGTTTTGATTTTACTATGTATTATTTCCTTTCATAGCTATATTTTTCACAGTTATGCAACGAAACCATAAAATTCAAAACTATTCATTCACTTTTTCAAATGAGCGAATAATATCAATCAATATTTCACCAATTAGCAAAATAAGTACTACTTTATTGCGCATGTACCTAGATAAAAATTCCCTACTTTTACTAAGAATGAGCGATGCAAAGCGATCCACCAGTAGTGGTTCGTGCGATTCAATGCATCGCAAAATCGTAGTTCGTATCGTAGTAAGCTACGGCGCGTAACTTATTCGGCACTATTCATTGAAAGTAAGCGTTGCTGCTACGTACTCTTCTACCTAACGAATTAACAAAAAATGCATTCATAATTATGTCTTAAATCTTGTCGTGTTTGTATTAAGTGTCGGTTGATCTCGGCATCGTTCAGACGTCCCTGCGGCAGACGAAGCGGCTGCGGTCACCTTCGCGGTGTGATTAAATCCACCCTGACGAGGAGGAATGACCGGCCGTGTTCCTTCCAGACCGGGCTTATGTAGCCGCCTGTCACACCAAACTGTGATTCTTAACTAGGCACAATCATATGACTTAGAAACGTACAATAATTGAACTTAAATATTATTATTTTAACAGAATTCTTGTTACTTTCTATAGGTAGTGAAAATTAAAAAAAGCCAGATGATGTAACAGATGGATATTAAATGGTCTGTGATAGTCTTATCTATCGTCGACAAGCTTACTGGTATTGTGAATTAAGAAAAGGTACCTACTAAATTATTGTTTTTCTTTTAATTCTATTTTATTTGACACTATTATAATATTTACATGCTCTTTCAAAGGCGGGGCATATTGATATTATCTGTACCCTGTATTACCAATCTTAACATACAATGTTCGAAGTAAATAAACAATATAATTCAATTTAATTTCCAGAATTGGTTTCCATCGACAATAATGATAGATGTTTTGAGATAGGTTTCTTTGTTAGCTGCAACTGCAGTTATCGGTGCTGGTATGAGTCAGGCCTGGGCGCTGGCGCCCCGGGACAGGTAGCGTGGTCAGGTTAGTCATGGCACCACCCCGCACCAGCCGCCAACTGACTTAATTATGCCCCGCGTTATACTCAAGACACCACGGCTGCCTCAGCCGCTGGAGGTTTATCTTACGATTTATGCTAAGACATTGTGAGTAGCATCGGTGTGAGTGAGGCCTGGGGCCGGCTCCTGGACAGGTGGTGCGGTCAGATGCGCCACCGCACGCCGACTGACTTATGCCCCACGTTACACTCAAGACACCACGGCTGCCTCGCCCGCTGGAGGTTTATCTTAAGAAAGAAGATATTTATACCAAGAATTTTGAGTAGCACCGGTGTGAGTTAGGCCTGGGGCTGGCACGGCAGCGGGACAGGTGATGCGTTCAGGTTAGATATGGCACGCCACCGCACGCCGACTGGCTTTTGCCCCGCGTTACACTTAAGACACCACGGCTGCCTCGCCCGCTGGAGGTTAATCTTACGAAAGATGTTAAAAAGTTTACTAAGTACCTTGTAGTTAGCATCGGTTTGAGTGATGCCTGGGGCCGGCACCGGGGCAGGTGGTGCGGTCAGGTAAGATATGACACCGTTTTATACACTCATAAGACTCCATCCCCCTAGCATGACCACCGAAACGCGATATGATATAGCGATTTATCATGTTTAACTGTCAAAAGTCTGTCTGTCGATATAACGCCGTATTAAGCGATATATATCATGTTTCGTCGGTTATGCTAAGGGGGCTGGACTGCTTCGCCCGCTGGAGATTAGAGGAGGCCCTTTAGGTACCATCTAAACTAAACGACTGGTAAATAAATCGTCATAATCATCATAAGCCATATTTAATTATCCTTATGGGTACCTAAGGATGGTTGGCCATAGCCCACCACGCAGGCCCAATGCGGATTGGTGAACACAACGGCTTACTTGCCTTCCGAAGTAAGAATCCGTATCCCATAACCGACGCTTGCGAAAACTGCTTATTCATAAACATTTTACATCGCATAGTTACATAATGTTTCGATCGTGTCATGACATTTTGTATCATAGTAAAAGTTACAACACCCTCTATTACAATTAAATGTTTATGAGCTGTTTTAAAGGTCTTCATGCTATTTTAAAAATGACAAAGTATTGCTTGCGAAATCATCGTGCGTAGTTCCTATTTCTTTATTTTTATTGTAAAATTTTAAACAAATCAATTTCTTCCAAAGTCCTCCACATGAATACAATTTACTTTACATTAAGCCTTTATTGCTGACACTAAGCAAGCATTGGTACTATCAATTTACAAACTAAATGTTATTCCCTATTGGCATCAGTAAATAAATAAATAAAATAAAATAAATTCAGTGATCCGAGCGTGTCTTGCAGGCCTCTTCCATCTGCTTCCATTCCGTTCTATATTTTGCTTTTTGCGTCCAAAATGTTCCTCAAGTTTTCCTAATATCATCTGCCCTTCTTTTGGTTTGTCTGAATACAATTAGTTTTAATTAAAGCACTAAACAGCAATTAGTTGGAGCTCATGCAGCACTGTAAGGTTGTATATATCGGAGCGACAGCCGCAGCCGCCGTACTGCGCCGCTATAAATCTAAATACCTAAGTCTAAGCATTAGTTCGAATTGTCTTGTTCACGGTACTACCTACTTTCCTAACAATATGCGAAACTTAACCAGACAGTACTCTACAATCTGAATACGACTTTATTATCTGAACGATAAGGTTCAAATTTCTTTAGAAATCGCTGTCGGTAACACTTTCAGATAATTTAATGGATAGAAACACTTTAGTCTGTTGTTTGTCCTAAAAAGTTACAATAATTTTAAATAGTGCTTTAAATACTTATTTATAGCCATTAACAAGGTTAAGTTTAAACAAAAATTGACATAGTAACAGCCGGAAAAACTAGAAACTTCATCTTTAACTTAAGTTGTGCATTCATCTTGAACTTAAGGGACAGATTATTCATTCTCAATACCTACCTATAAATTTAAATATAGGTCCTTTATCCTTATCCTTACTAATATTATAAATGCGAAAGTCCGTTTGTTTGTTTGTTACACCTTCACGTCTTAACTACTGAACCGATCATCATGAAATTTTGCATACACGTTGTCAGGGGCACAGAGAAGGACATAGGGTACCTTTCATCCCGAAAAAATAATTGTTCCCGAGGGACAGCAAAAAGCTTTCCACGCAGAAGAAGTCGTGGGCGGTCGCTAGTCCTTTATTTGCTTTCAATTTAAATGTGAAATAAAACAATAATAATTTCAGAATACCCATGATAGCCGAGACAAATAAACAGAAGCACGAAATAATGAGACATGAAACTACTATAAAGCCGTAACACGCACCGAACGAATCACGGGTTGAGTCGGGTAATAAGAAATGGGATAATTCGCGCTGATTCGCGGAACTGCGCTGCAATGGGCGGGCGCGCGTGTGGCGGGACGCGGGAGTGTTTGCGTTTTCATAAACGTAACAATGGGATGAGAATGACTACCTACTAAAGTATTACTCGAGCAGTGTAGGGGTCGATTAAATGTCGATATTTTCGTTATTATGTTTGACAGTGACTTACGTCTAGCAGTGAGCGACATATGTGTCTTCTTTATCACCCTACGACGCTCACTGCTATCAAGAAAAAATTGGGTTTTTGCAATTTTGCCTTGACTTTCATCCGGTTTAAAACATAAAAAAACAAAATTTTTGCACAATTATAAATAAAAAGTATTATTAACCTGTAGTGTTTCATGAAGGTAGAGTTGTAGCGATCAATAGCCTGTTACATTTTGTAGGTACTTATAGTTTTTCTTGTCCTTTTGTATAAGATCTAAATATTTTTATGTTTCTTTTATTTAAAATATCTAACTACCAGTTATTCACAACGATATTTATTATTTATTTATAGTATTTATGCATATAAACGATTTGATTGATTGATTGAATAAAACCATAGTTAGTTTTATGTTGTAAAATATTATTTAAAGCTACAAGCATAAATAAAATATCGATAAGTACTACCTGCAGCCAACACTAGCCTGACTCCGATTAATCACCGGATTACCTCATTTGAGGTTGTTATTCCAGAATATTGAACTAGACTAGTAAAGGCTTTTGTTAAGCCGTTTTTATTACTAAAGCCTCGGGTTTAATGGTAAGAAATCAAAAGCCGATTAGATTACTTATCGTGAATAAACTTCTTTGTGCCGATGGAAAAAAAATATCTTCTCGATATTATTGAGAAATGAGAAACCCAGCCCTCGTAACCTGTCTACTAGGTTAGCCGAGCAAGTATAGTGGCAAGGATTTTCTATGCTGTCCAGCCAGTACAGTTTACAGTGAGATGCTCTTCTCAAAGGCGGGAATATTTATGAAGAGAAAAGATCGTCTTCTCCCAGAAAGAGCTGAGATGTTAACTTTCCTTCACCACAGGAGAGCAGACGGACCGCCGGTCATAAGTACTTTTGCCTTAGCTGAAACGGAAACGCTTCGCTTGCGCTTCGCGCTCGCTCGATCAATCAAGTAAATTAATCCTTTATCAAAAGTGTATTTAAAATGATTACGAGTATTGCGACTATAGAATGTTTATCTTATCGTAAGTACACACGACGGCACCTCAGACTATACATGTTGACCTTGAGACCTCCTTTATGCCCTACGTCATAAAAGCTGTTTTCGTAGTTTAACTGTATAACCTGACGTGCTGCCGTCCGTACCTATTGTTTGCTTTCCGAACCAAAGTTATTCGTCTACTTTGCCCACTGAAAAATATGTCTATTTTGCAGTGAATTTGTTCTCTATATGATATGAATAATCTGATATTGTAGTACTAAAATATTTTTCCGACCAGCATTCGTGACCCAGAATAAGCGGAATTTCCACCAACTAACAAATGAGATGTCCATTATAACTGATATTCAGGGATTAACGCTTAAATGTATTATTTTATCACAGGATTTCTAATGGTTTGTTTTCTAGTCAAAATGCGTACATATTCTGTTACAAAACAATATAAATAAAATGAAATAATATAATGCAAATGTAATAAATAAAACAAAATAAAAAGTTTGAAAAAGTACTAAAGTACACAATTTAATAATGTGCCTAACGAAGATTATAGCGATTGCGCAGAAATATCTTCACATCAATTAACTGTTAGGCTCCTAACTGATATTGAAACGGCTAGCTTAGTATATTTTTACTTATTTTCATAGTGTAATGTCTTTTTATATAGTTAAAAATAAATAACAAAAGCGCAATCTGCAATCCATACAATGTCAAAATGAAACTATTTTGTGTCCTGAACGTATAAACAGCGTGGTCGCCCAACTGAATGCACAAAAGTGGAGAACTTCATAAATTGTTTGAAGTATATTCATCTTTGCAGCGTCCTTCAGTCGAGGGATGCGATTCACATTCAAATGTTCATGGTTCAGGGTGAAAGACTCTCGTTATTTTATTGCTTTATTTTGTTGTTTCGTGCACATCCTTTGGGAAATATAAGAAGGAACAGGATATTGATTTGGTTAGAATTTGATGTGGTAGAGACAAAACAAGCATCTTAAGACGTAAAAGACGTATGACGTAAGGAAATCATTAAAACTATGTTACCTACTCATAGTACTCACTATATTAGTTCTAGCAATCGTTTTGAATGCAACTTTTACAACATATAAAGGTGTGTCTTGACACAGTCGCTTTCCCGTTCCTCTAGCGCTTTCAACAGTGGCTTGCCTCAAGCGATGCAATAGCGCTTTCCCTGCCCATATTATTATACTAAAAAAACGTCAATTTTGTATGTCAGAAAGTTGAAAGTGAAACCGCACGGTTTGGAGGCAATCAATATTGCATGCGTTAGACGCAAGCTGAATTGAAAGTTGAAGCAACTCAATGAAGACAGACCAATAGCATTCAATAGCCTGACAACATTAGCTGCACTGTCAGCCTAATCCATGAATAACATTGACGCTTTGTTGAACAAGCTAATCGGCCCCAACGAGCCGCCATTCATCACAATAAACCTGCGCTAATTACGACCCTAATTACTCATTCACAATACTGTTTTAATTTCACATTATTCCACGCAATAAATTTCTCATATAAAGTCTGTCGTGCTGGATTTTCGTCGCATGCGTGGGATATCTTTGAGTAAGAGATAAACTAGGTATAATATTATCTTATTATGCCGTTTATAACCGACATTTGCTAGAGCAAGAATACCGCTCGGCATCAACCGGTCCGCCGATGCCGAGCGCGGAAGCGGCCGAACGGTTTATTCCCTCTATTGTAAACGATGTTTCGGAGTGACAGAAAGAGATAAAGCTACGGACAACACGATACCGGGCTGACTATGTAGCTTAACCCTGAGACGACTGTATGTGTGGGTATAACTCGCGAGGGTAGCACAAATCCTTGTTAATGAGCCCTCCTTGTAATTAGTCATTCATTCCGGCGTACATCGGAACCCCACGAGTATATTACTAAGATTAGAGTCCCATAATTTCCACTGACTTGAGGAGTTTGCAGTGGTTAAGTACGTGTATGTTACGTATGTATGTTCGTCTCGTCACTCTACCTTTTTCATTAATTAGTGAAATATATTTTGGAGTTCTTACCTTAGATCTAAACACAGAACTGCTAGTAGGTACTGGGTGTCAGCTACTAAAACAAAAGAAAGGTCGTTTTGAAAATAAACGAATTTTGATTTTAGTGCCGTTTCCTTTTTCGAAAACAGTTTTGTGTTTTCTTGATTATTTTATCTCTAGGGCATTCGGCACTTGGAAAATAAATCACATTTTTATAACAAACTAAGACTAAAATATTGATCAATAAGAAGTGATCTCTGGACGGGTATCTATGATTACCTCAAAGTTTAATAATGGTTTCGTAAGTAAATTAAGAAGAGTTAATTAAGTAATAAGTACGTACATAGGTAGTAAATAATACATGATGTAGAGCGTGGATAATAATAGTGTGAGCGTTGGCTCCGTGGAGTGTTGTCTGCAAACTCGATAAGACCCCACGAGTGTGCCCCAGGGAGCGCAAGGAAAAAATACCAGTGGCTAACCTGAGATACGGCCAGGGCTTACAATCATAAGAATCCTTATTTGTTGGCAAATACACAACATAAATTGTATTGATTTACTTTTTCAGCTAAAATAGTATTGAATGGGTTAAATATTAAGTTCGTTTGAATAGAGATCATTTTGCTTTGACTATTATCAACATCTCTTGCTGTTCGTATAACGCCTGTATCCTACTTTTCGACCAATTGAAATAATTTGTAATAATACACTCCACACCAAACCCTTTCCATTACCAACCGTTTTCAAGATTAAAAATATAAAATATAAAAATATCACATTTCCATGTCAGCCCTGTGCCGGGCAATGCCCTGTCTTGAGAAAATTATAGGTATTGACATTGAGCTCACTTATAGAGTGTGAGAGGCGGTATTTATTCATTATGATAGTTTTAGTAGACTATTATTGTTATGCTAAACCTACGCGATGTTCAATGTATCTGCGCCCCTACTCAAATGTCTAACTTTCTATTCGTTCGCTTAAAAATTAAAACTAAGCCATAAAACTCTACAATTAGGTTTCGTAGACTTATGAATTCCATATAATATAACAATATCTGTGATTTACATAAGCTTGTGACTTGATCTTCTAATTGCTTAATTTTAAGATTTAACCCATCAAGGCCCGGTAAATGAGACACAATAGATATTCTATTGTTGTCCGGCCGTATTCGGCCGCTCAGGCGTTGATGAATTAAGTTAGCGAACGAATAGAATTTCGACCATTTGAGCAGGGAGGCTGTTCAGAATATTTGCGTTTAGACTGATGACTACCTTTAATTATTATCGGTTAAAACAAATACCAATATGCACTTTGGAACTAAATAAAACAAACGATATAAAGTTTCCATGTTGCAATAACGAATGAACCAGAATACAGTAGTGAAATACATTGGATAGTATTTTGTGAAACTTGAATTCAAGAGTAACTCCTTGTGAAGACTAACTTCAACGAAAATTTTCGACGCAGAAAATATCTTTTGTAGACATTAAAATCCGTAGTAGGTACAAGTGCGGCATAGACACATCGGTAGGGCGGGGGTCCGACCACATGTCGATGAAAACTATAATTGTTTTGTGATATTAATAACTTTTTGTGAATTATATTATGGTTAATATAGCAGCTTGTTGCTTAACATAGATTGAATTTTTTTTTTATTTTATTACATTTTTTTATGGATTGGTGAAAAAAGAGATAACATATTTGACCTCATAACATATTACTTACATTGATTTTGATTTAAGTCACAAAGTACATAACTACTCAAATCAAAGCAAAACAGGATGTATTTCTAATTGACTTCATCATTACTTCAGCCTCGAACCTCAAGAGAATTAAAACGCACTACCCTGCCACCCCCTTAAGAGCTTTAAATCTCGTGAGGAAATCTTCTTTTGGTGCAAGTAGACTTTCGCATGTTTTTTTCCGTTTTCATATATACTTAAGCTAATAGGGAAATCATTTACCAATATTGTGTGCCTTAAGCTTTGTAGCTTTGTCTCGATAAAGAAAAATTGCGTGTCATGTATTATTATCAAATAATTAAATCATGTTCTTAAAAACAGACAATTAAAACTTGAATCTGAATCTATCGATGTTTTCTAGTTGGTTTTGTCACATCATTATTACAAAATGTTTCTTAAACACGATGAGGGCACCCGTCGCCGCGAGGTCGCCGGTATCCAATTTCACATACTTTTCAAAGGAATTTTCAGTCGAACATGAAAATAATATTCCTGCATCCAACTGCATTCTAGTTGGTTGAATTTAAAAAATTCGCATAAAAGAATGTGGTTCAAACCGCTCGAAATAGGATGAACGGCGAAACTTGGTGTAAAATACTGATGCACTACGGAATATTTAAATACTAAAATCTGGTGCTCGAAAATACAGTGAACATACACTGACAAAGATTTATATAAAATTATAAGTCGGTCTTTAGTAGGAACTTGTTTACACTTCAAACATTTTTTCGTTCAAACATCTTCGGCACTTTTTATAGATTAAAATTATTTATGTGTTTGTAGTACATACCTTTATATTTGAGGTTGGCTGAAACCTGAAAGCCACCGCCACGTCCATTAACATGGTTACGCGAGTTAATCTAACATCTCGGAATTATCATAGTAGGTAGGTACGTGTCTTTTGAAACTTGTGTCCCACGGGGTGCAAGGAATTGTGCCGTCATTCGATTACGCTCTGACGACGGCTAAACACGTTACGTACTTTGGAAGAACCTTCTTCACTCGTTAACTTAGTTGTCGAAGCCACCTCAACTTAGCGGATTGGAAACTAAAATTATAGTAGGTATACATTGTTGTTCGATAATAATAATTCCTAACATACGCTTCAGAACATGCAAGAAAATGTAGAGGCGATATTTACAGCTCAGTACACACCGAGCACGCTCGGCCAGTTTGACTATTTTGGATTGGAGTCGTTTCGGATTTATTACTCGACTAAATTGGACAAACATTTTTTTAAATTAAATCTATAACTACCTTTAATGTAATACGATAAAGATCTACTTCTAATAATTACCTTACAATGTAGGAAAACTGTATATTCATTTAGTACTACTCCTCAGAGCCAAAGAGAAAATGCAACATCCAAAGCCGAAACTAAAAGCGTGTAAAATGCACTCTAATAAATTACGGAAAAGGAACAGTGCGCCGGGGACTGTGCAAAAATTAATTCGTCACTAGGAAACATAAAAATTCCACGAAATGAATTTCAGTGAGCGAGTTTACTTGAGACAATTTTAATTAAGTCCACGGAGGTCATTATCTAGGGGGCGCCACTGGCGCACTTGACGGCCTCCCAGTAAAACATATTTGTTTGCCGTTTAATATTTAATGCTGACTTAGTTACATTTTTAATTTAAATTCTATATAGCTTTTATTGTGTATGTGTTGTATAAAGCCTTTCAGCATTTGATGCAGATTCAACGATATTCTTACATGTATACTGTCTTTAAACTAGTGGTCATTATATTACGTCAGTTAATAAGATAATGAAAAAAATATTAGATGAAATATTTACAATTAGTTATATTAATTTACTGTAAGCGACAACAACTATGCTACACTGGGCCACAAGATTTTTCTCGCAAAATCTTTTATGCCGCGATATTTCTTATCTGGCTGGCAAATCCAGAGTTCTCTTGCTTCTTTTCGAGGTTATCTGCGGAGGCCTTTTAAATCAAAATATTCGCCACGAGTCGGAACTAAAAAAATTCAGTACTATTCAGGGCAATTCTGTATTGTGAAGTTATATTTGATGGAGAAGTTTGTAGTCCTGACGAGCTTATTTGTGTAGCCGCATTATCTAATTTGAATTATAATAGTGTTAGTATAAAACTGTTTCAGCTGATGTGGATCAAAGCAATTACGATATGTTGACGTTTTCATAAAAACGATTACTTAAGTATTTTGCAAAGTTATTTATTTGACTTTAGACGGCCATCAGTCTCAACTGTGTTTCTCTGGAATCGAACCTAGTACCATTTGGAACAAACAAGCATACGAGTACACCGACATTGGCAAAAGAGAGATGACTTATTATTCTAGATTTAAATTTTCAGATGAACTAAGTGTCAACAGATTTTCTTCTCAAGTCCTTTAACATTCCGGATGAAACACAAACGTCAAATTCTGAGGAAATATTAGATTTCTGATGTTAATTAAGCAAATAACATTTGATGAAATGAATATACATCTTCATCTTGAGCTCTTTCATTTAGATTATCTTCTTTCTATAAGGCTGGTTTGGCAAAGTAATTAGAATTTCATCACTTATTTTACATCTATTTATAATTCCGATGCTACTTAATCTAAGCATTCTTATCATGACGAGAGTACCAAGTTAGTTAATGAAACGATAACAACGCATTGGTGATATTCCACTGCGCGGTACAAGTTGTCTGAGGTCTAGAAACAATAAAATCAACAACAAAGTTTGCAAAATGAATGGTCAAAAAGTTATTTTGTTATTTTGAGTTTTGTCTTCGTTGAAACAATCATCAACTATTATGTTCTATCAGTTGACACTTGAAATAATTCATGACACAAAATTACATTGACATTTGACAGCGACACTCGACAATTGACTCTCGACATTGGATTCGCTTAATACAAAAGTGTTAAGTCGAATGATTTTGGCTGTTGGCTACATTGTTAGAACAAGAATTTTAAAATTTAGTTTTGAATCTATAACAATCAACAAGAACTTGAGAAAAGTCTAAAAATAGTTTATATTTATATTTTAATAAATATATATTTAACTCATTCGAAACTATTGACATTGAAATTTATAATAAAACTAAAAAAAAAAGATTGAAAAGTTTAAAGCCGAAAAGGTAAGTGAGTGTTAAATGCTAGTTTTAGTATTTTACGAAGTCTTTAGTAGAACCGTTCATATTATGGAGTTTCTAGGTCACTTTTTAACAAACTTCCTAAATAAATATTGCTTATATTCACCTATATAGTTAGTAGTGTTTCAATTAAATCAATGTTAAACGGTTACTTGTCAGATCATTCCATAGATTTTTTTAATTAACCAGAAGATTATCAGAATCCGTGGAACAAGTCCTTAATTGAAAACGCCCAATGAGTATTTGCATAGCATTAGGTCCTGTCATCATTTAATTTTAACTGATATCAATCTCGAACTGTGGTTTATATTCTAGCATGTCACGTCACACTCCTGTGACTTTAAGTTATTTTGTCAGAGCCTTTAAAACAAGCTCTTATTTTGGAGCTCAAGGTAATTAGCGGGATGTGGAGTTGCCCTTGACATAATTAGGAGAAGGCCAGGGTCTGATGACTCCATCTGTTCGCATAAAGCACGATACGGTTGGCTAAGTCAACAAGACACCACTACTATGTTTTGTCGAAAGTAACACGTAAATTTGAGATTTTAGCATTCACAATTTTAGTTTTATACAATACTTAATAATATACTAGAAAAAATTCGACTCGCACCAGATAATATTCTCGGACGGGAATCGAACCCGCAACCTTTAGAAGTCCGGTCCGAGAACATTGGACCGGACATCAAAAGGTTGCGAGTGTGGTCGAATTTTTTCTAGTACCTATATTATTTAGAAGCGTAAGTAAAAGTTTATGAAAATTCTGATTAAGCCGAACAAATGGGTTAAATACATATTTTTTCTATCATCTTATAACAGGGCTGAGATGAGATCTTGTCGATTCCATAAAATACACCAATGTTTGAAATTGACATGACATGTGCTTGCGACGTGTGATTGAATGTTGATTGGTTGATTGCTTGTTTTTAACATTTAAGCGTAGAAGGCAGATAATTCAGATCGATCGACTTACGACTGCTTTTAAATAGTCCAAAAGAGTTTTGGTACCTTAGTTAGAGTCAGGGCTGGTAACTAAGCGGCCCTTTCACGCACGGAGGGGCACAATTAGGGCCGGCCCGCACCGGCTAATGAACGGGTTGCGGCCCGCGCACGCGGCCGACCGAGCCTGCGGGCGGGACACTTACGATCACATCTCACCCGGACCACGGACTGCCGTGTGAGGGTTAATGAAGATGCGTATTCAAAAACAATTGGTAAAGTATTTAATCAATTTTAAAACTATCACAATTTATTTCCATTCTTATAATAGGAAAATGTTATTAAAAGGTTTGCAACATTTATTTAAATTATAAAGTTAAATTTCCCACCGTATTATAAATATTTGAGGAATTTTCATCGCGCTGAACTAACGTTACGTAGAAAGTACCTGAATAAAATAATTCTTGACGGTCACACACGCGCCTTATTAAACCATCCTTCAAATCGAACAGTAGGATGTATTACAGTCTGCTTTTGTAAAATTTACTTCCGGAAACAATACTTGACTTATGTGCTGAACGCGTTGATGATTTGCGAGTGCTAGAGTCTAGTGAACTCATCCTTCGTTTCAACTCGCCCGCGTGGTTAATAATAGAAACCTGTGAATCATTTGATAGTTATAAACCTGTTAGATGTATTCAAATCAATTTATAATCAATAAACAAATAATAATGAATAACTCTACGAAGAGAAAATATCATTACCTATTTTTACTTAGAGTTATCAGTCCCATTCTTAAGAGAGTTTGTGTTTTCGCGTTATAAGTAAGTAGTTTCCAAAACCGCAATGGCTGCTGATAGGTTACTTTTTAAAAGAGTAAGCTTAAACTTTTCTGAACGCAAGCGACATAGACCAAATACGGTTGCCAGATTATTGATGATTAAACCTATGATTTTTTTAAGTTTTTTTATTTTTGCTGTGTTAAGCTTTTCAATGAGGTAAAAAGTAGCCAAGAAAAATGAGCCAGTGCAACAAAACGAACCCCCGAACGAGGCGCGAAATTTGCATTCGAACGAGCCGCAACCTCGCGAGGAGCGACGGGGAATGTAGAAAATTGTTCTGTTATAGACGTGAATATGATCTCTGATGATAATGATGTAGGCATGGAGTCAGGTGACCCAGTAATGATTAACGATGGGCCAAGTTTGTAGCGGCTGGAGCGGACGATACCGACTAGCTGGGAAATACGCGACGGCGGATAAATACTTCGTTAGGGTATTTGTTGATAATAAATTTGGAGTAGCTAGTTTGAAATAAGGGCAGTCTTCATCCAACAAGAAAATAGTCTTATATAAAAAACTGGATATACTCCGCCAGGGGTGTTTTTTCATGAATTTCCATCGCGCTGAACTAATGTTGCATACAAAATAGGCATTTTGTGATTAATATCTCCAAAACCAATAATAATAATGATTTAATTAATAAATGTATAGTTAATAAACTCAACTAGCACCATCCAGTGCTCACTTACGAGTAAGTTAAAGTTTAAATCACACAAACTGGTCTATTACTATTAAAGATACAGCTATAACTGGGCGCTCCCTACCAACGCTAATTATAACACCACTGCAAATGTTAACCGGGTGAGATATATGTAATACAGACGAAGAAAGGCCTTTCTTCGTCTGTATTACATATATCTCACCCGGTTCTACTAAGATCTATTTACTACAACGCTGTAGCTTATGAAGCTTAGGTACTAGTTTTTAGGTGGTGTCGAATTCTCAGTCGAAGTGACAGCCAACCCGAAATTACATTCATGGAAATTCATGTCAAAAATAAAATGACAAATGGCTTCTGGCTTGTGCTGTTTTAAGCCGTAATATTAATAAATAAAGTTACCTGAAAGAGACAATGAAAAAGCAAAACTTAAAATAACTTTAGCTAGAAATTTGACTTATTTATTTTGACCCGGTTCTAAAAAAAAGTTTATTTTTTTTATCTCTAAAAATATTTAGCAAAGTCTCCGCTCACATTACAATATCTAAGAAACACATTTTAATGTTATTTATGAAGGTTGTTCACCACATGCTTAGTTCTAGGGAAGGTGACTTAGTTTGGTGAGATACCGTCTAAGTACCTCATGAAGCTCAAATTTGAATATCAAACCATTTAGTGTGTACTTTAAACGACGGAACGCGTAAATACAATGAAAAATAAACAGATCATAAAAGGATCAGGGGAAAGAGGGCTGTATAAACACATTTTCCTTTAGCAATAAAAGAAAAATCGCAGTAGGGAAATTCGGTGCGAGTCAAACGTGCGTTGCTGTACCATGAATAATATATAGGATCGCACACAGCATATATTACGCTCTACGAAAGAAATGCCTTTAAGGGTAGTTCACGCCTCGGAACATTCACGTTTATATTTTGAAGACTCCATTTTATTGTTTTAATATAGTTTGCGTGATATTCGATGTTTGTAAGGGTGTGATCGAAAACATAGCTAAAGGAACAGACTCATTTCTTTTATCCTTGTCGTGTCGCGTCTTTAACTTTCATAAAAGTAATTATTTTTTTTATTCTTACAACCTCTGAACGAACAAAAAGCAATAAGGTCACCTATTCTATCGCATTCGCGTAATTAAACAACAAAATAATGAATTTATAGAATTGAATCAACAAGTATTCACAAAATAAATATAATGACGTTGAAAAGAGAAATAAATTGCGAATATAGAACGCGCAGGAAAGCAATCATTCACTCTCAGAACACAATAAAAGTTAAATAAACAAGGAGACGCCCCATTAATCATCGCACTAAATGCGAATAAATAGAGATTATTTCTGTCCCTTATAAAAATGGAAAGTGGAAACTTGTTATTCTTTAGAGAACAGCTTTTGCTCGCGGTTTTGAGACAGTGACTGATAGGGAGGCTCTAAATAAATAATGAACACCACGTGGAGCTCCGCCGACCTGACAACCGCCTTGAAGATCAGCGAGACAGCTTGAAAAGATGTATTTCATAATTAA
This sequence comes from Catoptria pinella, assembly GCA_963556745.1. NCBI lineage: Eukaryota > Metazoa > Arthropoda > Insecta > Lepidoptera > Crambidae > Catoptria > Catoptria pinella. The sequence continues at coordinate 12,581,670 of OY750774.1, read as the reverse complement.
TTGTCATCGCTGTCTAACAAAACAAACGTTGACAACAAGCTTACTCAGTTATCGAAATATTATTGTAACTACCTCCAAGTTTGCCAATTTCAAGAAAGAGCTCAGAGATAAAATACAAGTCTAAAGAAAAATAAATAATCATTTATTTATATAGATCCACTATTTATTACTTATTTGAGTAGTTGAAGGAACTTAAACATTCTATTTCTAATATAAAACGGCTTCATATTTGCATAGTAATAAAATAGAGTGAATTATACAAAAATAAAACCTCTAACTATTCCATAATATATGTTATTTTATAACAGCAGACGGATATAACTGAAGGCCAAGCCCTTGCTCGTTTTCCTACGATAAAAATACGCAGTTCCCGGAATGGCTTCGAGTAGCGTTTCTTTGAAGTCGAAATTAATTGAGCATTATAATTGTTCACGTGCGGCGCGTAACGTATCCCTCGCAGTTGAAAACATATTACCTACGCGTATGTTATGGCTTCATGCAGGGTATCGGGTGCTAAGAATGTGTATGAATTTCATATTTGCTATGTTGGAATTTGTGTATAGCATGTGGGCTCACATACAAGTGACTGAGCGCCGTATGTTATTTTTTAGCAGATTAATTTATTTGATACTTCACAATACCAGACGATAGTTAAGCACACTGTGCTAGTGAATTGAAACAAAACAGATTATTTGACATTGTGTCCCTTCACACCGAATGATAGATTTATAATATAGTAGACAGCTATTCAGTGGGTATATATTTTAACAAAAATATCATTTTGAGATCAATGAACAGAAGCAAAACTTCTGACCCATCGTATTTTGACTAAAAATAAGTCTGAAAATGCGATATGTGTCCATTATAAGATTTGAATGTTTCAAACTAATCCATGTGTTGCTTTAAAGCAAAGATAGTTTTTTTCTTCTTTTAAATCACAATAAAATCAGACAGCCTTAAAAACAAAGATCAAGCAATACTTACCAATAGATAAAATGCCCCCACTTAAATTGCCAGTTAGAGGCGCTAGACAACGATTGTTCACACTCGCCGGGAACACAATAAAAGTTAAATAAAAGCCTCCAGCCACTTCCAGCCGACGGCCACCGGAAATCCATTCGCTGGCTTAGGCACAAACGATCAGTAGGACATCTGACAATCGTACTTAATTCCGATTTCATTGGGTTTTTTCTGCTGTATTTTTTCATTAGATTTTAAGCACAAGAAAAATGTGCAGCGTTCTAGCTGTTAGAGAACATTTATTTTGATAGTAACTAGTTGCTCAGTGACAGTGAGCTGTAGACCTCGTTCAAATTGTATCTTGTTTAATTAATCTAATAGACGTCGCTACGAGGTTGACACTGCTTTTGAAAAGCAGTACTATGTGCTGTTTGGTAGGTTAGATATTCTTTTAGTATATGTATTCTAAGCTAGATGGCGATTTGAACATTTTTCAAATTGGTGAAATTTTTTTTTCGAAAAATTTCGGAAAACTCTCTGACACAAAAAACATTTTTGCTCAAGCCAAGGCATTAGAAAAGCTTCGCTCGCGCTTCGCGCTCGCTCGGTCAATAATTAACCTTTGCTTGATTATTTTTAAGAGTATGTGCTATTTTAGTATGTTGTGCCATTGTGTCGATGATTTCCTATGATATTAGCCACTACTACTGCAGACATAATAATCTATAAATGGACAATGATTCATCATTACGCAATTCATCTTACCCATGCCATAATATCGAGCTCTTCATATCTAAGTAACTCATAAATGGTACTGCCGTCGCACAGTTGTCTGTGCTGTGGCTTCAGGGTCTAATTTCCGGTGGACGGTGACTCGGTCACTTGGCCATTTCTTTAGCAAAATTCCCCGGCAGGTGGAAATTTGATTTGTTCCCTTCGGCTTATCTAATAGGTACGTAAAATAGGTAAAAAGCAACCAATAAAGTCATTTACTTTGCAATATGTTCTACTTGAGTTTTATTCGCCCATTGTATACGAAAATTATTATTATTTGAATTTCTAAGAGTGGAAGAGACATAAGACAGACATATAATATTTTAATGTATCCGCATGAGCTTTATGTTGGTATTGATTAAATTATACAATGTTGTCATTATTGTTAATCTCCTATTTTACAGCCAGAATTAAATAATCAATCCACAGATTGAGATAGGCCTGATCCTTTTGAAACTTTTGATATTAATAAAGAATGTACGACAGTTGCCTATAGTATACAGTTTGTCTATTATTTATTTTTCTATTTTACTTGTGAAAATTAGTATAGAGCAACATCCAAAAGACGACGTAAATAATTGGATCTATGAAATTGTGTGTTCTAAATCGTAAGTGTCTGCTTTAACAAGGTTAGCGGTTGGTTAGAAAAATGTGAAATGTCAGAATTTAATTATTATAATACAGAGACTGATGTGATGCCCAGCAATTAATGTAGATCAGGCCTATCCCTATTTGTGGGTTTATTATTAATTATGGCCGTATACAAAAGATTAAATTATGATGATGTGGATGGAACCTTTAAATAATATTCAATTTCAAGCGACAATTTTTTTTCCCAGTTTTAATAATTTTGCTACTCATTCAAGTAATTATGTATTAACCAAACTTTATTATTAACAGAGAAAGGTTTACTGTAAGGGACTCCATCATGCTTAATAAGTTATTCAGTAGCATTGCAGTTTAAATATTAACACAGGTTGAAAAAAATCGCTTAACTCATAAGGAAAACATCCGAGTGGGCTTTATCGCCCTCCGGAAATTAGCATCTTCACGAAGAGGTGGCGCCCCCTGTACCTGGGTTCAGGAATAATGAACAACCAGAATAAAAGCTTGGAACAAACGCAAAGCGCGGGTACACCACTACACGTACAGCTTTTTTACACACGCGGGGGGTATATAACTGGCGCCCGACGGGGTGCAAACTGACACGTTGGGGTACGAGTTTTAAACTTTGGAACGCTCTATGAAGATTATTCTCTGGTCTTCACAGATAATTTTTAGGGTTCCGTAGTCAAGTCAACAAGGAACCCGATATAGTTTCGCCATGTCCGTCTGTCCATCTGTTCGCCCGTCCGCGGCTTAGCTCAGAGGCCCTAATTACTAGAAAGCTGTAATTTAGCATGGATGTGTATTTTAAGTAATTTAGCATCCCCACTTTATATGCCCGGGAGGGATCCGTTTAAATTTCATTGAATAGTTAGGTATTAAGTATATTTAGTTTTAGGCGTTAGTTGTGTAAAACAGGAAGTAAATAATAGCCATATAGGTGTATGTGGTTTAAGGTAACTGTTTATTCTGTGTATTTCTTAATATAATTGTTGTATTATGTTCGAAACTGTATAAAGACAGGACGTTTAGTACTTACTAACATTATGTTGACCTACACTTACCGACAATTTTCTTAATCTTTGTATTCCGAAAATGGAAGCTGGTCATTGCTGGGGCTTGATCAAATGACTCAATTGGTCAAATAGGGATTATTAAAACACAAACAGTATTGACATCTTTGTTAGTTCTTCAGAGCTTTTATCTCTAGAATACGACTGTTAAGCGTGGTCTACGCTTAACAGTCGTACTATACCAAATGATTTATTTAATATTTTTTTCCTGATATTATGTATATTAATACTAAAACATTATCGTACGTCTTCACAGAAACACGACATAGTATTACGCAGTGCGTTATGAATTTCAATGTTTCACTAATTAAAGCCAAGTACATGACATTCAGAATTATACAGCCAATGATTACACGCACTCAAATGAAAGTACTAACGACCGTATTAAATATGAAATAGGCCAGGGTTGTACTTAGGACTGCGAAGTATTTGACGGGGCCCTTAAGGTAATGGGGCCCCAAGTCTTACTTGTGTACATAATGAAGCCTGCCTCTCATACATCCTTGAAACATTCCAAGTTTTAAATTAGTTACCATTGATTAAATAATAATTAATTATACTAAATAATATACTAGAAAGAAAATCATAAATATACCGGCGAAAAAAGGAAGTTTCATCAGGGTGACACTTAGCGGCATAGACATCAGCGGTATTCTGCTGCAATCATTCTGAACTTAAAGTGTCATAATTACGTGTCACTTAAGGTAACAACAGAACCAACCAAAGCCAAGGATAAAGTCAAAATACACTTTATTAAATCGTCATACTTTTCTACTATGCTTCATGATTTCTAACGCTACAAATGAATAGGCGTAATACGCAGACTAAAATCAATGGTACTACAAGCTTTTAAAACTTGTCGGTTCTCGGAATGGCTATCAGTGCATCTTTATTATTTGCTGTACAGCTTTAAAGAGGCGCATTGATAGCCATTCATAAAACTGACAAGTTTTAAGAGCTTGTGATACCCCCGCCCTGAGCCTCTTATGGTGCCAGTAGAAGTAGCTCCGAAGCTATAGGGCAGCTCCGGCCCTGTTGTCGTTTAATAGGAATCGCTCGTTTAATGCTTCCTTTGTCTGCTCATTAGTGATTGCCGGCATTAATCTTTGACGAAGTCCCCGATGACAGATGTGCTGCGGCGGCCGCAGATATGGCGCGGGGCGTATGTCGACATAAATGTTGTAAGTCAAATTCGTTAGTGTTATCACAGAATAAATAATAGTACATGTGTTATTAGCATATTAAAAATCATTTTTTTAGGTTCCAGATAAGTTAAAAATAATTTATTGAACTGATAATCTTCAGAAAATCTCTTGTTTAAATTATACCACAAGCTAACGCTATCGTTTAATAACTTCATAACTCTTTCGTTGCTGATTATGTTTTGAATGAACATTTCATTAAAAACTTTCCCATAATAGTAATAATCACGCAAAGGGGAAACCTCTTCATATTTTGACAATCTTAATAACCTTATTAAATGGAAGATTTTTTTTATCTTTACACGCCACAAGAACGCATTCCGTGTATTTTTTTAAAATTATAATGAACTACTATAAATGTGATTTGCACATTGAAGTATCAACAGTATAAATGTAAATAATGATGAAACGATTTAACTTAAACTTTATTTCCAAGCATTTTAAATGGAATATATCGTTATTCTCTGTGTAGGTAGTGAAACATCGCAGATATATCATGCGGCCCGCCATCGCACACCATTTACTTGAGATATGGCACTGTTCTGAGGTACGTGAGTAGTTTCATTTAAACTTGAAAAATGCACGTTACCATCGCCCCTACGTGCTACTTCCGTCGTTATTCTCCTACTTATTTGCTTAAGCATGGACTCATAACGAGTATATTGAAATTTGGCTGCTTAAGTAGAAAAAATAGATCTAAGTATGATTTGCAACACAAGCAAGAATACAACGTGTTACAGAATAAAGGGCTGAAACAGAATATGGTAGATAAGGTATCATGCTTAAAAACTCGGTTAATTATTATAAACTGTTAAATTGGTTTTCCTTCAGTTTCTATTGTATTTTTATCCACTATCCTTATGTGGGTGACTACAGACGAAATCATGCAGTATGCCCACAATGACGATAAGAAATGATAAGTCTGGTGAAGATGGAATCGTCCAAAAAACGCAATAGGAAATGTGCTTCTTACATCTAGTTTACAAAACACGAATGCTTTAGCGTTATCACCAACATTGCTAAAGGCCCTGTTGTCATAGGATTCTTAAAATCAAAAGTTTATATTATGTACCTGACAGGTGATAAGTAGATTTTCATCATCAAAAGGATAAGGAAGGCACCAGCAGACGGAAGTTAGGCTCTCGATGATCTGGAAAAGAAAAAAATTGTTTGAAAATACATAAAAAAAATAAAAATTAAAAGTTACGTGAAGTAACGGCTTTATCATCACTTGAAATCAGCAGAAAAAAGGCAAATCCAGTTTGCAAAAAAACAAATGCTCGGATATTCTGATGTCGAATGGGAGAGTGTGTTACATTTCACAATGTAATCGTTCATTTATTTGTCGGCCTATACCTCGTCCTGATTAAAATTAAAAAGTTGGGTCGCGTCTCTCATCGCACGAGATTAGCAAAGTTTACTCGCGCTGTTTGTTTGTGCGAGATGGGGAATTACTATTTAGGCTCGTTTAGGCCTTTGAATATTTCAAGGAGTTTCTGTTTCTTGTGATTCTAATTCCTATTCGTATTGTTACAATGTTCTTGTTAAACTGGTGAAAATGTTTTTGTAATATATTATTTTGGACACTCTTCATTTATCAATGTGAAAATAGTCTATAACTTTTCTTTTATTTCCACGAAACGTCCAAAATGTTATGTAATGTTAATAATTTAGGAATAAGAGCTCGCGTTTATGCGTAAAAAAAGTAGCGCAAATTGTATGTTGTTTAAAAATTCTATCTAATAGATGTCGCCACAAGATTTTCAAAGCAGGACTAAGCGCTGTTTGGTAAAAAAAAAGAAAAAAAAGAAATAAATAAAAAAAGGTATTCTTTTATCATATATATTCGAGGCTAGATGGTGCTTCTAATTAAGAACATTTATATCGAAATAGGTGATTCATTTTTGAAAAATTTCGAAAAACTATCTCGTAAAATTTCACGAGAATCGGTTGAGAAATGCGACCTGTAGAGGTGGACAGACGGACAGCTGGACAGACATTTGAAAGCATTTTTGCCCAAGCTGAAGCAGAAACGCTTCGCTCGCGCTGCGCGCTCGCTTGGTCAAGTACAGATATTTGACATCGAACTCTTTGCCTCTGTGTTTGATAATGCTGTTTTTTTTAAACACGTTTTTTTTTAAATTATTCTGATTTAGCTCCCTTCACTGCTACGCATATAAAATTGGCGTTATTGTACATTTGAATCAAAGGTTAGGAACGAATTACGAAAATAGTCCTGTAATAATCTCAACCTTAGTCATCCAGTAAGCCCATTACAGCATTTTTGTCGAAATTATAATTCCATCAGTGGACGGAAATACCAACATTATTTAAAACGCATTACGGTCAGAAATGGCTTACACCGCATGTGTTATATTGGTGTTATTACGGCTCGGGACGAGTGTAACGCGTTTGTCTTGCCGCATACAATGCTGACGGGAGTTTTGAAATTATGGACACATGTTTGGGTTATGAAAGTTGGGACTAGGAGTGGTAGAATAGGCTTAGGGCGGCGGGACACTACACATGTTTAGGCATAATTTATTGGTTACTTTCCGTAGTACGGCTTGTGACTTCATGTTAGTTGCTTAAAATCTTCTACGAAGCATTTATTAGATTTCACTAAATTTAATGTACAATTTTTAAATTTTATTTTCTCACTACGATAATAATATCGGAAAATTCCTTCACAAACAATACTCAGGCTTTTTTCAACCGTTTTTCTTTCATAAAATCATATTTATTGAATAGTAAATTAAGAATAGTATGTTGGAGTCTTCAAAATATTAATCGTAGATGATGATGATGTAGCTGAATATACAACGTTACAAAATAACCCCTAATGCCGAATATGGTAGATAGGGACCATCAAACTGAATAACTTTTGCTATGGGACCGACTCTGAAATCGCAAAATAATTAATAAGCTGTTTCATACATTTTGATATTTTTGTAATTAATTTTTGTATGAAACCACTATGCAGATCATAACATTTTTGTAGAACGGCTTGCCTTTGCCATAACTTCACCCCTCGCCACTGATGTATATCTAATATAATCTTATTCTTTTAACGTTTGATGAATCTTACTTTAATGCAAGTCTTCATCTGCCCTAATTCGACACTAAATAAATCCCAAACCACAGAAAAAAACTAGCTGAAGCAACCTCAAGTTGTTTTGTTAAACAGCAAGCTTTCTTTGTCGCAAAAATCCAGCACTGCTCTGGGATAATTCTGTAACACTGTTTGGGAGGAGCTTCACTTACTGCTCGTTTGGTTTTGTAATCGTAAAAACTTAGCAACTTTTGTAAAGGTCGGAGAAGGGATGGGTGACCGAAAATTTTGATTTAGAACGCTATAAATTATTACTTTAACGTCTCGTTTTATGTAACTATTTATTCTAAAACTTTTTGTATGTATTTCAGGATCATATCTACTGACGAGTAACGAGTAAGTTTTACTTGAGTAAAACTTTCAATTTTAAAATGCTTCTATGTTCTAATGTTAAATGCACCAAAACAGCACTAAAACTGCATTTAAGATTAATTATACTGTAAATTGCATATGAAAGCATCATATAGGAAGATTTTGAATATTTGAAGTTTTACTCAAGTCATTACTTACTCGTCTATAGATACGAGGGTTGTTATTCAAACACCTGACTTTCCATAGTAAAAAGTGCTAACTTTATTTAGCACTTTTAACTATAACTAGAATATAAGATTCTCCGTTAGCAACAACAGCTCCCGTTCTCCACTGAGTTGTAGTTCTATCCACATTTAATTAATTATCAGATTTTTTAAGTTGCAAACTAGGTACTTTTTCAGCACAGTGCAGCTGAAACTAACTAAAAATATCCGCAAATACGGAAAGTTGGAGAGAGGCTACTAGTTGAAAAAGTTGCAATTCATAGCTGTTAAGGAGAGTGTAATTACATTAGTTAGACAAAGGCCCATTCATAACTCTTTTCAGCACCTTATTATAAAATGTTGAAGTAAAATGTTCCGAGTAGCACGTGGCTCGACGCGGTTGAAATTTTACCAACACAGACTAATTTTGAAACTCAGATGACAAGTTTGGAATTTAGTATATTGACTTTATTATTGTACGATCGGCAGCTCACGTGCTTTACCACCTTGCAGAAAAGTTCGCGCCCCCGCACGAACTAAACATAATGTTAGTGACGGCGCGGCGCGCAACCGATTTTAACCTTAGGTAAAGCGGAAGTGTTGTCGATAGTACATACATGTTTTAATATGACCATTTGAGGAATTTGTGTGTATTTGAATGCAAAGTTATTTTTTTATGGAATATTATATGAATGCTGATTTTGAAATGATTCGACTTGCAGATAGATCATAATTTCTACTCATTCCAACATTATGGTAAGTTGGTTTTGCATGTTTGTTTAAAGTAATTAAAGTAATGTATTTTTCAGCCCCACTTTACATGTACGGGAGGTATACTAAAAAAGTTTTTCTTTTAAGATTTTGTTCTACCTTTTTTTGACGTAATCAATACACACATTCATGCTAAATGACAGCTTTCTGGTACTTAGAGCCTCTGAGCCAAGCTGCGGACGGACGGACGGACAGACGGTCATGGCAAAACTTTTTTGCTTTGAATACGGAACCCTAAAAAGTAATTCGCCACGAATGACCCTGACCTTGAATATTCACTTTGTGGCACTGTGTTCCTGTACTGTGTCTTAAAATCTCAGCCAACCTAAGGCCGTCAGAGTAACTGAAAAAAACCAGTAAGCAGCGGAGTTCGCTACAATCCGGCCTAACGAGCTCTCCGCGTAATTAACTATTTGTTTCGAAGTCAAAGAGTCGAGTTTCGCTCGGAAACCAGTTTTCTATGGGAGCGAGAAATTGTTCTTGGCTTATTAACGACATCGCGAATACTACATAGAACTCCGTTCACAACTTCTAAGGGAAGTTTTTGCGCGGTTTTTGTCCTTCGTCTGCCTTTGTTTGATTAATATTAATAACTCTCATAATTTATTTGGAACTTTACGATGTGGGATACCGAAATTCATTGAGCGCTATATATCGTTGTTAAAATAATGCCACTTATATAATTTTCTTTAGCGTTAATGAGCCAGTCCGTGTACGGGAACCACTTTCAGCGCTCTGAATGTTTATATATATTAATAATTGTACATTCTGTTCTCGCTGTACGTCTGTTTTGGTTTGTCTGGCGTAGGCTTTGGACGGTTTGCCTTCTTTGTTTCGTTCGTCATAAATAATAATTGTTTACTTAATAATGTTTGTTTACCATTACCAATTGAAAGCAACAGAATATCCTAGAAAAGAGCCAATTTCGATGGCACAGTAAATGTGCATGTGTCTAGAAGGACCTCGGCAACGGCCCTGCATAATTCATGACACGCGAGGGGCCGCTGCCTTTATGGACCCCTCCAACTTGATACGCGCAGATTTCACACATGATGCCGTACACAATTTATTTATATTTTTACTAGAAGGTCACTGATATAGGGTACACATAAATGATATTTGACCAAACCAGGAGAAATAAGTGACGGCTCCTTTGGTATGTCTTCTGTAATTTTTGTAAATGTTAAGGAAAGTTGTATCATTTTCAAAACGTTGATGTCGCTTTTCGACTATAAATATTTTTATAATAATACCAGATTAGGTTAGGCGAATTTTCATAAATAACAAAAGTTTTACTTTACATCAGTGATGGTAAACCGTCTTCACTCTTTGCTCTTCGGCTAATGAATTTCACTAGGTTTTTAAGGAAACATGTTTGCTTTTTGCTTTTGCAACATGGATTGATGGATGTAGCAGCTCGTGGTGAGCAAACACGAATGGGATACGAATGGAAAAACTATTTCATCTTAAACTCAACAGATGCTCTCGTTTGGAGTTTTTTTACGGTGAAAATATTGGAAACTTTAACGAGAGTTCGTACAACTTTCGGACGTAGACATTGACGAACAAAAACTTTAACAAGCTTAGGTTACTTAGCAATTAGTTCGTGTCGATATCAGCCGTTTATAATGTCCACCACGCAGACCCAATGCGGATTGGTGGGTGTTAACGACTGCAAAATATAGCCGGGACCAACGGCTTAACGTGCCTTCCCTAGCACGGAGGAACTCGAGAAAATAAAATATTGGTTACCCATCCCATGACCGACCCTTGCGAAAGTTGCTTAACCTCCGCAATCGCAGGGCCAGGCGCTAAACCACTGCACCACTGAGCTCCTAAGTTCGTGAAAAAAGTTCGAATAGTATTTGAATGATTTTTTTTCTTTCTGAGCTAAATGCGAAAAAAGATCGATGCTATCAGATAGTATGTTGAAAACTTACGCATTCTCATTAATTAGACAACATTACTTTAATCCTACGAGTAAGCTAACAAATCACTCGAAATCGGAAACACGACAGTACTGCAACCTTCGAATAAAATTGAGAAATACAGGAAAAGGATTGAGAAAAAAATAAAATAACAAAACTAAGTCGTAAAGACTGTTCATTGTCTTCTCCCATTCCACCCAATTATGCCCAACCTCATCACTTACGTCAAAGGTATGACTAACACATGTTAATTCTGAAATTAAAACAGAACCGCACGATTAAAAAAGGCATTCGTGAAAAACTCTGTGTTTCTCTTTGTTCGAGCGGCTGCAGATTACGTCCATCTGGGCAGGTCACAATGGACGCAATGACATAAAATTGTGCGCACCTGCCATTAAATTTGCTCGACAATAAGGATGCGGGCCGCGGCCAGATGTTATCCTGAACTGACCGGCCCTTCTGCGGACTCTAAAGTCAGGGGAGGCAGCGGTTGGAGTACCCTGACTAGAGAAGAGTATTTGCCGAAAACTGGACTGAACCTTGCTTTCTTTAAGCTTAAAAATATTTTGTTTCACCGATCGTATTCTTAGCAAAATTAAGTGAGATCCCTGAAAGTATTTATTTACAAGCAAACGATTATTGGTGTTGTTTTACTCAAATGTTAACAAGTACATGAATATAATATACTTTAAACATCGAATTTAACACGAAAGTGCTGCCAATTATGTTAATAAATCAGTAACTTTAATAAGGTCTATCCTCTTCTAACTTCATAAAGACACAAGCCTCTTTATTTTTATTTAATTTTCACTGATTTTACGATGTGGTGTCAACTGCTTCATGCTTGTACCCCAGCAGTATCCAAGGCCATATTATTATTCACAATAAGCAACCTGCTTACATTTTGCGTCCCACTTGTGCTGATTAGTATCGGTGACGTACCTTTTGTGTTCTGAAACCCCCTTATGCTTTTGAACAAGAACCATGTCCAGGTCTTTTGTAATTTGGTTTTCTCACAGTATGTACGGTAACGTAATATTACGTTATAGATTATTTATTGCTCTCAGTGATAATTATTGCCTCGTAAAAGTACCATAGTTGTAAGTTAGAAATAAATATCATTCATTTATTTCATACATTCAGATCAGATACAGACAAAACTATTCACTTCTATTGTATATGTAGACTTTGGACAGCTGCTTATCTTATTTAAGATGCCCAGAATTTTCACATGCATGTACTTGATAATTATCTGATTATTGTGTGTTTATTTCGATTCACAATTTTTTCTTCCATTTATTAAAAGTGAGTTATTTTTGTATTTCTATACTTTCAACTAATTTAGCTACTTACCTTGAAAGCCTATACGAGTCTTTTAAATAGGGCACGGAAGAGGTTTCTATAAAACAAAAACTTTTTTGCTGAAATACCGCAACGGTATTAAAATCAGAATTCATGTTTTTTTTTTATATTTCTAACGAAAAAAGCGAAACCAAGCATTTTTTTTAATTTCATCCACGCATTTATGGATGAAATTCAAAGCTGAATAAATAACATTCGAAAATTAACAGTTCCCAAAACAGAACAAGTCTTTGTTGCAGGAAGTGCAAAAACTAGTTGACGGTATTTCATGTTTCTTTGTTTGTAAAACTAAGTTGTTTTAGCTCAGGCTCCGGCCATGTGCGTTTCGTTGGCAGGAATCGAGTGTACCTACTTACTGTATCGAACAGAGGAGTTGATAATATTCTGAGTTAATAATATATAATAACCTAATAATAAAACACGCGAAAACGAATACTATTACAAAACATATTTCGGTCAATGAATCAAAAATTCTTTCATCGATTACTATTAAGACGTAACATTATTTCATAACGTTCATACTACAGAGCCTCATTAATAATTAAAGTTGATTGTCAGATCTTATAATTAACAAAATAATTTTAATGCAATAACAAAATAGCAGTAAAAATAATAAGCACCAAATCAAATGAAACTTTAAAAGATAGGTATAGCGCATAACTAAACCAGTGTTAATTAAATAATATGTATTTTTGCAACATAATAAGTTTTATGATAAGTAATGTTAAATATAAAGTGAATAAAATAAGTATTGTAGTGATTTTTTAGACACAAAACTTTAAATTCCTGCACTTTTTACGAATAACAGCGCGTATATTATTAATTCAGGTGTTGTTTTGGAATTATTTCGTTTGTATTTATTGGTTTTTTAGAATTCCCGACGTTTCGACACCTTTCCAGGGGCCGTGGTCACGGGAGGACTAAAGCAAAAAGGCTGCTCATATTTTTATGAAATTGACTAAAATCCCATCCCAAATCACACACTGCAGGATCTAAAGATATAGTTAGTTCGTTTTGTAGATAGGTATCAAAAGGGAGGTCGACACAACCTCTCTGAGTTTTCTTCCGCCAGTTCTTTCTCTCAGAGGCCTCCCAATTTGTGAACTGGTAGTAGATTCAGTAGCTAGATCTTGTTTTCTAATTAACTTTATTCAATTTAATTCAGTAATAATTATTAAAATCAGAACGCAGCTATAAAATAATTTAATAAACTTGAATACATTTTTATAAAATTTCGAGTGGGTAATTTCATAAAAATATGAGCAGCCTTTTTGCTTTAGTCCTCCCGTGACCACGGCCCCTGAAAAGGTGTCGAAACGTCGGGAATTCTAAAAAACCAATAAATACAAACTAAATAATTCCAAAACAACACCTGAATTAATAATTCGTAAAAAGTGTTTAATTTCTAATGAACTGTACGCGCGAAAGTCTTAGAAGTGTATATTTAAATTCCTGTTTTCGGAATTTAAAGTTTCGTGTACCTTTATTCTTAAAAATATATTTATTTAATAGTCCTGCTGAGATAACGCCCACCATTCTCCACGTCGCCTGTTGAATTAGCAGTTTTGCAATTTGAATCAACTGAGTTATTAAGTCGGCGTCATGAATACGCGAATAAAGTTGCTCCGCTAATTAATGGAGATGTGAAATGACTTCACAAGCTAAAAACTTTTCCTATTCCGCCGGATATTTTAATAAATAAATTATTGAAAGCGGAACTGGACCTGCCAGCTGAAATTATATCTACACAGAGTAGTCTTATTTGATTTGGATTAGTAGAGAAGAAAAAAAAAATAGAGGAGCTCGGTGGTGCAATGGCATAGAGCATTATGGGCCTGCGATTGCGGAAGTTAAGATTCTCTCGCTAGGGTCAGCCTTCGGTGCTGCGAAAGCTATGTCAAGCTGGTAGTCCCAGCTCCATTTGTAATTATAGACACCCACCATGCAATCCACATTGAAATTTAGGAAATATTTACAGCGTGATATCAATTTTCTAAATATTCTTCTCTACTCTTCTTAAATACTATTTTTGACTGTTTGACCTCCTTGCCGTCAGCTTTAGTAAAAAGATAACGCTAAGCGTTGCTACTGAAGCAACACTCATTACCGTCAGGATTCAATCCCCACTCCCTACATAATGCCGGAAGTTCCGGTAAATTATCCGATTACCGTAATATTATTTACGCAGCGATAGAGTGGCGCGTAATATTCCCGATATTCAGCACGTGGCCAATTTAACACGATTGCAGGTGGGTTCCACTTGTGGCTAAGCTTGAAACGTGAAAAAAGCAGGGTGTAGGCAGTGATGACCTTTTTAAAACTAAAAATTCTTACTAGTACACAAATTTTAGTGAATGTTTCTAACTTCACTGAATACTGTAGGAACACTTACCATAACCCACGTATATCGTAACGCAACACTACATTAGCATATCATGTGTCCCGGTACTAGCCCTCACAGCACTCGTAGTCGTTCACTCTACTGGCTAGTGATGATGCAGATTTAAAAGTCTAGGGAGTATCCACCGGCACGTATCAGAGCAGCCCCCACGCGGAGCATGCCCCGCGCGATAACGCGCGCACATAACTCATCGACGCCATATTTCGTGCGCCACCTCCGCTCATGTTCCTTTACAATTAATGTAGGTATTTGTGCTCACTTCTGAAACATCTACGGATTTGTAAAGATGGTTTCATAATCTGATAACTGAAAAATTAGAGAAGTAAATGATAATTTTATTGAGTTAAACATACTTAACTATTATTTTCATCATTTAACTGAAGTCATAAAGACATGGAATCATCTTGGGAGTTGGGAGAAATAAAAACTTTTATAAATTTTATAAATTAGGAATGATGTGCGAGTACAGCATGAAACATAAATAATGTACGAATTCATCCACGGTGAATAATGATAATAACCCTATTAGCATTCAGTTAAGTAGGTAAGCATCAAGTAAGTAAGTAATAGTTTCATATAGGTTATCACTACACGTGAGGCACCTGAAGCGACGCCAACGCCTCAGCAAACACGGGCTATTAATTCCCGCGCCCCATTATGGCCGGGCTGAGTCTCGTCAAATCTGGCTGAGTCTCGCGAGATTAGCTCATACAGAAGCACGTCGAAGTTTGCACGGGCATAATTGCGGTGACTCGGTAACGTATCATTTGGAGGTTAACAGCCGTTCTCAATAACCTGCCCTTTGTAAAGGAGCCTTTAATATATGCTTATCTAGTCTTTTGTACTAAACTGCGCAACGCTACTAGAGTAGCGTGCATCAATAGTTCCGGTTACATGTTTTGTCTGGTGAAATGTAAACAATGATCTATGAACAAGTATCATGTTAATCTGCAGTTCTTTTGACGCATAAAACGAGGAAAACTCTTTTGACAGTGGTCATATGTTTTTGTTTTTAATCTTTAGTCAGTTGTCACTCGCGCGATGTTAATAGGTTATTTCAGCTTCAGTACGATGCCAAGTGGACCAAGTCATATCAACGGATGGAGGTGGAACAGACCAGTAACTGGTTTGTATCGTGAAATTAATAACGTATTTTAGTAACAATTACTTATATCAATTTGAAATCAAACTCAACTTAGCTAATCGATCATCAGTAAGCAGTAGTGCTCGTCGAAACCGCACCTTTTGTCTAATAATTATTTAAAATGATGGTATGTAACTAGGTAGGTATATTTGTTATTTCACACAGCCGTAGCCGGTGTGCTACATGCGTGGGCGGGGGAGAAACTCTCGGTATTCTCCTATCAAATTCCGATACTGACCGACCGCATTTTTGTTACGGCGGCCATTGTATGTAACATCGCTTCGTTGTATTGCGGATTTACTTTCCGTTGGCATTTAGCATTTATTTAATAAATTCCTTGAATACTGCCGAGACTGCGTAAGAATGTGCCCGATATAGATGTGTCATGTCGGTGCAACCCAAGACCTAGAGTTAATTTAAATAATAGGTATTTATTTGCGCGTATCTCGGCTGTTAGCACACCTCCGCCGAAAACCAATACCAGCGCAACCGCAGTAGTTCCGCCATGACTTGTTCATTGTACTACAAGCGAAACAGCTTGTTCTAACACATAGATTTAACTATGATGCTGTATCATTCACGCGCGGTATTGGAGGTGTGCTACCGGCCTTAAAGGTGCTTCCACACATCAGTTATATAACGTTAAAACATTTGTGTCGCATGATAACATTCTTTAACAGTGTGTGCACCTTAACACGCTGTGCTAAAGCAAAGTTGATATGCTAAAGTACTAAAGTGTTAGCTGCTGTAGCGGCGCGATCATACCGCTACATAAAAAATCGACGAATGACGAAGAAATGCAGGATCACCGTAAAGTACAATATGCAAACATTACGCAGACGTGACGTTGCACTACGTCAAGCTAACATCGAGGCTAAAATGTATGAAGACCTGACTCACGACATCGAAGTTTTCTAAGTCCCCGAGCAAAGACACCTAGCTTGGCGGAAGTACTTCCCTTTTCGCTGAATATATGGCGAAGAGATCCTGCCTCATCAAGCTACCTCTTTGGTCGACTGTACTCACGAAACCGAATTTTAGCCGTAACATACACAATATAAAGTATACTTCGTGAACTTCTCGTGTTGCGAATGTATTCGTAGTACTGTTTGTCTTGAAGATTTGGCGTCGGCTCGAGCAAATTGTTTGCGTTACATTATCTTAAGAATAGTTGCTTCTTCGTTCGCGAGGAGTTCGATTGTTCGAACAGATGTTTGTGTGATTGGTTGTATTGTCAACTTTGCTCAAAACAAAATAGTCTGTGTTGTAGCGGAGTTTGCTAGTGGGATTATGCAGAACGATGTATTTACAACATTTCTATAAAATGTATTGTGTTTTGAGCTTTATTTACTTTAAAACAGAAGCAAAAACTTCTTAAAAACAACTTATCTAAAATGCAATATTTTAGTAGCTGTTCTCAAACAACGAAACTTGGAATTTAAAACCCCTCGAGAGCTACGATAAACAAGAAAATGTACAAATGTAATTTTTATTTCACTATTGGAATATCGCAAATGGCGGTACGTGTGTGGCGGCGAAGGAGGTGCGATAGCGTATCGCCGCAGTATCGCCGTGTCGGATCTCGGAGTGTGCCTTGTTACAGCCAAATTTATGGACAATCATTCCAGAACCGAAATGGTTCTCGTGTTTATTACTTAAGCGTTGCTTTCGTCTAGCATAAGATATAGGTGCACCATGTTTTATCGCGGAATGTTAGTTCTTAATATTTATTACGGTGATTTTATTCAAATTAGTTGATTTAGTTGTACTTTTACATTTAAATAACTATTTAATCCGCACATGTGTTATAAATGCAGATGTAAGTCTCTATGTTTATTAGTTAAGTTTTCACGCCTATACTGCTGAACCAATTTAGATGAATTAAGGTAAAGAGATGATGGGACCTTTGAAAATAATGGTCTTGGAACTCCACTTAGATCCGAAAGGTTACGCAGATAAAGCGCAGGCGAAATTTAGACCTAAACCCCATGTATTTGATTGAATCAGGCGTCACTTGGCGGAAGTCCCAAACCATTGTGAAAAGAGAAATATTTATGTAGCTTACTCCCGCAAAAAATATAAGCAGGGGCGGGCGATGCATCCTGCATATATTTTTTGCGGGAGTAAGCTACATATATTTCTCTTTTCATTTCACAACTAAATCCCATGTTTTATTTTTCTCTTATTTTTTTCTATTTTTATTTAAATAGTTATTTGTTATACTAGAGCCTAAAGTCATTTTGTGCTACAAGTGCTGATTTGAAGGCACAAGACATTTTGTTTTAATATTATATTAAATTTGTAAAAAATAAAAGAGACTAATGGAAGTCGATGTTTTCTTGTTATTTAGCAATTTAAAACTGAAACGTATGAAGCTAGCACGTTTTCGAAGTGCATTGTGTGAAACGCTGAAACAGTCTGTAGCCGTCAAATTTAATTTTACGCTAGAATTGAAAGCTTTTCATATAACTCACTCGAACTACTAAAACCTGACCGGAAAACATATCTATAACATAATAAATTAAATCACTCTTGTGAGAGGGATGAGGAATGAGATTATAACATTTTTTTTTTTTTAAATTTGATATTTAAGCATTGTGAATGCTTAAATCTCAAAATTAAAAAGTTATATAGCTTTCTCATCTTAATCAACTGTTTAAAAATATCTGGAAAGATGTTCAGTTGAATGTTGAGGTTAATTCCTTCTACATTGGTGAGATGGCACTGGCTTGCAGCGTAAGAGTTGATATACTAGAAGAAATTCGACGTTCCCACTAGTGACTCGGTAGCTCAGCGGTCAGAGCATTGGACCGGTTATCCAAAGGTCGTGGGTTCGATTCCCGTCCGAGAACATGATCTGGTGCGAGTCCTATTTTTTCTAGTATATTATTTAGTATTAGATTATAACATGATTTTATTAGGATGCTTTCTCGTTTATTTATTTGTTTGTTTGTTTATTTGTTTGTCCACAATTTGAGCAAACGATTTTATAATAGCTTCCCGATAAGCTAGAGACTTGAAACTTGAGCATAGTTCAGAATTGGAAGACTTTGCAATGTTATGGTGTCATTGAGCTGATCTTATGTGATGTAGGCGGAAGAAGGCCACAGGAACTCTGTAATAAAACAATACAACCCATCAAGTTTGTGCTCGTTAGAATCGTCTTGACAAGTACTCTGACGGGATATGAGCTCCAGGGTCTGATGTTGAAGCCGGAAGAAGGCCACAGGAACTCAGTATTGAAACCATACAACCCCATCGAGTTTGGGCTCGTTTGCCAAAAATGCTAAACTAAAACTCAAATCTAAAAACGTGGGGCGCAAGCAAAAGACAATAATTATTGATGATAAATCTTACAAAATGCGCTAAACGTTTAAAGAATTAAAGCTTCTGTATTTGGTTATCTTTACGAGAGGAATTATTTTATACTTTGTAGTCCGTTTAAAAAGATGTTTTTATAAAAAAACAATATTTTTCAACTCTTAATTGATGGTTAATCACTTATCAGACAGAACATGAACATAGGTGTAAGTGTATGTAGTTGAAACATTCATGCTGATGTTTTCAACCAGTTTTCAACAAAGCAGCCGTAGTCGATAACCAGCTATTTCGACACTGTCTCTGTTAACTTGCGTGATATGAAATGAACAGATAAAATAATGATAAATAAATGCGGATGCAATTTAGTGAGTCGGATTTTATTTATTGTGGTAAGTAGACCCTCAGAAATTGGAAATGACAGCGTTAATTTGAGTATGAAACTCTGTAACAAAGCTTAAAACAGAACTCGAATGCAACCTCTTTTGCCTTTTCCTCCTCCCACTAACTCAGGCCAGCGATGGCAGATAGTGTCGAAACCAGCCAGTTAATAGCGGCTCATTACAGTGATAGATATCGCACGCCCGCTCTATTGCGGACGGCTACGTATTTATTCGGTACATACTTCGGCCGGAAAATTTGAAAAGATAGTACGCCGTACTTAATAATTCGTGCCAAACGGTTTTATACAGATGTTTCACGCGATGCGAAAGGCAACAGATTTTACCGCCTCTGTGGTATAGTGGTTTGCCCACACGTGTAAGACGCTGGGGTCCCGGGTTTGATTCCCAGGAAGGGGGTACAATTTGTACACTATTTGGTTGGTGGTAGGGCATATTTCAAGTACGTCTGGCTAGCTAACACAATCTTACCTAAGTCTGACGTCATAACAACAATATAAACATTGTTGTGTTCCGGCAGGGTAAGTTAGCCAGTTCCTCAGTGGTGAGGATTTCGGGTGTAGTGCGCTTACACTTTCGGCCTTATTGTCGCTTCACATCAGGTGAGGTGAAGGCCAACCACTATTCCGTTGTGGATAAGAAAAAAAACATGTAAGTAGTTACCGACCTACCTACCTCGCCCACCCACTAGGTCGTAGTAAGTGGGCGGTAGTAGGATTCCAAAGGGTTGGTCTATCCGGATGTAATTTCAATAGCCGAGGTAACGTATTGTCGGAACGCACTGGAGCCTTAATCACCGCTATCTGATGGTCGAGTAACCGCCGCAGCCCTGATTATTAACCCTCCAACAACCCTCCTTGGAGCCATGGAAATTCCCTATCATGTTAAATTCTTTGGAAAAATCCTCTTTGGAGGATCCATTTTTATATCAAAGGTTTTCCTGGTGCATCATGCGTGAGTGGGCTATTTATAATAAACGTAGTCAATATCAACAAGTCAATATCTATTTATAACCAACTTTATACATATAGGAGGTGAATGAAGAATTTAATTCACTACTTATATGTATTAATATTTTTCCTTGTTATGTAACGTGTACACCTACGGTTTTTCTAGATGAACTTGAAGATGTGTCATCACGTCTTTGGCCGTAGCAATGCGGCGCTGGATCTCTGAAACACTGCTGCCGTTACTGTTTATTTGAGCTCCCAAATAGATGAAAGTGTCCACCTTGTCGTTTCCTTGGTTACATTCATGGGCACCTATCAATTGCCAGCGCGATCTACTACCATTAGTTTGGTTTTCTGTTTATTCACTGCCAGCCTTAGTTCCTTACACTCTATTTCTAATCTGTGCGGAAGGTCCTTTTCATATCACCAATAGATGTAGTGAGCAGTTCCGTATCATCGGCATAGCGGAGATTAGAGATACGTTGTCCGCCAACCACAAACTCTTTCTTCTAGCCTTCAAGGGTTTGCTGAATAACATTCACCTACCTCATTGTAATGATTAATCCACCTAACATTAACGAAGCCATTATTTTCTGTTCCACTTTCGAGTCAACTTGTATTAAAGAAATCCTTATCCCTAAAACAAATAGATCTTACAAAATGGATGTTTAAGTTTCAGCGAAATCGAACGAAATATAACCCGCGTCTACGGCGGTGTAAGATAGTTGCTCATGGTTTATTCATAAGTCGATACTGTTTGTTTAAATTTGACGCGCCATAGTTCACGGGTTGAGCCTGTGCCAAAAAACTTGCGATGTTCCTATTCGCGATACGTTGTACGGAGGTTGTTTAATTTTATTGCTCCTTTCAAAAGTTTTCGCATTTGTAGGATGTGACGTCATCATATTTTGCAATGTTTTGTTGTATTATTTATAGTTCACATGCTATGTGAGTTAGTTTCCTGTGTAATTAGTGTCCACTTAGGCCTTATTGCTAACCATGCTTATTGCTTTTAATGTTGATGAGATGCTTTTTAATGTTTTTAATTGCCTGGAACATGGTCAGGAGCATTTTACCAACATTGAAAAGATAAATCTTTTATTTAATATTATTCATAAACTATTTAGTTGTAATAGTAAAGAGAACAATTAAAACTTAATAGTGATTTGATGCTTGATTAATTAATAACTCAACATGGTAAGTAGTTTTTGCCTTTGACTTTTAGTTTATGCATCACGTTTTGTTCATACAAAAAGATCACAAAGTATAGGAAACCGTCTCTAATTCAGCGTAATTATTATTCCAAGTATCAACGACTAAATCCTCAAAATTACCCATTAGATACGAAACAGTCTCCCTCTACTGCACTGAAAAAATAAGGGTTTGGAAATTTCCATGTTATCTTGACTGAACCTCTGTCGGATTCGGTCAAGATGCTTTGCAACTTAGTTAATAATAATAGATAATTAATAATATAGGATAAAGCTCATGATAGGACTGACATCTCTTAAGATCTTCTTAAATTAAATAAAGAAAATAAAAGGGTTTTCTATTTCCTTTTACGTTAATGAAAAAGAAGATTAACGTCATTAGGCACAGAGGTGCATTCTTTAAGGGAACATTCCAATCGATTCCGAAGGGTAATGGATTTGCTTCGGTTGTTTGTTTGCGGCTCGAGTCGGCTCCGATTGACGAGTATTTATTTCGGTTATCGCTCGCCGCAACCGCTCCGCTGCAAAAGTGAATTTTGATGCCGACCGTTTATGGCGTTATACTTCAGAGAAGGCTAGAAGGTCTTGTTTTGAAAACCAGGCATAAATGATGGAAAAATAATACATTACAGCTGAGAACGGAAAGGCAATGTAAAAAGCTTACTGTAAACTTGTATAATGCTTTTCTCAAGAAATGCGAAGCAATGATGATAAATATTTTTTCGTAGTAAAAATGTAATTGACCGAGCGTGCGCGAAGCCTCTCTGGTTCAGCTTGGGCAAAAATGCTTTCGTATGTCCTTCCGGTGTCCGTTTGTTCTCCTCTAACAGGTCGCATTTCTCAACCGATTTTGTGAGCAGGTTCGATAATTATATAAATTTTTTTGGTTGATTTAGTTTTTCAAATTATTTCAAAATAGTGGAGATATGTAAAAAATAACCTATTTCAGCTGTTTTGAAAAATGTTCAAAAATAACACAAACCTCTTTTGCTAGCGGTGCAAAGCAAATTTTGTTTATTTTTAGAAGAATCAAAAGTTCATAGTTCAATACCTTTCAAAACATTTCTGGCCAATATTCGAAATTTGAAAATAATAAGGACAGATTTTATGACCTACAATTTGAGCTACTTTTTAACGCGACGTCTACAGCTCATGGAGCCCATTCAGCCATTCTTAAGACCAGTCATGCAGCCATAAAGTTTCGTAAAAATAGCTGATGCGTTCTACCGTTTTGAATTTGGTATAGGTACTTGATCGGGAAGTAAATATTGAAATTCATTTCCCGCACTTAAATTTCAAATTTAGAATGCGATGAACCAGCCACCACGTAAATTTATGTGGAACGCCTCGCATTCTTTTTTCATATGGAATGTGGTATCAGAGCTTATGTGAGAAATAAAAAACTATTGCGTAACTGAATACAACGAACTAAAAGTATACTCGGTATCAAAATACGAAGTGTTATTCCAAAAACAGTTTTATATTAGGCGGGTAGGGGTGGTATTCCTTAATTTATAATCGTTAATTCTTTCCTTTTCACCTCTTTAATTCAAAGTTCGCTTAAATCATTATTTCTTTGTCAAAATTAGTTCCATCTGTCTATGACAATGCAGGGTATTGAGTTATATGCATGGATTTAATAAACTTACGCTTTTGGTTATATTATGTCAGATTAAAATAACTTTTTACCGAAAATATTGCATGTTTTATCTACTCGGTTTTTTGTTTTTGAAAAATTTCTGTCATAACATTTTGCGTAATAGTAAATAACTATTATTTCCGCAGTGTGTTTTAGATCTAAAATCTCAACCTCTCAATATTAAGTGAGATATAATATCGAGCGTTTACAAGTGCGCTTAGATTACGGTTTTAATTATTAACGACTGCTTGGGCCTCTCGAAACCTATTAAGTGCTTTTTGTATGGTATAAGTTATAAGAGGTTAAATGATATTCCTGCTTGCAATTTAGACAACTACGTACATATTGTACGTAAATTAGTTATTATTTAATAACATTATTTTTACTTTAATATTTAATTAAATATTTAAGTAATGAAGATGCTTCAATTCAAAATATCTTGATGAAATATGGGTTATAAAATAACAAATCAGTGCTCAATTTGAGAAAACACTGCGTAAGAAAACACTGGAAAGAATACATTTTCGGATCTATTCTCAATTTAAAAATACTTTCAATCTTACCTTACCTTAATTTTCTTCATCTAAAACAAGATCACACCTTCCTCATCAATTGACTGGCCAGAATTAGCCAGTTAATGGGGAATGGCTAAAAAAATCTAATTGGCTGTAATCTTTTATAGGTAAGAATAAGCTTCCTTAATAATAGGAAAATGTTGCAGAACATTGGGTTGCGCAAAAAAATCTAAGAAAATAAAACAACGTCGTCTTCGCAAAATTACGGGAGTGAAGATGACATAATTTCGACACAACTTGACAAATTTACTTTTTTTCATACATGTTGTAGTTGTGGCAGGTTACACCCTGTCCTTTTGCGAAAAAGAAGTTATTTAAATGTCTTAGAATTTTTCACGCAACCAAAAACTCTGAAACTTTTCCTATTAATAAGGAAGCACCTTTAAAAAATCAGCGATTTTTTTTCAGACATTCTCCATTCAACTATAGGTTACGTGATATTTACAAAACCGCTATCACTCATAGTTTAGACCACAAAGCAGTGGATAATGTACACAAGCGGCGACAAGTGGTGGCGATTACGATCGTCTAAGAGTTATGAGAGTATTTACTATATCGGCGTGGCTTTAGTAAATACGCAACTCTAGGTGAGCACGTAACCGCTTATTTTATGGAAAGTCATTTTAAATGTCGTTTGTTATATAAAAGTAGCAAACGTGTATCTTAAAAGTACCTACGTAATCAGAAAATCTAAGTTTTATTGGCGGTTTATAAACGCTTCTTGTCGAAGAATTTTTGCTTGAAACTTAAATTGGCTCTTTAAGTAAGAGAACTAACTTGTATTTATAATGGCAAACTGGGCTCTAATAAAACGCGACAATATTGTTAAACTATGACAATTCTGTATCCATTGCGTCAATTGATTTGAAGGTAGAAAATATACTGATCAAACTACTCATAGTCACCGCAACATTAACCAAAATGTCATTGTACTCGTAATTTATAATTGTCACGTTTTGTTTTGTCACCTCGAGCCTATTTAGTAAACATGACCATATTTTCAAACTATGACAATTTATATTTAAGATATGGATACTAGGAATATCACGAAATCCCTAGGGTTACCACGAAATCACGGCAGATGTCGAATATACGCCAGCCAGTGGTAAATTCCTGGTGGCCTCATATCCCTGCGACGTTTCCATAACGTTCGCCAATTCGAAAATAGAAAATATAGGTACTGATCAAACTACTCATAGACAACAACTATATACTGGTTTTATACACTGTTTTATGTGCGTGTCTGTAGTGTCAAATAAAGATGTTATCTAGACAATAACATAAACAACTACAAATAATTTGATAAATAAGTGGCCACTGAAAAGGTATAAGGTGTTCTTTCTATTAAAGTAAATTAAAATATATTATGATACCAAAAAATAAGGCGAAGGAGAAGAAAACTCACCTCATCAAGCCAATTACATAAAATCAATCGCGATATGCGGACGGTGTCCGCCCCACTCCGTGGCACTATTAACTCACGAATAAGGTTCAATATCAAGTAAATTAAACGACGAAATGCGTCCGATTATCGCGATTATTTTTATGTAATAGGCCTGGAGGTCAAATTACAATTAATTCCCGCCGATAGATATTATTTGACATCTCCATCGGAGGGTCGTTAAAATATGCCAATGACGCAATCTGGGAGAAATTCAGATAATGTAATCTCCAGAAAAATTAGACCGGACTCGTGAATAACTTAATCTCTTAGCAACTCTCGGAATATTCGATAGATTTTTTTTTCTTTTATCGCCCACCTTCCGCCATTAATTGAAACTTGGATTATGGGACTCGGCTTTGTCTTTTCATGAAATTAAAGTATTTGCTTAACTCAAAGGACTGGGATTTCCCTTTAATTTTTTCGTATTTTGTTGATAAAGTAAGGCTTACGGATTCGATATTTTTCTTGTTTACAAAAAACCCTGGTTATTTTCAATTTATGCAAACTAAAGGAAAAACAAGAGAAGGCACCTTGTAATTTAAGGAATACCGTGTTTGTTTTATCTAAAAATGATAGTCAAGAGATTTCTCTCAAATCCTTTCTTAACAAATAAAATAAAATCACAAGTCGAATGAAAAAAAAAGTTTCTCTAGAGCAAATTATTTAAGTAAATACCTACATAAAATGTTGATTTGTTCAGCTCCTTTTCTATCTTGGTAGTAACGCAACATTTTCAATTTCACGGAGTACAGAATCACGTTAAAATATTCAAGTGAAGATCGCACTTGGTATTTTCTTTGGTTTGCGTATTGGAAGGCTGTTTATCAATCAGACCGAGGGTTCCGCAGAACAAGATCCTGAATATATTTTACGAATCCAACGAACATACATTGAAATATTCGTATTCACTAAAGAATTTGCATATTTATTGGTAGGAAGGTTAAACTCTATTTTTACTAGGTTTCATTTTAAATATATATTCAAATATTTCTTACTATTTTCGATGTTAAGAAAATATTAATATTAAAGCGAGGGCCTTTTGTATGTACTCGATATAAAATTGACTTTGATGTGACTTCAATAGACATTAACAATAACATTCTAAAATATTGTATTGTGATGTTGATTACTACCTACTTTAAATTCTTTTGAAATCGTATGCCTCCAATGGTAAAATATGCGGATATTTTCATATTTATCATGTTGTTGTAGATATTTTTGCAACAAATTATTGTGATTATGATTATTATGAATAACTATTAGCCTGCTTAAATAATTATTTAACCTTTGAACTTTATTTTACTTTTGAGTGAAAGTGGTTTACTTATACTTAATTCGATGTTGTTTAAACCCTATAATGCCCCTCAAACACAGTCCTCTGGAGTAGCAGTCATGAATGATTGCTCCTCACGTTCGTCAAAAAATAAACAAAAATCACTTCATTTTCTTGGCACAGCACACTTACACTGGAGAAGTCCTCCAGTTCCAGAATGAAAGGCTTTGATTAAGTAGCGCGTGGACAATGAGGGCGCGCTGTAAATCAGCGGCGCCGTACATCACGCTGATGCCCGCTAATGGCGCTGCTTAGACTACGCCGGACACGGTCGCGTGAGCACGCCCCTTTATGTTACACGAGTACTGAACACTTTCAAGAAAGTATCGGTCTTGGAAATTGTTGTGTCTTTTGAAAGATCTTGACTCTTTACGTAAATGTTCAGTGACATTAATTTTCGTATGAAAATGTCGTGGTGAAATTAGTTTAAACAGAAATATTTGGGAAAGTAGCCAGAGGTCCTATAATTGGCCATCGATGTTATTTTCATATTATATTGTATTATGCTGTTGGTTTTCCTAAGATAAATAAAATAAAATAGAGAAGTCGATTTTTTTTGTAATAATGTTATCAATAGTATACCTACATCCGGTATGATGAGAAACACATACATAAATTAAAACGTATCTAATATGAACTTATCGTAAGACAGTTTGCGTTTAATATTATTCAGAAATATATTATAAAACTATTATGTCTGACAAGCAATTCCGCAATCTTATCAAGAAATGTTCACTCCGTAGCGGAATATATACAATGTTAACAAGGAAAATACAAATTTAAATCTCAAAGGCAAACTGCGAGCGAGTGTATCTCAAAGAGATCTCACATCACTACGTAGCATTTAATATACCCATTTAGGAAGTAGCTGCACCAGATATAAGGGAATCAAAATAGGACCGACATGTTACTAGTTTAAGCAATCCTTGACAATAAACAAGTTCACTGTACGACATGTTCTGCCTTCGGATTCCCACGGCTGGGACTTATGACAAGAAACATCCTTACTTGCAACCCACAAAGGAAAATCCAGCTTTGATCACACGAATAAAGACCAAATTTCTTTGTGGCAGTCAGATGTGATTTGGAAAGTCGCAGCAAAAGAAATTGCACTTACGTATTTGCACTTTAGAGATGAGGTTTCTCTGAATGCTGGTCGGATCTCAAAGGAGCGATTTAAAACATGTTCCGAAATGCTTGCGGTGAAAGCTTTCTTGGCAGAGTTTTGTGCATAGTGTTTTATTTTTAAATTGCGATTTATGTTATAGGAGACAGGAGGAACGTGCGAGCGCCGAGTCTCCGCGCTCTTAAATTATGTCCTAGGTGCCTCTCTACGAGTGTCTACAAGGAATAAGGAGTTGTAAATATTTCAAAATCGTCGAATCAAAAAAGTGAAAGTTTACATAGCAACCCATTATTCTGACGATCGATCAGAGTTAGAAAATATCTATCATGAAATGATGAATGATGGATGACAGCTGTTTTCCTCACAATAATTTTAAGCCAACTATTTATTGGACTTTGTTCACCTGAATTGGCATGAAGTTTTATTCTTACATACCTCAATTACTGAAAGAAATTTCTCTAGTTGAATTATTAATTTTACTATTCTTCATTCAGTAGGGATTTTTCTATGTTAATTTGACATTGAAACAATTCAGGGTTCACCTTGTGTAAATTGTAGATATTGGTTAAGCAATAGCTAACAGACACTATAATAGTAAATACAATGTAGTTTATATTTCGACGAAAATCGAGCTCGAGAAATGTGTGCTCCTCACTCGACCACTAAATTCGTGAAACTTTTCTCATTTGTCGGCGCAGCATCGGTACGACATCAGCATGCTCGGTATACGCGGTACCGAAAGTATACCGAGAGATTACTGGACGCCTTATATTTCAATAGAACGTTCTTGTCTTGACGCGACGCGACATCAGCTCGGCGCGGTACAAGGTATAAAGTTCTATAATAAAATTCCAAGTAATTCGAGCCGTCGATTTTTCTTTTATAAGTATTTGTGAGAAGTGTCCTACCTACTTTTCGACAGAGTTTTGTTCGCACTATCTGTCAGACTCTGCTTTAGAAGAAATGTAAAAAAAAAATGTTAATTGACTAATGGAAACGCACGGTAAAAATACTTATGTTTGTTTATTCGAAAGTGAAATCACGAAATAAACACTTTTCGATAAGAGTGAATGGCAAACAATAACAAAACTCCAAAAAGATCCGCCCCCAATAGAATCAAAGTCCCTATCTCAGGCACTACAGCCCGCTTTATGGCTCACTCCACCCCAACTTACTCTGCAAAAAACTATCCGTCACAAATATTACCCAGGACTCGTTTTGGCGCGAGCGATGCCAACATAAAACCTTTTTTACTGCTTTCTCTGTAATCTTTTCGCTTTGTAGGCGCATTTCAATCAAATAACCACAATGTTAAACATGACTAAAGTTCAGGCCCTATTACGTCATGCTTTGATTAAAGACGTCAAGTCTTTTTACTGTGCCATTCTGCGTTATTTTGATGACCCTGTACACCAACTCAGAAATCAGCTAAGCTGAAATAATAATAATTAATAAAATAGAAAATAAAGATTATCTAACTGTAAGAATCTATTTCGCAAAATGTTTGGCGTGAAATCACCCGTGCTACAATCACACCAATCATATAATACGTTTGGTGTACCTAAAATATCAATAATGTGAGTTAGAAGCGGGGTCCATGGGTTGACCCAGATTTCAAAATATGAATTAGCAATTGAACAATCGACAAAGCACATAATATAGTTCAGTAATAGAAATTGCTTACATCCAGTAGGACACTGTTACGTGACCTTTGAAAAACGAACCTCTGCGTCAAATAGTTGCGTTTCAATGGAAATATCCCTTAAAAGAGGTATCTTCTAAGCTTTTTCCATTTGGGAATGTCCTGGCGCGCTTCCAGCAGGTTACATTACGGAGTGTCCGTCACTGGAGATGTCTGGATTCGTTTTTCACATCTTTGAAAACCTCTATGTTATTTAAGAGATCGAATGGAATGCACGAATAGACCCCTCATGAAAGACTTGTGTTACAAACGTTGTTTGTTAGTGATATGGTCCAGTATTTACTAATGTCAATGACTTCATATATGTAGAGGTAGATCTTGGTGGATTAAAAAAAATGAACATTTGTAAATGGCTTTACCAGATCTTATATTAATGTAGCAATGTTTACAGCCACTATGCACTAGAGGAATGTGAGATTAGTTCAGTGGTTTGAACAGACAGCAGTATTACTGAGTTTCTACAAACTATATTCATAATCGAAAACTATCGTTCCGTCGAATGAGGCTAGTAAATTTACTAACACTGACTGTTTTGCTATATATGTATAAGCAGTTAATCAGATAGTTTAAATATCGTCAACATTTCAAATAAACTTGTTTTTGGATTACCAAATCTTTGGGATCTACATTAATTCGCTGCCAAATTTAACCGTTTCCCATATTTCGTGACTCGCTTACATAGTTAATTTCTACGTAAGGTAAAACACTTTTATTCGCGTTCGTAATAAACACATCGCAAGCCGAAAAACAAAAAACAGGATATCCGCTTTAAAAACAATGCGAGGTACATACGGCTCTGACACAGGAAAAAAACACGAATATTTGCTTTCGCAGCGAATTTTGCGATGGTCAAACAAACTTTTTGAGCAGAAACCGCGCTGAAAGCGGTCGCAGGAATGAAGCATGGACGGATGGGTTTTTGAACGGATTTTTTAGAAAGTTAAGAATACCGAAAGCGAAATTTGCGTCCAAACGTAGACTAAAATTAAACCAGCTTTAAAATTATTGCCGTTACAGTCTTTACTTTAACGGCAAAAATTGCAGCATCAGTTAAGTTAGATCAACATTTTGGTATATGGGGTTAAAGTAAAAAAAAAAATTGAAATGAGCTAATAATTTTTGTTTTATATATATACTTAGAATCCAAGATTCTATAGACATAAATCTGATTGCACGACAAAAGGACAACATCAAAATTATCCTGCAGTTCCCTGGCTATAGGATTGCTTTACAATCGTATCATGCAGTACAAAGGTACGTTATTTGTCCGGCTAAGTCTCTTTAAATCAAACAACATGCTGGGGAACATCTCCCGGCTGGTGGGCAGTGGTGCAAACCATGAACGGAGCGAGTCCACCTAGTTGTACCATTGCTCTACTAAGTATATTATAATATTCTATCGTAGAACGACATGGAATTTATTTTCCTTTCCGTTATACCAAAAAGTTACATTAATTTGATCAGACAACTGTGGAAGTATTCTATTACAGTGAATGCTTTAAAGACTTGATTACTATTGGTGGTAGTTAATGAAGTGGCTGTAAATTGATAATTATAGTTTCAAACGTTTTACTAACAGATCAAGTATGAATTAATGTCATGCTTCTTTAATAAAACAATGATTCAGTTTTGTTAGGGTAAAATTTTAAAGAGATAAGCTCATGTAATTGTTAAGTAGTGTGCATGTGCATCAACAGGATACTTAATTAAAATAAAATTGTGTGCAGGGCTTGAGGCGGCTTTCAGCAAAATTCAGTCAAACAAAGCCCGTTCGTCTATTTTTGCGGCAGTAATCTGTATAGACCGGTTAAGCTGATCACTGCTACGAAATCGCTTTCAGCTCACTTTTGGCACCACCGCTATCGAGCCAGCGATATCCTCAACTAACAAGGCATTAGAGCACCAGCGCTATTTATACCTTTTTAAACCCCCACCACTTGCAGCCAGACATTTGTCGTTGGAATACCAAACAATGGTAGATGTATGTGCAGCATCTGTTTTCTAGTCGTTCTCTTATCACAGAATACCGTGCAGTACAGTAGAGTGAATTTGTAAATGTTTCGAGCATGATTCCAATCATGTGTTGTAATTTTGCATATCGAGTTATGTATTTGTGTGGCTGCTAATATTTTAGCTAAAAAACTCTGAGTATAGACGTAATGTAGACTTGTGCAAAAAGTGTTGTACTCTGATTTAAAATTATTTTTGTTTTAGATGAAAAAATAATCACCCATCTTCTTATAATTGTAATAATAACAATAAGATATATTTTGCTAACTTAACCATATCATGTTTATTTAAAAGCAAAAAGTTTGGTTTTAGTATTTATGTACATACTTATAAAAATAAGTGAGCTTAATTTTCTATGCAAATGCTAATTTGCACATAAATAGGTACCGTTTGTAAAAGTGCCATATTTACTGGTTGTAAAAAAAAATAACTTATATCAAATATGTAAGAGCCTGTTTCACAATCTATGATAGGACACTAACTTCTGTTTAATTTAAAAAATTTGAAATGGAATAGTATTTAATGAAATAACATTTGAACTAAGTTGGACTTTGTGAAACACGCCCTAAATATTTAAAAGATAAGATTCAATACATATACTTTT
This sequence comes from Catoptria pinella, assembly GCA_963556745.1. NCBI lineage: Eukaryota > Metazoa > Arthropoda > Insecta > Lepidoptera > Crambidae > Catoptria > Catoptria pinella. The sequence continues at coordinate 12,549,509 of OY750774.1, read as the reverse complement.
ATTATTTGAATACAATGCATGTCGTGTCAGCTTTTAATGACAACACTGTGTATCTTGTAAGTTTTTGAATGTATCATTGGATTGTCTTTGGTGTATGTTCTTGCTAGCTGTCCTTAAAGAATCAAGAGTCAAAATGTCTTTATCCAAATAAACTTAATTATTAAGCACTATTGAATCGTCTATATTTTGCTACCACCCGTTCCAGACTTTTTTAACTGATAAGAAGAACGGGCGCAAGAAACTTAATAGCTTTAACAGAAATAAGTAACGAGAGTCTTAAATAAATAAATATAACCACTTAATGATACTATATAGCTACTCGTGATAAAGTAGGAACAAGTATGTAAACGGCTGAGCGTATCAAAATGAGCAGTATATTATGTGATGAAAGTAGCAAGATATTTCTCGCGGTGGCAACACTGACACACAAAGCGATTTACGTAGACAGAATTTCACGTCGAAAGGAAATAACCGAAATCTCCAGTGAAGCTCACCGCTGGGACATGAATAAAGTATAAACACCCCTCATCTCTCTCACTCCCTTAGTGCTATTTCTCACTGGGACACTAGCGGCAGCGCAACCAGTCGTGCTACCAACAAAATGATGTATATACAGTGTACGGAGGGTATCTCGCCAGCCCCCCCTACTCAAATAGCCAACATTCTATGCGTTTGAACGCTATGCTTACTATTAAAGTAGTAAACTATAAAATTAAGTGCCGTAAGCTTGTCAATTCCATACAATACATAAAAGTGTGTGATTTAAACGTCTATTGCTTATATTTAAGCTATAATAATAGCTTACTCCTTAAACGTATACAATGTCGGCCATTTGAATAGAGGGGCTGGTCTCCGCTTGGTTGCGCAACCAATTTGGAGGTGTCAATCGAATCACCCGCTGGTGGCGCAACCGTGGTGTCCTAGTATGATAGGGTCCTTATTTGATACCAGCGATGCCAGACACACGCGCGCTGTGTGCCAAATGTCCTAAGTTTTTATCATGAAGCATTCTTTTTAGTTTATTTTTATACATACTTTCTTACTTTGCTTGGAATGGTGTGTATTATACTTACGTGGTACGATTTACGTAAAACACGATGTTCATTTTCATAAAGTCTCGAAGGTTCTTACTGAATTGAACGAAACGCTTCGAATAATAAAATAAGTGGTCAAAATGATAAAAAGTATTTACTCTAAAATCCACAGCCTTTGAATTGAACTAATTTAAGTAACTGTAACACTTTCATCTACAAAAGATCAATATTCAAAGTTAAATGCAAACAGTGGAGGTTAAACTTAATAGAAACTTACTTCACTCTATCGGCACTCGATCCCTTGCGTTGATCACACTTACGTTTACGACTTTCTGACTTAAAATAAAGCCACACTCAATCTAGAGTCGAAATACGAGCGAAGGGATCCAGGCACTCTCCAATATTCAATTTATTTCTAACTACCACTTCCAATGTTTGTTCAAAGCTGACCACTTCAACACGCAGCCTAGAATGTGAAGAAAAACGTTTCGCCTTAAAGATTCAGTGTCGAATAGTTGATGTGAGTATTTCGCCAGGCTGTGGCGCAGGGTGTAGGTTGCATTACAATTGTGGGCAAGCACTCCCCAAGGATGGCCACTGATTGAAAAAGAAAACAGCTTCGCCGCTGTCCGATTGATTCTTTGCGCTCTCCTCTCCGTATATCTTGTTTTATATAGACCGGGAGTGGGATATAAAAACATAAGATTATACTTTCTTCATATAAATTAAATAATTTCAAGGGTAAGAGTCATATCAAGATTATTATTTTCAAGTATGTACTTAATAGTTATATTACACACCCAGCCTATACATTTTCTTTTAATAATGTTATTTCTAGTGCCTCTTTAATTAAGAAGCAAAGGGCCGCGTATATTAAAAAAGGGGAGTGTTGTATGTAAGTTAAGTCACTGGTTATAAGAAAACATTAAAGTTTATTATGTTGACACGATAAAATATTATAAGACAATGGCACTTTATGGTAATATAATCGTTGATTCTTTTTGAGTTACTATAATTTCTAAATAAAACACCTAAGTTGCAAAACATAATAATTATCACAAATCTCTGCACAGCTACCAAACGAGTTATACCAATTAACGCGACAAATGCATAAAACTATTCCACTGTTGCAAGTTGGACAGCGCACCCACCTAATAAAACTACAGCGAACAAACTCTGCAATCGGTCGGCAAGTGGCGCCAACTTTCGGGTTGGTTTGCAGTTGCGCTAGTAACGGAACGCAAACGTAACAAGCCGCGTTCCGGTCTGGGTCGTTATGACCGGAACCCTTGTGAGCGAACTCGTATGTAGTTTTAGTCTAATATCAATATGCAAAGTTGAGAGGAAGCTGTCTCTTCTATTTGACCAAGTAACTTCTTGCTTTGCATTGAAAAACGAAAACTTTTTATTTTATCAGAACACATTATTAAATAGGTACCTAAATGTTTAATAAAAATGAATTAAAGTAAAATCGAATCGAAACGGAATCTTGGCATCAGATGTGGCGACGCTGACCTCTGCATTTTATGACTTTACCACGAAAGCAATATTAAATATTATTTAAACAGAAAAATAATGTTGATCTGCTAACATTACCAACGATTAAAGTTAAAAGTATGTACCTAATGTAATGCCAATAAATAAAAGTTAAAATCATCATTCACATTTTTAGTCTGGAGAAGTTACGACGAGTAGCGTTGATAATATAAAAATTGTTTGCAACCGACCGTTAAAACAAAAAGAGTTATAAAATTAAAAAATCCATTGAACCCAAATATGAAATTGCATTTTTTCCAGCCGGCTCCCGCTCCACAAATCCTTACAAGCTACAACAAACACGGTCCGTTCCGGTCCGTTCGTTACCGCCCGGCTCACGTGGTCCGACCCCCACGTCACTCGTATGCAAAGACAATTTCAACGAAAATACACATCGAGCTACGTTCATTTCACCGATGGAAGATCCCGAGCACGTACTTAATTATGTTCACACCCGCAGTTTTCAGGAAATCATTAAATACATAACAACTGTATTAACTTTGACAATTTAATAACGTTTAAATACGCATATTTCACGAAGTATATTTCAAATACGTTACTTGTAAAGTAGTAACGAATCCTTACACTTAACGTCCTCTAGTAACGAACTCACTAAAGAATATTGCTTTAATTATTTAAAGTTGTAATTTGTAAGCTTATGCTTGTTGGAACAAGAAGATTGATAAAAGTTTAAAATAATGTTAAATAGAAGAAGTAACAGTTCGTATTGGATAATAATAAAAACGGTACCTAATGATTATCCGTTGAATTTACGTTATCCCTTATTCGCCATAATCAGAGGCAAGCCAATAACTTTAGTATTTTCTCATTCAAAGTCAAAGGCAAAATCAAAATTATCTCTATTCAAATAATAAATATATAATAATAGTAAATAATAGTAAAAAAAATGATGAAATATTTTTTTTTACAAAAAATAGCAAAACCGGTTGTGGTTTTTAACTATGATTGACAACGTATGACAAATGGAAGCTTTTATTATGTCTGGATTAGTAGATAAAGGACCTATTAGCGAAATGACCTGAGGCCTATTACAGTAAAGAATCATAATAGTCGGACAATGTTCGATGTTCGTCACTTGTTTTTGAACCTGAAGAGCTATTAATAATGTCACGGAATGGGACGAACATCATACGCTTATCGCGATGCTTTTTTTAATAGGCCCTATGTATCTCATAGACGTTATTGTCTGTTTTCAAAAACCTGATGTGTGTACTTTCAATTTTTTATTACCTGTTGAGGAAGGTCCTGCATGATTTTAACTATCGTTTGCAATAAGGGCACTGGACAAATGAAATGAATGAATTTATAAACGATTTACTAAAATAACATATTTTTTATATGTAGTTTGGTTTATGTTAATCATGTTGACACTACGTTAGAACCCTTCAACGCCCGGAAAATGAGACGTAATAGATATTTCATTGTTATCCGGCCGCATGCGTCCGCTCGGTTGTTGATGAATTAAATAGGTATCTTTTGTTTATATTCACAAAAAAAAACAAATTCACTTGGGTATTTCACGTAAAGCTCATTAATGCATGTCACTCTTTATATATGCGTTTGATACTCCCTCATTATAATGATATATGAGACTGAAAATATAATTTAAACTTCGCGAAGAGTCGAGGCGGCTAACGAAGGAATCGGCAAGAGTTGAGAAGATTTCCGTCGCACTCGAAACGAAATATACATACGAAGTGGAAACAAAATATACATTATAATTATATACTTTGAGACAAATAATTTTGCTGTGGGTACCAGACTTTCATGATGCTAGGATTGAACCTCACAGAAGGAATGTAATTCGATTTAGTTCAAATTCAATTCATATTAAAAATAATGCTTCTTAAAGAATGAAGTTCAAAAAATAGCTTAATTTCTGTGTTTTTGCAGGGCTAGTACATAAAAGAATCGCGATAATCGGACGCAATCCCTAACTTAATATTGATCTTCATTGTGTGTTAATAGTTTTCAATGGGGTGAACATCGTCCGCTCATCGCGATTTTTTTATGTAATTATTGCTTAATTTTTTTCATTGAACCAATCAGATAATAATTCAAGCCCAATTCCACACTTAAGCCGAACACGGCTTTGAAAACGATGTTATTAAATGTGCAACAACCCTTTTTTTTCTAATTACGAGTAAAGACCAAATCCAACGAATCTGTAGATATCCGTCCAGCCGATTAGACGTTACGAGGTTAAAAAAAAAATTATTTTACTGAGAGTTTTTACGCGGCAAAAGCGCCCTTTTCATGCTGGAGAGGTGAAAAATAGTATACACAAATAATGACAGAAGCAAAATAAAACCAAAAATACTTTACCTTTTCTGAGAATAGCTGCTAATCCCAGAGTGAAAACACATTACTTTACCAAGAGAAAAATCTTATGAATCCCATTTTCTGAAATCCAATTTCAATTGAACTGATGTCCCGACTTTTGAGGACTCAATCATGTGAAACTAATTCGTTTGCCTTCAACGTCTGGCTTATTTAAATTGTTACATTCATTTGGGTTGGTAATTTTTATGATAGTGTATTTTTATTGTCATCATTTCTTAAATAATATTAATTATTATCCAGAGTAACAGCGTAAAGAGATATAGCAAAATTTTCTGTTGTTAATTTCAATGTCACGGTAATACTTTTATTTTATCACTTTCTTTTATGTTTATGTTTTGTGCCTGTGCGAATAGAGATTAGTTAACTTTTCACCCATTCTCAAATATTTATGCAATATTCTTCAATTACTCTTTATTTGGGGCTGAATTATTATGATTTATATTAAAGTATTTGTTTTACTTAAAATACAGCTAGCAACTTGCTAGCTCAGGGGTGTTCAACACAATTTTGTGGAGGGCCAGGTTTAGTATTTTTTTTACCGTAGTGGGTCAAAATAAATGCCCAATAGCCAGGGGCGCCCGAGGCAAGTCTATAGTAAAAAAAATGGCAAATTTTTAGTCAGTAACTTTCACTAATCTTGTAAATTTGCCTGATTATAGGAAAAAAACGGCCGCGCAGCGCGATTTTTAGACAGTTCGCCCTGTGGTCTGTGGTCTAGTGGTTTGCCCACCCGCGTAAGACGCAGGGTTCGATTCCCAGTAGGCGGGTACATTTTACTCGGTTTGGTTGGTGGTAGAGCTTACTTCAAGTCCACCTGGCTAGCTAGCACCATCTTACCTAAGTCTCACGCCATAACAGCAATTTAAAAATTGTTGTGTTCCGGCAGTTAGAGGTAAGATAGCCAGTTCCTCAGTGCTGAGGATTCCGGGTGTAGTGCGCTTCCACCTTCGGCCTTATCATCACTTGTGAGATGAAAGCCAAGCACTAACCCGTAGTGGATAAAAAAAAACAGTTTCATCCACTAATCTTGTAATCAATCTATATAGTCTATAGTAATAGTAATTATGTGTAATAGTAATAGTAAACATGTAATGTTGTTTATAGTTGATAGATAGATGATCGAATAACTGACATAGGTAATTTTTTAAACTACATATTTGCGCAATATTATCATATCTATTGATGTGTTCTAAAGTTTTGACCAGGTCGCGGGCCGGATGAAGGACTTATGCGGGCCGCATGGTGGCCCGGGGCCGTATGTTGGACGGGCCTGCCGGCTAGCAAGTTTCTACATAGATATTTATTATTGCTAAGACATATTGTTACTTGTCACAAAGTCAGTAGTTAAATAGAGTACATTAAATTTTACTTTCTCTTCATGTGGTTTTTTGGTTTCTAAAAAGCCGTTGCTAACAGTCAATTCTGAGTTACAACTTAGTAAAGATTGTTACTACTGTTAAAAAGTGTGATATGCTTGTGCCCCATTTTCGATAAACATAATTCTAAACAACAGCTTTATAACAAGCAAATAAAAATGAATAATCTCCAAAAATTGAGAGCGCACTTGACTTTGATTTTCTACTGGAATGATATTGGCAAACAATAAGTTGTGAAATATTCAAGGGATTATGTTAATATAAGCGAGCCAGGTCGCGAGCCGACGAAAGGAAGAATATTTTGATTAAAACTTATGAAAAAGTCTTTGGTAAAACGTTGGTATGAAGTAAGAGTGTACAGCGAGTGAGAAATATAATTTCAATTAATAGATGCACGTTTTACTGCAGAGCATAGTAATGTGCCTCGTAATGTTTTCTATACAACACTACTTGTAGTTAATTCGCACACACGACTGTATATTATTAGGAGTGTGTAGCAACTTGTGTCATTGTTATAGGTGAATCTGATTATAATGCAGCAAAATGAAATTAAAGTAAAGCGTGATGATTTCCTGTATACATAATACGTACTTAATTTAATCTTTGATGATTTATATAGGGTTATTTGTAAAACATCAACAACCTCGCAGGAGTCGATTACTAACATCATAAACAACAACATTTGTTCTACAAATTCTCCGAAATAGACAAAAAACGACTTTTCATACAAAACTCAATCAGCTATTTGGAAACTTGTTTGTATGTAAAGTCTAATATTATTAGTCTGTTTTTGAAAAATTGTAGAACAAATGCTGTTGTTTCTGATGTTAGTAATCGACTCCTGCGAGGTTGTTGGTGTTTTACAAATAACCCTGTATACATAGTTGAGAATTTATATGAGTAAATTGGTTTAACATTTTATTATTACTTTAAACACCTGCTATTGAAATATCTTAACCTTTTGCCAGGGGATAAGATTCTAACACAACTACTTGGCGGTGTGTGATAAGTTCGTAACTTGCCACTCCATTCGGGACAGGCCGAAACTTGTTAAAAATGTATCAATTTAACTTTCCCACGATAGCGCCGAGTTAGCGCCCTTTGACAAGCCGCCTCCCTAATTTCATATCGGGAATTTCAATAAATTTACCTTTTTTTCCTTTTACAAAAGTGAACGTTTCGGTGTGGGTTTATGAATCGAATTTCCAGTTAGGATCATTCGCTGTTTCGCAATATTTTTTAGATAACAAACGTCTACTACTTATTGTATAAAATATTTACTATTGTTAAAATGTCATTAATTACTGTAAGCTGACAAAGTGAGGCTGTACTTTTACTTTGAATTTTAAGTAATTGTAATCAGTAGGCGTATTATGAGTTTACGCATATAATCTGCGCGCGATTAGAATGGGATGGGACCTTGTCAAAGTAAATCGAAAATCACAGTTAAGCAGTCAAGTTGTTTTATTTAAATAAAATTGAATTAAAAAAAATAAGTTTAACCCCTTTTCCACTCATTATTAGTTAATCACAATAAATGAAAATCTCGCATTTCTCAGCTCTACACGACTAGCATTATGCGAGCATCTACGCGAGTTTGCCGACGCTACGGCTGGCCGACGTACCGTGCGCGTCTCAGCTCCAAAAGGTAGCATCCCATTGTCATCGCGCGCGGTTTATACTTTACTCGATAGCGACTGCAGCTAACATTTGCATAAAATCTTTTAACTCAGTGAAGTAACCGCCATAAGTGCTGTGCCAAATAGCATACAGTATTGCTTACTACAGTCATTATCGAGTAATAGTAAACTATTGTGCAAACTCATAATACAAGCACAAATTGTTTAAAATTATTTGCACCAATCAGTTACAAAAAACTTCACAAAAGATGACTAACGAATTTCCCCAAAAATTTCCATCTGACACTAAAGATATTCATTAATTTCTTTCATACAATCGGTCTAAGTGTTTGCATCCTCGGAAATCTGGCTTAACTGCCAGTTATTATCGTAATTACGGCCGGAACAAACCGGCGGCTTTATCTATTGCCGCCATTTGAAGCTCCCTCAAAACGGGATTGGAGTGATGCCCGTTTGGATTCCTTATTTATAGAGCTCTTGGGAAACTTTCGACTTCCCTTTTAATTTTTCGATCGTTTGTCAAAACTTGCTCGTTTTAAACATACCAAATTTAGTCAATAGTCAAAGTTACTTTATTCAAATAAACTTAATAATTAAGCACTTTTGAATCGTCTATATTTTCCTATTCCAGACTTTTTTAACTGACAAGAAGAACGGGCGCAAGAAACTTATCAGCATCAGAAATAAGTAACGGTATTTACAAACTTAAATATACAAGGTGTTACAAAAGTACCCCTAATGCCGAATATGGTATATAGGGACCATCAAACTGAACAACTTTTGCTATGGGACCAACTTTGATATCGCGAAAAAAAATCAGCTGTTTCATACAAAAAATAATTACGAAAATATCAAAATGTATGAAACAGCTGATTTTTTTTTCGCGATTTCAGAGTTGGTCCCATAGTAAAAGTTGTTCAGTTTGATGGTCCCTATCTACCATATTCGGCATTAGGGGTACTTTTGTAACACCTAGTATAACAATATTTTTGTTTGAATCGGAATTTGCAAAGAAGACAGCGGTGAAAGTCAAGACAAGCTCAACTTTAAGACACTGGATATCTCTTAATCTCTATATGAACATGTTCAAAGTGAACGCAGAATACACCAACTCACACTCCCACAAACAAAGCAAATAATTATACAAAAAAACAGCCCTTATTTGTAGTAAGGTATTCAAATATTTAATCAATTACCCCCGTCCATTTCAGAAATAAAAGATTTAAAATTATTTCGTCAAAAAATAAAGTTGTGGTTAGTAAAAAAATGTTATTACTCATTAATTTGTACCATTATGTATTCTGTGATATCACATTTTTTTTAAATAGGTAGAGTTTAGTCAAGCCATTAGGTATATATCTAATTTCATTGTTGTATTGTTAATATTGTTATCGTTCTGGGTTGTTCCGTATTCATCCCATGACGTCACATCCCACTTATTATTTTTTCCTTACTCAACCCAGTTTTGTTCCTTACTCAACCCACAACAATAATATCATTTTAAATTCCTTATTCATCCCAAAAGTATTCCTAACTCAACCCATTACGTAAAGCCAACCAAAAATTTAAGATTTATGTGTAAGGTCTGAATAAAAATATTATCACTTATTAGAAATATTTATAACTCAGTTCATTTTTGCTTTATTGTTGTTATATTTAAAAAAAAACATATATTTCAAAAATAAAAAAGGTAAAAGAAACACAAATAATATTATTAATAATAACATTTTTTTACAATCACATTAATTATCTAGCTGATAAGTGGTTTTCATTAAAAAACTGTGTTATGGAATCTAGATAGTGGATAAATATATTCTTATATACTTACTTTTTAGTAAATAAATACTTAATATATAGGTACATACATAACACCCAGGCCAAGACAAATAGACATGATCATGCACACGAATATTTATCTTGTTCGGGAATCGAACCCGAAACATCTGGCGCAGAAGGTATCCTTCCCCTGCGCCAAATCGGTCGTCAAAAATGTATTATTTTGTTCTCGCCAACAATTTTTACTTATCCATTTGATAATCCAAAAAAATTTAGATGTTATAGACATTAGAACTTAAGTAAATTAACACTTATAAAAAATATATCTAAAAGATGGTACAATGATAGGGGTCATAACAAATCGGGCTATATCTGGTAATTTATTTAAATAATTTTAACTTAAAAATAAATTTTATTATAATTCGGGGGCAGTGAGGACTATAATATATAAGGGTCAGTAGAGAGTAAAAAATAGTAAAATAAAGTATTAAACTGCCCCGGGGACAGTGGTGAATAAATCTGCCTATCTGAGGTATACTTTTATTTACAAAACATGCATATTTAATTTCTAATAAGTACATAAGTACTTAGTATTACTTAGTTCAATTTATTGTGTTCCTATATAATTTTCTGATAAAATATTAATCATTGTACTGCTATCCATACTTTTAGTGATAAATTAATTTGGGATGAGTAAGGAATGCAATTGGGTTGAATTAAGAAAATATATTAAAATAATGTAATGGGTTGAGTAAGGAATACCAATTTGGGATGAGTGAAGAATTGGGATGAATCGTCATGGGATGAATACGGAACAACCCATCGTTCTATCTGTTATGATGTAATAAAATGTTAATTTAATGTTAAATTAATGGTTAAATAAAAAAAAATAGCTATGTAGGTACTATATTAAAATGATGCCTTACCCTTGCCGGGTGCATGTTTTGCTATTATAAGATTTTATTTTGTATGTACACTACATGTTTGCAATAAATAAATATAAATATCTTAAGCTGTTTTTGATAACAACAGTCATTGTTTTAAGATGCACATAAGGGTGCTCTTGTTAAACATGTTCTTTTGATTACACATTTGATGGGTTCAACAATCTTCAAGAAATGCGTACCAAATGCGTGGCTTTACTTCCATATACTCACAAAAAGCAACGATAATAATAGCATAGCAACAGCATCATCAATAATACCATCCACTAATTATTTCATATTAGCGTAAATACGTTTTTTTTTCTAATCATCTACAAAGGTACTAATTTCCTAATACGCCAATCTTCAGACGATGATCTCCGGAAAGGTTCCATAAACTCTTGTCACGAGGGTCACTGCAATAAGCGCGATAGACAGCCCGCATTACTGCAGCATAAAAGTTTATTGTCGCTAGGACACTACTGCGAGGTAACAGTAACCGGTTTACGATTACGAGATCCTATTCGTGGCATTTATACTAAGCGGCCAGTGGAAAAACAAATATTATTTATTATAATAGCCGTAGCAATTACTATTAAAATGAATTTCGACGGCTCGAAATCACAGTTAAAAGTGATGACAGAGATTTTGACTAAACTACGTGGGTATTTTAAATTAATTTAGTCGGTATTAAATCGTGATAGCATTTACATTGTCGAGGATGGTTTGAAGCCCGAGCCATTGGCAAGGGCTTAAATTATTCGAGGCAATGTTAATAGCTTCTCGTACAAAGCTTTTCTCAAGAAATACGAGGAAATAAATTTTTATTAGTAAAATCTAGTTTTTAAATTGGTTCGTGTGGTCATGTGAAATGACCAGTGCGGGAAGTAGGTAGTGTGCGGGAAGTAAGTATTGAAGTTTATTTCCGCACTTTTCACCAGACCGCCACGTTAATGTAGAACCTCCAGCTTTTTTTTTATTCAAATGTAATGCTAATATTTCAGAGCACAAGTGAGAAAAATAATTATCTCACTAAAAAATTTGAAACGTTTTAAATGTGTAATTCAGTGCGGTGAAGGAATTTTAATACTTAGTTCCCGATCAAGTACCTATTTCTTTAAAACGTTAGAACTAATCAGCAAGCGTTATTTTTACTAAACATTATGGCTGCATGACTGGTCACAGGAACTAATTTAAAAATTACGTTTAAAAAAAAGATCTAGTTTTTTACTGGAAGCTATATACATTGCCTCGAATGATTAAAGCCACTATCTAATGTATTATTACGATGTAATAGTATGGAAGATATCCAAGCTTGAGTTTGTAACTTTCGTCAAATGTTTCAAGATAAGTTTTCGATCTTCGCATTTAAAAAAATATTTTTCCAATGTGGTGGTACAATTTTGTTTCATAAAAAACCTTATGTAAGTAAGTTACGTAGATTTCAAAGTGCGTTAATTCAAATCCAACGACTCCAGAAGTAATAAAACTTATACTCGAGTTACAACGCGTTTGGGCACTAAAAAGCACTTTTTACGAGTTCTCACATTAACATACTGCGTATCAGTAAGTGGGGGAAACGGGAAACTCCTAGACAACATAAATATTTAATATCATTGTCTTTGCCCTAAGTGCCGATAAAGAAATTATGATTGCACCATAACGCGTGTGATGTGCGATTTCCGTCTTTATGCTGTTGACGCAATGGCGATTTCTTTTACGGTTATTGATATTGTCAGGATTTTCTGTCACTGAATGATATTTTTATCGAGCATTAAAAGTTTTATTTGTGTGGACATCGAGATATTTTTCTTGTAGTTGATTAAGGAGAGTGGACTCACTGGTTGTTTTATTTAGATCGCGAAATTGAATCTCAAACAAAAGATTTATACAACGCTTTCTCTAGATTTCATTCTCGGCCAATATATATGTAAGGCGTACATCTAATACGCTATTCAATGATTTTGAGTAGGTACTAATGTAAAGAACTCTAGGTACTTTTGTCCCTAATTTAAGCTTCAAATATTGCTGGCTGTCACTAGTACAAATTGAGTTATTTCATAAAAACCCGATTACATCAACACCTGGACGCTCAAATAGAAATTTCTCAGAATATCGCTGCTGAGGCCGAAAAGTAAGTTTCAACACGAAACACGTGTAATTTAACTATTGTGTTATTTATAAATTAAATGAATAATTTAGTACCTTAGTACAAAATTAAGCAGTAAGCGTGACAACGCCATACTTTTTTAATTTCACATGTTAAACACACTTCACTCGGAATTATCCACCTCTGAAGAACTGGCTATATTACCTCTAACTGCTTGCTAGACATCTTCCCTAAGTCTTGACTTAGGGAAGATGTCTAGTGGTTTATCCGACGTGTTACACGGTTGGATAAACCACTAGACCACAAAGGTATTTTTTTTGTAAGACCAAGATAATCGGTCTTAGAAAAGTCGGTGGTCTATACGCACGCTCAATAATTCCAATCTTTGTTTGGCGTGCTAAAAGTACTTTTGCGTTCATAGTCGTAAGTTGGGTATCCTTGAATGTGATATTCCTACACTACCTTAAATAATACTTGGCGTACTCGTTCTCGTATAATCGACACCAGTCATTTTTAATGTGCCCACTGCTGGGGCACAGCACAGGCCTTCCTTTTGGGTGGATAAAAAGGATGGGCCATTACACACAGCTTAACATGCCTTCTGAAGCACGGTGGAACTCGAGATAATAAAAAATTTTTGGTCACCCATCCCATGACCGACCCTTGCGAAAATTGCTTAACTTTCGTAATCGCCAGGCTCTAAGCCACTGGACCACCAAGCTCCTCAATATTACTAACATATATTTACTTACCAAAAATACCAGAATAATATTATTGAGTGACAAAAGTTGTAATTTCAACACTAAATAATGTGAGCATAGGTAATTTTATTATTTCCAGTCACGCCATTGCGCCATTGGGCAATCTTGTTACGTCACTTACAACATAATCGTGGAGCGATTTTTGAGTGAACTGCCGAAGCACGCATGGGAATCATACCTTTGTATAAAAAACAATAATTTAATAGAAATGTGAAAGTTGATAATTATTTAATAAAAACCGAGTTTTTTTATTATTTTATATTGTAATTTTTTACTTTATATCCTTGTAACTTTTACTATAATTTAAGTTGTATTGTTTTTTTTATTAAGTACCTTTTAAGTATTCCCCGTATTGTGTTACCCATAAACATTTTATGTTCTATTACATTTCTCACACTACGTGTTTGAGCACTTTCTGAGAAACTTTATAAGGAAAATGAATGCCTAGAAGGCATTTTTCAATTCCAATGGTAACTTCAAAGTTACTAACTTATAAAATTGTTTGTATAATCTCGTTGTTTCACATTAATTTTTAAATGAGACTTCATGACCTATCAATGCTATACTTGTTGCGAAACCTGACCTTATTCATAAAAAATATCTCTCTCTCTCTCTCTCTCTCTTCTTATCCTTTAGATATTTTTATCAAACCCATTGACAGAAACAAACTAGACTTGTGGTTGGCGGAAGCAAATTGTTTGTCTGTTACATTTTTATAAACGTAATGTTGTGCTCCTTAAATTAAGAAGCCCTTAGAAGTGAGGGTGCTTTTAATTAATTTGCAACGTAACGTAAATATTGACTTAATAAGAATAAATAAACAACCTTTTTCGCGAGTATCCCGACCCTCTCATGAATGTTTTATCCTTCACTGCATTGTATTTAGATCTGGTCATTATTGTTTATTGCCCCTTAATATTTCACGGCCCGTTCCTCTTCACGCGTTGGAATAACCTCGAGGCATTTTTGTAACAATGGCTGTATGGCAACGTATGCCTTTGCCTTTTGTTCGCCTGAATTTTTGGCGCTAATAAACTGTCAGTTTTCGGGTTCTAGGCGGAATTTAATACAGTTTTTCAAAATAACTCAAAAATGGAATTCACAAATAACAATATACCTAAATTCATTCAGTCACAAAATATAATGTTGTATTATATAGTTTCTTAAGTACGCAAAAAAAATAATGCAGCACCAATTTACGTGTTATAATGTGTAAAACCTTTTATCTACTCTCATATTGTAAAGTTTAAATTCGAGTACAGAAAAAATAAACTTCAAAACGAGTTTATAATATATTGACATAGGTACTTCATAGACGCAAAACCGAAATTGAAACAGCTAGCAAAACAATGTTATAAATAACTTTTTTAACATAACGATACTGGGACCATGGATTTAGTACATTATTACTCCTTTGTAGTATCTATGGACTGTGGTAGTATCGCTTATGCGGGGCGCGCGATTTTTAAAGCAATACAAAAAGTTTTGATTAAAATTTTTACTTTTTGTTGTATTGAATTTCGTAGGATTTTTTTATTCTTGGTTAAAAATGTCTGATAGCAGTAAATGTGGAGAAAATTTGACTCCGTCCGATATTTGAGATGCAGTGACGGAAATGACTCATAACCAAAGTATTACCAGCAAAGTACCGCACTATATTTTTTAACATTGATCTATTATTTAAAAGGTTCAAACTGGTGTTTGAAACTGCACATAACTAGGCATTAAATCACACGAGTGTATATAATACCCCTCGTTATGCATCAGTTTCATAAACCAATACTATTATCGCGTGACTTCATTAAGAATATGTGTTGTTAACAAGAAGGTATTCGACAGAGAGTTAATTAGCTTAAAATGATGGTATAATAATTAATCAGTAAAGGTTTGTATGTCAGCACAAACAATACTTTCAGCCTAAAAACCATTGGTTAATCTCGTAAACAAACTACAACTGTTGTTTGACTATTCTCCCTAAGCTACACGCTCTTGAGCTGCCTGGAGTCAAGATTGATTCTGTTTGGATAAGAGGAGTCTTCGAAAGCTCTCAGCATACCAAACGAATCCACTGTACACTACAAAGGAGCAGTTTTAGAGGATTTCGCTTAGAATGCTTAGGGATGCGCCGAGATGATAAAAATGAGTGATCTGTTTGTCTGAATTAAAGATTTATCTCTCTCAATTTTCAAACGTTAATGAGAAGTTGTCGTAGTTCGTAGTTGATTGACGAATTATTAGTTATGTTTATGCACTGAGAAAAATAATGGCTAACAAAGTCACAATAAAAGCTTTGCTAAAATTTTCTTGTTGTAGAAACTAAAACCTCTGTTACCACATCCAGGCTCGTTTAGTTTCCATATCAACTTTTTTATTGTTCTGGGTTTGTTGTGATAAGAACAACGCGCAACTTGTTATCATAAAAAAGTTCTTATAGTTAACAATAGTACGTTGTTTTTTTAAGAAAGTATATTTTGATGTAGTATTCAAGTCCAATCTAACAAAATAAATACTGTTATAATAATAACATGTGCATTGTTATTTTAACCATATTAACTAACTTGGTTGAGACGACAATGTGCTTGAAGTGTGCGACAAAGTTAATTTGTTAAGTTTTTATTGTAACACGAACAATAAATAATTTGTCTCTGCCAAAAAGTTCAAGTAATTTTGTTGTGATGACAGGATTTTATTGTGAAGTTAAATAAATATGAAGTTAATACGATAACAAAGTGAATCCTTCAAAAGCGTTTGTTATGGAGTTCAAACGTAAGCTGTCAATCTAACAACGTACAATGTAAACTTTGTTGTGATAAGAATATTTGAGGGTATGCGGGGAGTAGCGGGGAACGAAGAACTTTGTTATAATATCTATTTGGCATTCATTTCTTTTACGGGTGTTCGTGGATACGCACGGAAAAATGAGTGTAGACTGTGTAGATAAAGAATTAAGGGACTTTAGTGAAAGTTGGTGTAACTGAAAAGTTGGTAGGATTGTCATTTTGTCGTAAAAGTATCGGGACCACCATCACTTAATGAAAATAACATTTTGTAGCTCCAAACTATAATACGTCAAATTTTACCTGAAATCGAAAAAATCTATTCCGATAGTATTAAATACTTATATATAAAATGAGAGCATTTGTGTGTTAAGGTTGATACCACAATATGTAATTATATTATGGTGATCCCACCACTTTCATGAAAAATGACAACCTTTTTTGTTGAATATCTTTTTCTTAAATAAATGTTTGTATATTTCACAAGAAATTTAAAAAAGCATGGGTCCCGCCATTATGGTCGTGATCCTATGTCAAATGTTTTCTGCACTGATTGTGATTATGTTGAATAAATATTTCAGTTTGTCTATTTAAACTTTATTTTACTAAAAACCTTTATAATATTATTTCCCACAGATAATGGACCGCAGACGGCTACTACCGACAGTGGCGCCACTCCCTAAAATTATTAACTACTTTCTGAGAATTAATTAAAACCAAGTTCTATCTAGAAAAGCACTTAAGAATATTTAGAACCAATAGAATTATTGAAACAAGACATTTTCCAGATCTAGTGCCAAATCACACGAGACAGTGCATTACTAGAGAATTTGGTTTCAATATATTTTCAGGCAGTAGTTAATAATTTTACGGAGGGGCGCTACCGTCGCGGGAGTAGCCGTCTTAAAACTGTCACAGAAACAATTTTCATTTGCTAGAGTAGCAAAAAGAAGTTGATAAGAATACAAGGTTATTTTGTTACTGTAATGACATTAACTTAGTACTACAGCAAAGGTGAAGTTACTATCAAACCTAACCTAACAAATTAAGTTTGCCGTAGCAAATATTGGCATTTGCTGTAGTTCTTAGTTAATGTCATTACAGTAACAAAATAACTTTGTATTTTTATCAACTTTTTTATGTGACTGTAGGTGCAATAACAAAGGAAAATTGTTAATCTATCAAAGTCTATCAAAGCTCAGTTGTTATAGGAACATAGTTTAATTAACGCCAAAACATTTTTAAATTGTTACAAGAACAGTTTATTGATTGTAGCAATAACAATACAATAATTTTGTTGGTCTAACAATCCCTACGCAGAACGGTAACGTTGTTAGTGTAACAAAAACCAGCTAACAATAAAAACGTTGTAGTGGTAACTGTAGACCTTAAACGGCTCTCCCCTGTTAAAGTTTTATTGTTACACCCAACAATATTTTTCTCTCAGTGTGTGTTGGGCACACATGTGTGCATTTTTTGAGCTTACAGGTTAAGGCATTCCGAGGCTGCTTCCATATAAAAACTTTTGTCGTAACGATGACAAGGCCTACTAATTCTTTGTAGGTTGGGGGTGATTCCAGTTTTGGTTTGATATCTCTCAGAATCAGAAGAAATTGATTGAAATAAATGCAATGAAACCAACTTATCCGTGATGCAAAAAGGCATTGAGTGTCAATATTTTGATAATGGTAGGTACTGAATGTAAATCATATATTTTTTAAATCTTTTGAACTGTTTAATGATTTATTTTGACAGCACTAGGCCCACTCTATGCATGTGCTATGCACACTGTGTGCTTCATGCCGAGTTCGGTGTTCATGCGATCGGAAATCTCGAGACGAACACAATACTGAATAAATTCAAGCTATTAACTTGGTTTTCTATTATCTTATTACCTGTTTTTTTTGTTTATTTAAATATTGACTACTATTGTCAAATAAATGTATAGGTATTTAAGAATTTTTATTGTTTCATTTTATTAATTTATTTTTGACTAGCTTGCGCCTGCGACTTCATCCATGTGGACATTTGAAAAATTCCTGGGGAACATTTTTATCACTGCTATTTTTACACGACTGCCCAAAAAAACTGAGAGGGTAATGTGTTCAGGGTTCATGTATGTTAGTGGGTATGTGAGTTTCTTTATTCCACCATAACTCCTAAATGCCTTAACAGATTTGGATGTATGGGGTATCGTTAGAATCCTTACATCATCACTAGTGACACTAACTATATTTTTTTGAAAAAAAATAATACAAATTTTGCATCTTTACGACGCCGCTTTCAACGGTAAAGAATTATTTTTCTTCAATAATTACAATACAGGCATCAAAAGGCCTTGATGGGGAAATTTCAAAACTATATTAATCTACTAATTTGTCACTTAAATGTACACCACTGCCCTGACAAAAACGAACTAAAAAGATATATTAAATATTATATATATAAAATTTTATAAATATAAGATATATATAAAATTTCTATTACCAACGAATACCAAATTTATTAAAAATATTAAAATTTGGTATTCGTTGGGAATATAAATGTATAACGGTAATAAACAAATACCATTTGGTATTAGTTTTTGGTATTAGAAAGGAATAGATCGTCTATACGCAGCGTACCAGTATATCAGCTCGTGGTAAGTTTCCTTATTCTTAAAGCTCACAGACTAGAGTAGAGATAAGCAGTCTTGCCGTTCTTCAGTGCTCGTCCGCAGTATAGGACATCTATAGCCACAGACCTAATATGTCTGTGCCTATAGCCTGACTATGTTACGCTCGCTCGGTTGGAAATCTCAGATAAACACGCTAGTTCTAGTGCTGGTTCAGAAATCGTAAAGGATTTGAGAATGGTGAGATCGAAATAAAAATTCTATTTTATTTACCAGCTTGGATACAATAACTATAAACCTGAAATACCTGGATTACGAGCGAAAATGATTACAGGCCCATATCACATTTGCAAACGAGATGATGATTTCGCTATTGAAGATGTACAGTATTGTACAACTTTGACATAAATAAAGATTTCGCTGACCGTCGAATTTTAAAACCTCTAAAATCCTTCCGAAAGGGACGTTCACATTATTTTTTACATATCTCGACATTAGAGGCATTTAGGTCGGATGTATAGATCCGACCAAAATATCTTTCTGGTATGGCGATAATAAGGCGTTGTTTCTCTTTCTATCAAACTGATCGTGGTATGTCTATACCTTTCCGTTACACATACAAAATACACGCATTAACAAAGTCGGATTTACGCATTTCCTGAAATGCCTTAAGGCATAAACTTTGACGTTTAGTTATATTTTTATGCACTAACTTCTTTAAGGAGCTGTATGCCAACTAAAACTATAATGCATCTAAACAGATGGACACATCACGCTGGGCGCTTCAACTGATATGTCTTTATTTCATCAACGCCCGAGGGGCCGAATGCGGCTGGATAACAATGGGATATCTATTGTGTCTTATTTTCCAGGCTTTGAAGGGTTATGCATCTAATTTATTATTCAAATAAAGGTACGTATCATCACATTCAGCATTATGCTTGAAAAAATGTTATCTAGCACTATAAGGCATAAAGTCGAATATCAATGTGAGACTTTCTTGCTGTTATAACAACAAACAAAATCTATAATATATCAGGCATAAGGTCAGATATAACCGACTTAATAAAAACAACTTTGTCTATTCATTAATTTTAACAGAGAGATTCTTGTCATTAGAAATAAAAAGGTGCAACTGTTTACAAAAAAAAGAAAACTGATTTAAATGCTTACCCCTTACTAATAAAGATTGTATGTATAGTTACACAACGCTTTGTCCCTTTCTTTTTAATGTCAAACTTAAGTAGTTTGACAGAGAGTAACCATTGTGTAACTATACATCTGCTATACAATCTTTATTAGTAAGGGGGTTAAAGTCTAATAAATATGAAGAAAAAAATTGGCAATTTTATTTTTGTTCTCCTGATAAGTTGGAGTTTTGTACATCCGACCTTATGCATCTGATGTCGAGAAATATAGTGTTTGTATAATGGAGGCCTAGGTGGATAAATTGTCATAAATAAATAACCAAATAATGTTTACTGTCCTTAGTAAAATACAACGTAAAAAAGGAAATTAAGTTCTTTATTATTCAAGTAGTTACAAGCAGACTATATAACATCACCGTCACTGTAAGAAGGTTTAAAAACTGTGCATGCTAATAAACAATGTCCTATTTCTTAAAAAGCTGTAAATTTCTTAAAAAGTTTGCAAGCAATTAATGTCAACATAATTATACCAGGTCCTAGCGAACAAAAACACGACCCCACTAAGTGATGTGATTAGAAAAACTAATTAATGGGGTTATTATACTGTCGAGAGTTTTGAGTTTACATGTTTTCTAGTAAATCAACCTTTTTATGAACAAAAATGTGCCTCTTAATAAGCTCTTGTAGTAGTTTGTGAACTATGTATGAAACTTTACCAGGAACTGAAATGAAGCTACATCACGTTTATTTTCAAAGTCCAAATAAACAAGTGTTCGGGAGATACATTAACTTATAATAAAACTAATATTGGTTGTATTATAATACAACAAAAAGTAATATCACATACAAAACATAATATTAAAATTCCATCTTTTGTACCTTTCCGTGTTAAACACCTTGCCACATCCAAGGATCACTCAATTCGTTCTAAGATCTTATTCCGCGGAAGGGGAGGTTTTAAAAGATAATATGATTCCAGAAATGTACTCTGAAAATATCCACATATTTTTTTGTATCCTAAAACCGCTTTCGCCGCAAGTATTACAGCGTTATATTAAAAAGTTGAAATCATTTTCAGCGGTGACGTGTGTGCTTCATTCCATTTGTTTGTATGCAGTTATATCTTTTAAGTGCTTTTACCGAAACGAGTTTTTGGTACAGTCAACGGCACGTCAGACTATACCATTTATTCCAATTTCGACCCGAGTGTTTGGACCCACATGGTTACCTCGAGTGAGACAATCTTAATACCGTTCGTAATAACAGCTGTTTTCGTAATTCAATATCACCGCGCTGTCGTGCGCATTAACCATCGTTATTTGGAGATTCATATTCGTTTGTTGCTTAATAATACTTAATACGAGTTTATGTGCTTAATAATAATATTTGATGTGGCGGAAGCGTATTTGCAGAAACATTTTTAAGACAATTCAAAACGTCCAAGGTTCAATTTATTTGGTATTTTATTATGTATTGCGAATCGAATGCCGCGAAAACGAAATTGCTGGGATGCTACTACAGCTATATCGGAATAAAATATATCTATAAGTGTTAACTAAACATAAAATTAGACTTACATTAGGCTCAGATCGCTTTGATCCAAGCTAAAATCCAGAAACAGTCATAACCGTTGACACAGCAAAATTTTCTGCAAGTAGGGTACCACCAAAACTTTTTGTGTCGAAAAAATGGACGTCACTGTTTTAAAACACTAATGCACATACTCAAAGTAAAATAATAACAATTGTTTTTATACTTTCATAACAATCACATAATTATATTACCTATTATGTTTTATTAAACAAAACACGAAAGTCCAAGCGCTGTCGAAAACCCATACGTCAACTTTTTTTTTTGGTTTGACAGTTTTGTGTAGCGTTTTATTATTGCTACTTGTACAGAGTTAATACTGTTGTCTATGGCGTGGTACCACAAATTTTACAGGCGATTCTAGACCGTTTCTAATTTGCAATACGCACTTAAGTCGCATCCGTCGGGATCAAATTTCACTGGCGCGTGCCTAGGACGTTTCGATCTATTACTTTTTGGAGATTTGCGTTCTCGGGACGGTTGCTATTGATGTTGTACTTATGAAAAGTATATTAAATCTTAATGTGTGATTATGAACATATGGTTTCGTATGCGACCAAAGGGGTGATATCTATGATATTGATTGATGATGTTTTTGATTATACTGATTTATGTTTAAATATTATTTGACGATTTATCAAAACCGTTATTACCTATTTATATGTATACTCAACTTGGCAGAATATAAAGGTACTTATCCAATATAAACCTTGTGAAGCTTTCACCTATTGTATTGGCAACAATAAAAAATTAAACAACAAACCAAATTTTATTATAATGTTTATTAATACTCCCATCTCTCTCGTTACAATTTATTTACAAAATACAAAACAAAACGAACCATCCGTAAACATTCGCATCAGACGCAGAAAGTACGTACAAATAATGTAAGGTACACTCAACATCTTCCTACGCGTTATATTAAGGAACATAGCTAGTTATAGTTCAGCTACAGTACTATCTTTATATCAGTTATCTACTTTACAAGTATACAAGAGATGGAAAGTCAACAGTTGAGGCGATAAGGCTAGTTGTACACGCGCTCTATTTCATTAAATTAAAAACTATTTCTTTACTATTGTTTAGGGGTACTTTTTATCTCTTTTGATATTACGAAACAAATATGTTACCAAGCCAAGACAATAAAAAACTATACAAGTCTATGATCTAATTGAATCTGATACGACATAATTATGAACACGTCTATGAAATTGAACTTAGTACGAGAAATAATGGCAGCTATGACTCACCCATGTTTGAATATAAATTTTAACAAATAATTGACAAACAAAATTTTCAAAAACATTATATCAACCAACATATATATTCAAAAATGTTAAGTAAAGGTTTAAAATAAAAATCTTTTTGTGAGACATTAATAATATTATTATAAATAGACGAAGAAAATAACGAATTCGATATTTTTTCAACTTTAAGGATTCTTGAAAACAATACTTCAGAGCGCCCATACAACTAGACTCGATTTAACAATGAAATTAAACTCTAATAATTGCGACGCTTCGTCTCTTGCGCAACAGTCAACCGAAAACAGTCGATAGGAATTGTTTTAATTCATTTATTTGTCATTATTATCTAATAATTATTTTAGTCAGCCTCCTTTCATTTTTTTAGTATGATTGAAATAAAACAATAATACTACTATAAATGGTTGCGAATATCACCAAAATTGCAGTTAATTCACGAATTATTACGGCCTTACCACATAAAATTTTAAAACACTGTTCAACAAGTGTTTAACTAAGACACTGTTTAAATGTGATGTTGTCAGTTGTTTATAGTATTGTTTAAGAGAGACGGCATCACATTTACACAGTGTTTAAATTAAACAGTGTTTTAAAATCATTTGTTGTAAGGCCGTTAAACTTTATTTATATACATAAAAACTCTTTTAATGATTTACATAACATAATGTTTAGTTTATTAAAACACCGCTTGACGGTAAATCGGTGTTTATGCAGCTCATTTGACAGTGAGCTGACAAGTGGAGTGTTGATTGCAAGTTGGTCGTGGCTGCCACAACTGGCTCCGAGTTCTGCGAGCTCATTTTAATATAACAACGCAAACAGTTGCCGCGTAGGTAAATTTACTCTCGCACTGTCACTAATATTCGGTGCACCGAAAATTTTCGGGCGGCCGGCTCGTGAATACTGGGATTTAGTTTCCGAAATTAAAGATATTTTTTAACTAAAAATCCATGAAAGGAGGCCGCATTTCAACTTATGTATAAAATTGTTCTAAGAACATAAAAAAAACGATTTATACACCACTCGAATGGTGGAACAACTACTAGAAATATTTTAATTCTTATTACAATAAACTCGTTTTTATTATTTACAACAATTCGAAATATTTACAATGCATTCTGATATAAACTTTTATGCTACATTTACGTATAATTTTACTATTTACAAAATTATCTTACTTTAATTACTAATGTATGCTGTGTGGAATTCCTAATCGTCTTTTCGTTTTGTTAAAATTAATACTTAATAATAATTAATTTCGATCAAATTAAATAATATCACAATAAAAATATTATGAGCAATCATTACAGAGTAAATAAATGTCATTTTATAATTTACATTTATGTAATCATAAATAATTTTACAGAAAATATAATAACAGTAAAATTCTCTATTAATTTAATACTGTTTTTATTTATTACATTCAAATCTCACATTATCACACTTTTATCAAATCACTGGATAATCATCTAAAAATGTTCATACAGAGTGTCTTACATTTAAATATAAAATAATTGTGACAATCACATATTTCCCCGGTTGATGTATTAACCAAAATCATTTGTAATTTATTTATTAACAATGTTCTGGAGTTATTTAATTTAAATGAGCAAATTAAATATTCTTATCTGTAGGCTCAATAAACTAAATAAATAAATTAGAAGCTATTGAGATCACGTCTCGATTTATTTGTTGGAATGTTAAACAAAAATAAACTTTATAATACCGAAGCATGTGTGTAAAAAGTTTATCACAACCTATTTTCTTAGGAAGGTATTAATTTAATCATATTGCATAAAACTGCATTTGTTGTTATTTCATGTCTTTAAATAGAAGATGCTGTCAGAATCTTAATAAATTCAGATTAACCAGTATGATAATTCATCAACGCTCAAGCGACCGAATGCGGCGGGATAACAATGGAATATCTATTGTGTGTCATTTGGGCCTTGATGGGTAAAAAAACTTAAATGTCAAAATTTATGGAAGCATGACAGTTTCATCGATTGATATAAAACTTTAACTGAAATATATTAACAAATATATAATAATTTTCACAACTTGGTAACGTTAACTCAACCAAAATCCAGTTTTGCAGATGATAATTTAAGAATTATTTTTTTGCATCAACAAATAAAAAGATTACATTTTCCTTTAAAATCTACACTTTATTTAGATAACAAAAACTGAACTCAAATAACCTTCCCATATCTGACCACCATTAACAAATATTAAGTTTTTTTTTACAAAAATTAAAATAAAACTTTTCTTAAGATAATAACTTAGCAAAGAGTTTTTATAAGTCGTTGAAAACTTACCAAGGGTCAGTTTATATCTTGCAGATCAACTTACATTGCATTTTTCAAACGCAGTGTAAATAAACGACGCTGTAATAAATATCTATGAAAATGCAGATTTTTTTCTCACACACAGAAAACCTCATAGCTTCTATGATTTAAAAGATTCATAATTTCTTATTATATTTAATTATGATCATGATTGTCAACTTAAAGTTAAAAAAATCCTTAATTTTTCTTGTTGTAACATTAAAGAGAGTAGTGAATCCATTTTTTTAGCAAAAATGACCACTTTATTCGTTGTAACTTAGCCAAAACTTGTTTCATCCCTTAGCATATGTGGCATTATTTAGTTAACTGCTTGAACAATAATTTTCTAAAAGTTTTGTTACACCAGCGTTCACAGTTGTTAAATGAATTAAGAAAATGTTATTATATACAAAGCGGCAATTTCTGGTAAAAATTATAGCAAAGTGAATCGATCTGCACAGACTAGAACTGTCCAAAGAGTCCTATGTCCTATTACCAAAGAGTATTGTAATGTTGCCAGGAGCGGTTCGCTCGCAGTCTTAGGCCGATCATCTGCAGGCCATAGACGACAGGAGGTAGGTGATGAGAGCGCAGCCCAGCTGTGATGAGAGGTACGAGGACGCCCTGTTGCTCGTCTGCATGGCTGCAGGGTGTTCGCCTGTTGACAAATGGAGTAAACGTTAGTGAAAAATATTCCAACTTAACTTAAACCTTTTAGTATCTCAAAAAAAAGGCTTAGTGTTGCCGAGCCGGCGCGGCCTCTTTTTTACTAATTTATGGTTTATTACTTTTAATTTATATTTTTGAATTCTGTACTTTTTATACTATAACATATTTTCCTTTGGTTTTGTACTCTGTGTTTTTTATTACTTATGTCAATTTGTGTTCGGTATGTATATCAGTTTAGAATAATAAAACTACATTAAATCCCACCTTTCATTATTTAGAAACCCACTTTACTTTAGCTCAGTTTTACTTAGATTAATAACAACCTAGCCAAATTGGCTTTGGTTTCTGATTTTTATCCTTCATACGTTACTTAATCGTACCTATAAGAACGAAATAGTTTCAATTTTCCTACCTTTAGGGGATTTGTTACTATTTTATTGGATTTTAGTTACGATTAGTAACGTATGAAGGATATAAATCTTAAAACAAAGCCATTTTGGCTCAGTATTTTTTGCCTCACTCAAGGACTCGGCTTCTAGGTGTTATTATTCTAAGTCCGCAGGATAATTTTACGATCCTAGAATAAACCTTATACTTGATTGATAAATATTGTTGACTTTCGAGGTGTCGGTCGTCACAAAAATAGGTTTTTATATTTTATTTTATTTTATATTCACAGGTGAATCAACAGTTATTATAATAAACTATAGCATATATTGAATAATGAACCCTGAAATAAATTATTATTGAATTAAAGTTCTTTACTTTTAACTGGAATAGGTCAGAAAATTCTTTTAAGTTTATGAGACGGTCTTTGGTATGTTTGATAAGGATAAGCTTTACATAATGTTATTTCTTTTTAAACGGGTTTTACTTCAAAAGTATAAATTGTGCGTTGGTTATACTTACATATTTTTATATACCCCGTTTTTAGCAGTCTAGACTTTAGACCGAGAGAATGGCAAACATGTGTTAGGTGCTACAGATTTTCTCTCAAATAACTTATGATAATTATGATAATGCACAAAGTTCTCCGTCACCAGATAAACCGATAACTTCTGCTGCGAAGGTCATAAATAAATCCGAGGGTCTACACTCCCGTCGATTATCAAACAACGTCCTTGAATATTCATCGACCCGTAAACTAGTTATCACTTCGCAGCCTCACACAAACAAACTTATCCGAACATCAACATCATTGACAATATCCTCGATACTGTTTTGAAATATCTTATAATTTCTTCCATACATTCTAAACATTTGAGTTGATTCACATTGACTGACTTAATAATTAATATGCAGTGAAGTGAAGGATGTTTATGCCTAGTCGAACCGTCGCTGTGTATATTTATGTATTATATATAACAATAATTATGTATAGTATTAAAGGCGATTAATAACTAAGAAGTACCTAGCATAAAGGTACAAGTTGATAGCCAACTGCAGACAGCAGTAGCAGACGATGTGTCGCAGTGAAACATCTTTTTTGTGAGAGTGTTTGACTTTCTTAATTAATTTCCCGAGAATATTAACTCATTAGTTTTGTGACAAAACAAAATTGAATTAGTTTTGAATTCATACATCAACAAAACTAAAACGGAAACGTAGTTATGAAAGTTTTTGAAGCTAATTTAAACTATTGCTTCAGTTAGAAGTGGAGAGCGAAAATAAATGTTTTATGAAGTTAGGAATTAATTAATTCGTAAGTATATGCAGAAAATATCACTGAAACTTAGTGGTCAAAGGAGGGGTTGAATTACACAAGGCTTTAATAGCTTTGATGGTTGCTGCTAGTTATTTTATTTTAAAGTTGTTATAATTGTTATTAATGAATTTAGGTAGCTATTCCTAACATGGTTATTTAGTAAAAGCTTTTTGTGGTCGGATTAAAAAGTTATTTTTTGACCGAGCGAGCGCGAAGCATCTCCGTTTCAGCTTGGTCAAAATTTCTTTCGTATGTCTTTATGGCTATAAAGGTCGCATTTCTCAATCGATTCTCGTGAAATTTTGAGATTTTTTTATGAATTAAGTTTATTGAAATTAAAAAAATATATATTTCAGCCATTCCAAAAATGTTCAAAAATGCGACAAACGTGAGGTCTACAGCTCACAGACCCACTAGTTTTTCCTATTAGTCGGTATAAGTGATGTTATTTTTACCGCTGAACAATAAACCGGGGACAATGTATCAAAGATGTTTTCGCAGAGAGATTATTCCTCGTGGTAATTAATGAGCCGTGTCAAGGACAACGGAAGAGGAATAAATTAGTCTTAACAACGACAATTTATTGGGAAACCAGCGCTTCAGGACTTCGCTTAATTAATGCACTATTATAAAAATATTTTTGTTTATTACTCGTGGTTTTAAGGCTGTTTTTTAGGGTTCCGAACCTTGAAAGAAAAAAACGGATCCCTTATAGGATCACTTCGACAAACTGTTATGCAGTTTGGCGAACGTTAGGTTTTTATTTTTTTTGTATCTTTTTCAGTGATAAATAAATAAAATAAAATAAAACTTTTTTGTCCGTCCGTCTGTCTGTCTGTCAAGACCCTTGGAGATAACGAGTTGAAATTAAAACCCTATATACACAGATCTACAGTCCCTTGAAGCTGTGAAAAAATGAAACTTCTAAGTTAACGTAAAAAAAGATACGGCCGTTTATGACCAAAAACGCAAATTTCGACACTCTCAAACGAATCAAAATTTATTATGAGTTGTTCCGTATTCATCCCATGACGGCACATCCCACTTATTATTTTTTCCTTACTTAACCCAGTTTTGTTCCTTACTCAACCCAATTGAGTGGGTACTTTTCGTTGACCTAGAACTATGAAATTTGGCAAGTAATATCGTGTTATACTATAAGTGTAGGGGAAAATCTGAAAACTATACATTTCTAATTAAATCATAAAAAATATAGTTCTTAAAGTAGGTACGTAATCATCGAGGTTAAGCAATAGTATGCGCGGTCAAAATTTAACTTCTTCTTTCATTATAACGTGTATTTTACCAACAAATACCAATATATTGATAATTCTGTATTAATTCTTTTAAATTCCCTCATTTTGCTATTACGAACCAACTTAATTTTGAGATCAAACGCGTAGCACAGATAGTCCCCGCCTCTCAGCCCTATTTGGTACGGAACCCTAAATGTCCGAAGTTTTATAGTAACCTTGAAAACACTTGTACTTATTGTAACCTTGAAATTAAGGTTAGAGTAACAAAAGATTTTTTTTTCAAAATGTAAGAAATGGGCTGTAAAACTAAAAAATACTGTATTTCAATGTATAATATACTCGGAACAATACGGACATTTGCTTAAAACTTAACAGGGTGATATTAAAGTCATTGGCAATCTTTTAAACTAAAACTTAAAATTTCTTAAATCAAAGATCAAAGTGATCAAAGTTCAAGGTGAAATAAATATAAAAAAACACAAGAAGTCGTAAGTTAAAGATTAGTGATGGTAAAAAACATGAAATGAAATGATAAAAAAATCGTTACTTTCATGCTGTTTAGCATCACTGAGATGTTATTATGACTTCTTTTGTTTTTAAATTTTTATTTTACCTTGAATTTCTATAACTTTTTTTAAGAAATGTTTGTCCTTAAGTAATCAATATCGCGCCTAGATTCTTAGTTCGCCTGTATAATTCAAACGGTACAGAAGATAATTGTTAGATAATAATCTCTAACTGCGATGAAGATAATGGAAGTAGTAAATCTAGTGTTGCCACAAAACTATCGTCGGTTAAACTAATTGACTTCGTGAATGCTTTCGAAAATGTTTATTGGGAATTTGCCAACCTCGGTAATTGGATAAACAAATACAAATTCAAGAAACTTGTGCGAAATAAACCAAATTTTAACTACTGCAATCGAAACAGTATTCCGAATCTCATTAATTTCACTGCAGAAAAGAAAGTAGACTTTTATGATTTCTGTTAAAGTATTCGTTAAATCACTAAATAATTTCTAAAAAAGATATAAACCCACCAATGGGGATGCATACTGAGGAACTAATGACACCACAAGCGTAACGTTTGTGCTAAAATCGTTCGATTGGTTATTTTATATGTCAAATGTCATTTCTGACGTATTTTAACCAATCAAAACCATTGATAGCGGCTCGATCGCTACTGACGCCATCTGCGATGCATTGCGTGTCTCTCCCCAATGACATTGGGCACTCGTGGTTGGTTATCCCATCCTCCTTATCAATCATTAAGGAAGGCCTGTATTCCAGCAGTGAGAACATTAAGTGTGATTGATAATGTCATAGGTAAAGTAAAAAAAATGTCCGTATTAATTCTAACACGGCCTTCATTCTAATACGTAAGCCTTTCAGAGAATACTCTTTAGAGACTTATTTTAAACTACCAGCAATACAGTGAAGCGAAAAGTGATGTTAAAAGGAAGTTAACGATTCCCGAGATAGCCGGGAGCCTCCGGATTAAGTCGAGAAACTTTAGTTAGTCGGACCGCAGTTCCCGACTAATCGATCGGAAGACGCAAGTTTTCGATGCTCAAAAGCTTACCTGTTACTGCATTAATAGTTCCAACCAAGTCATTTAGCTTTCAAGCTAGTTTAATAAAGTTCTTTGTAACGAGAAGTGATCATATTTCAACACTGAATTTTATTCAATCCAGGCTTAATTAAATGAAAAATTTGTTGAACTATTTCCATAAACTGGTTTTATCTTATTTTTGTATTTTGTGCAATACATTTCGAAGCTTTATAGGTTAATGCGTCCATACATACCAAAACCAAGCCATATTTTCAAGGTAATCGGCACAATTAATTGCTGTATTTTTTCAACAGCGATATAATTTAAAAACAATGCCACCTATTTACTTGTCCACAAACAGTTCACCAGCGATGCAGACTTTGTTCGTGTCATCAGCAGCAGCATTCCCACAAACAAAAACGAAATCAACGCCATCTATTTGCCATACCGTTAAGCACGTGCACGGACACCGACGCGGGGTGCGCGTTGTTGGGCACGCACGTATAGTTCCCGGAGTCAGTGAGGGCCGCCTTCGTGACCAGCAGCTTACTGGTAGTCCCCCCCTCCGTCTTCTCCGTCTCTAGACTGATGCCCCCTCTGGGCGAGTCGAAGTCCACTACGGAGTTACCGTGGTACCTATATACAAGAGATTAGATTTAGTACGTGGATTTATTTCAAAGCAAACGGCTCAAAGTGTATCAGCAATGACCCGATTCATAATGCTTAACAGGGTTTATTAGGTCAGAAAAAAAAATAACTAATTTCTTTTTGACAATGGCATAGTCAAAAATGACCACATGATGCAATGCGTGAATCTGATTTTTTTGCATCTCAGATTGAAAATTCCGTATAGTTGCATTAGTTATGAACCAAGATTTTGTGGTTCTATTGAGATGGCTCCATCATTGCATCAAACGTGGATTCCTTTGTCTGAGGCTTTCCGCAGTAAACATCACAATGTGCCCAAAATTTGGCTTTAAAATATTTCTTGACAAAATCGCATTTCTTCTCCGAACTCGACCGCGAGACACTCGGTACAAAATTCCACATTCCAAAAACGCTTGCCAGATTTACCATAGCACAGATGCGCTGGATGGCGGGGACGAGTGCACATTCACCGAGCACGTCAGCGATATCGTACTACCCTTCTTCACAAACACGTCTTGCGAGCCCCAGATGGTCGCCGCGGCCGCTGCAACAAACAAATTTCAATTTAAACATGAGGACACTATAATGGAGTATCGGATGAAGGACGTGAATGGAGGAATCTGAACTTGTTTTAGAATTATACCTAAATTGTTGACATTTGGAATACAAATGTTATTTGGTAGTAATTAAAGTAGGTAGTGAATAGAACTAGTTAACGTCAAGACAAACCATGAAAGCAACACATTTATATGAATTTCAAGGACATTAGTTTAAAGAAAGACAAAGCTTTTCATCCAATTTACAAAGTTCAAATAAAAAGCCGTCTAGCTTGTTTCTACTACTGTTCTTTGAATTTCATCATTATTCATACATTAATGCTCTTTCAGAAAAAGTTCCGAAAACTTTGTAATAACCGTGAACAAAGTTCGTAATAGCTACTAAGAAATAATTCATGCTGTACGATAACTTTCGAAGTCTAAGTTAAATAACAATTGTTAGAACATTAACACACAGACGAAGTTACAAATAGTCATCCAAAACAAAACACAGTCTCATGCGATGAGGATGCGAAGTCACTACCAAAATTAATTGAAACAAATAAGTTGGTAAATGAAGAATGCCACATAATGAAGTAGTGAAGGAATCGAGTACCTGAGGAGCGGGGCGGGGCCGGGGTCGCGGGTATGAGGGAGTCATCTGGAATTCACAAGACAAAAGCTTAGGAGAGGGTGAAAGAGAGGAGTTACAAAACAGTATGGCCGTAGACGCATTGACGAAATTGAAAACTTGTGCCAGTTTAGACTAGAGACATTGAATCAAAATGATTGCACATTTGATTTTAAATTAATCTACAAAAGTGTTGAAAAATGATCACTATGGTTTTAAACAGTGTTTAATATAATAATATTTGTTAATTATATAGTTTTCATCAAATATAAAATGGTGCCCCTATCGACTTACCATGCACTATAGTATAAATAAAATTATAATTTTGAACAAAAAATATTGATATGCTTAAAATACTCCATCTTCTACCGATACCTACGGATATCAAATTCGAAAATGTAATATTTAGTTTTGCTTGTCATATCAGTCTAATCTGTTGCATCTGCGTATTATGAGTAACTGAAGTTGACATTTGTATGACAACGTTTAGTTTAGTGCAGTTACCGCCAGAGGCACTGTGCCAAATTGCATACAAAATTGCTTACTACAGTCGCTATCGAGTATAGTAAACGTTACTGTGCAAACTCATAATACAGGCACAATCCTAATCAAACAAACTCCCACTATTGCAACAACTAATTCTGACAAACTCCCTGCTATTTTTTGAGTCCCCTATAAATTTGTGGAAGCGCACGTAAATTTATATGGAGATAAAGAAAAAACCCCACAATTTATATAGAAAATATGCGGCGCATCAACGTCAGGCATTTTTCAACAATAACAAGCTGTGTACGAGTAATTGGCTCGTGAATTTGAGAGGTTCACATGATGTATCTTTTAGTGGAGCAAGCGTGATGAATTGGTTACTATAAATAAGCGGGAAATGTGAACGGTACCTACTTTTTGACTGAGACTGATTATTAACAACTATAGTTTATTTTTATCTTAAGTCATAGTAGTATCTACTTATGTATAAATCCATGAAATCAGAATTATTGGTTAATGATAAATTCTAATATTGTGTAAAATTACTTACGTTTCTCAAATTCCAAATTAAGTAACTAAAGCACCTGTGTTATCTCAGGAAATCAGAAACAATGATGATATCTACAGGGTGATTTTTAAGTCATGTGACAAAATTTCAGTAGGTTTTCAGCCTATGAAACTGAACAACTTTCTCCAAGAAACATAGGTCGAAAACGAAAAAATTTTTTAGATTATTCATACAAATCAGAGTAATAACGTGATCGGTTTAGTATGGGATGGCCCAAAATTTATGACGTATTTTAACCTATGTTTCTTAGAGAAAATGGTTCAGTTTCATGGACTGAACACATTTTAAAAATTTGTCACGTGACTTAAAAATCACCCTGTTGATCTGAGATAATTAAAGAAAAGTTGATTTCTAAATTGACCCTTTCGGGGATCGAACTTCAGAGATGGTTTAATTGGTGTTCATTAAAACCGGTGAATAAGCCAGTCGACCACGGAGGTCGTTTGATTTTTAAGTTTACAAATGATAAGTTCTCCTACTTAACAATGAAACTATAATACCAAAGGGAACATTAGAAGTAATATTAGCACACGAGTGAGTGCAAATCTCTATCAGTTAGTGTCAAAGTGAAATAGTGTTGGAATGTGAGTCGCGATTCGCTCACTGTGATTGCGTCTGCTCATACGAGCAGTGCACGTGTTCAAATGGCATGATAACTAGCTGGATGAATACATTTAATTTGTTGTACAGTAACTCCCGTCGGTATGAAAAGTTCTAAGATATAAGCTATTAGACGGTTCACGACAACTTTTTCTATAACCTAGCTTATTTATATGGAGTGCCTAGAACCATTTTGTGTAAGTAAATACATACTTATAGTTTTAACGGGTCAAATAATTTTAGTACATTCGGTAGAAAGTCATGTTCGTACACGAATTAAAATAATGTTTTTTTATTTTACCAGCAGAGTGGTGATCACCCAAATACTATTTAAATATATAGGTCAACAATGGTACAATCAGACATCTTTATTAGCCTCACAAGCAAGAAGTTTGGGATCAGTCAATATGCCAGATTACATTCATGACACTTGCTGGCTAGTACCAGCCAATCCTCGCCAGCCAGTTCTCGCATCCTCCAACAATATTAAATACCAAATCGACCAACGTCACAGAGCACAAGCCTTTACAGTTAATATTACAATACATTCGGCTAATTAATCTTATTGGAGTTCCAGGCGAAGGGTCTCGAGAGCCGAACCCAAATAGTTTTAATTCACTTTCAGTTTTCAAAGCACGAGATCTGAATATCAGAGCCGAGTTTGAGTTAACCAACTTCAATCTATTTAATAAAAGCGTGGACTGATTCACAAATTCATCCATTGTGTGCACGGCCATTTTAATTTTTGGAATAGAATTTAAATTACAGTCTATTTTGTCTTTTTAAGAGCTTTTACTCTTAAAAAGGACAGGATCATCAGAGATGGAGAGTTTTCGAATGACTAAGAAGATTAAGAATTGACTCCTAATAACTTTTATGTTCATTCAAATAAATAAAACTTTTACGAATCAAATTTAAGTGTTTTGGTTATTTTACATTTTTCAGGGGCCTCGCCCACGGTCTTAATATTAAACGACACCGTAAATCTAGAAGGGTTCGATTGTTTCAGCTACACGTTTATATCTGGAATCAAAATTATACTATAGGTACTCCTTTAAAAAACCTGAAAACAAAACAACTTTAAAATTAAATAAGAAGTGGGGTTAATTCTAAAAGCCCCACCCGACTTCATTCTTTAATTTTGAAGCTGTTTTTGTTTCCAGGTTTTTTGAAGGAGGTTTTTTTAAACGCTTTTTTATTTTCATCTTTTATCGGTTAATTCTAATATACTATGCAAAGTCAATTATTAACTACGAGTATTTTAACCGACCGTAAATAACGCGTAAGCGCAACACGTGATGCCAGCCCAGGCTGTCGTCTGGGTCTTTACAGGGGTTTTGCTGTACCTATAATTATAAATCGGTGAATTATTATTTAGGGCATAAAAATATTTTTATTGCTCAAAATATGTCGCAGCCATCTAGCTCAATTAGTAATTCAATGAACAGCCTAGATTATTAATAACGTATATAACAATAACTATTTAACTCTTTCTTTTTCAAAATATCGAACCAAAATAATTATTCGTTCATTATAATTTTTCAGCAATTGAAACGACTTGAAACGTGTATCTTGAAAATAGCCGGTAATTTTGAAACGTAGCCTAGCCATTTGGTCCAAGTTCGCTTTTCACAAGAAAATCCCTTTGGGTCGCGACCAAAACGTTTTGTATTATGTTTCTTTGATCCCTAAAGCGATCTTAAAGTGGACGCTAAATAATTCAACCAAAAGGCCTCGCCTATCTGTATTTCGTCTAACCTTTGACTGGTTACTTACATACAAATCAATTAAACTTTCAATTTTTAATAAGTATAGGTATAACACAGTTCTGGGGGCACGGGAGTGCCCCCGCCAAGACGACTTAGCGAAGCGCAAAAGCACTACCTACCTTTTCTTGAAGTGCTTCGTCGTTTTATTGAACCCTCATAACTTGGGTTATCAGATAACCAAAATTCTCGGGATATGATGTCTATAGTACAGTATAATAATATTTATAGAGTTTGTGAAGTTAGGGCGTGTAGAGTTAGAAGCTTGGCTCTGCATGAGGTCTGATAACTTTATGACAGGGCGAGC
Source organism: Catoptria pinella (assembly GCA_963556745.1). NCBI lineage: Eukaryota > Metazoa > Arthropoda > Insecta > Lepidoptera > Crambidae > Catoptria > Catoptria pinella. The sequence continues at coordinate 12,513,545 of OY750774.1, read as the reverse complement.
CATATGGTCTCGTCTTGGCAATGTTTTACATGTTTTTTGGTGGGATAATATATTTACTCTGTTCTTTTTGTAAGACACATCGTAAAAAGACTATTTGTTGAATTTTTAGATAGAGCCTTTTACATTCCAGTTCGGTAACTGCAAAAAAAGAAATACCTTAAAATTGTTATTTATTTTCGGTACTGTGCGAATTACAAAAGGTACAAAAAACAGATTCAATGAGTAAAAATACAAAAACGTGCCTTAAATCCGAAAACGAGTTTTCGTCCAGCCTCACTTTTTCAACGATAGTTGTCTACGTGTTTTCGGCGAAATGGCTTTCGTTATTAATTGGTTTGCAGCTTCAATCAACTGCAGGGCTTTTTATAACGAGATCTTCTGTGTACGGAATGAAAGAAACAGGTGTTCGCATCGCAGAAGGTCAGAACAACTTTATTGGGTTTTAGAATAAACTATATCGGGATTTACACCATGTACCTGTTTATTCTTGAGACTCCGATATAGTTTATTCTAATAACGTCAGTAACCATGGAAATTGAAAACATTATATTAAACTTTTTTGTATTTTTTTTAAATCACAAACATTGCTCTGATTCCAAAGTAAGTAGCTTGCACTTGTGTTATGGAAATCAAAGACAGCGATGGCACTACGAACATCCGACCAGTACCAATAAAGAAAAGTTCATTTTCTAGATTGAACCAGCCGGGGATCGAACCCAGGGCCTCAGTGATGGCGACACCTTGAAAACCGGCGTGCGAACCACTCGACCACAGAGGTTAAATAAAAATTAATTGCCGAAATGTATGTAAGTACATAACTTCTTAACTGCACCAAATTTGATAATTATTTTTTTGTTGTGTTTCTTATTATTAGGACAAGGTGTATATAAAATTTAATGAAAAAAAAAATTACGGAGAGACGTAAATAAAATCTCTTTTCCGTCATTTTAAATCGCAATACAACTAATAGATGGCGCCACACGTGCAAAGCCGGGGCGGGCAGCTAGTAGAAAATAAAATTACAGCTCAATTTTAAATTATCTTCCTCATGGATTACAGTATCTAGTGTATATACATTCATTATTGAAATTATACTGATTAAAGTGGCCAACTTAAAACTGAATGGACTATAAAAAAGCAGAAATAATAATTGACCGGGCAAGCGCGGTTTTCTTTGACGATTTTGTTTTTCGAATTGTTTCAAAATGGATGGTGGAACCATATCTCCACTATTTTCCAATTATAAGTATTTCAGTCGTATCGAAAAATGTTCAAAAATTTCACAAACGCGAGGTTTACAGCTACAGAGCCACTGGTTAAGATTGGTACACTTTATACACATTGTATAATTCATTGCTGAGGTTAACGTTGCAGAATACTTAAATGAAATATTGTGTTTACAAGTCTGACTTGCGACAAACGCTTGGCCCCGTACCCCAATTAGCGATTTTGTTTCTAATTACCCTAGCGGGGATAAGTGTCCCCTCTTTGTCATATATGACGCGAACATTTCAGCTAAATAGAAAATACAGCCGAAGTAAGTTGGCATGTGCCCAGTGCACGCTTGTCCGTAGGGTTGCCAACTCGAAAAAATGGGGGGAAGAAAAAAAAAAAGTGCAACACTAAAAAGTTTTCGTGTAAGCTGAAAATTATACGAGCGGAGCGTGGATCTACTTTGTTTTTTTTTCAATGTGGTGTATGGTTGAGTTGGGATAAGGTAAACATTTTTATTCAAAGAGAAATTTAATTCAAGTCGCAATAATAACTGTTATTAGACTATAACTTTTTTACAGCTAAACCACTGGAATAAGGTTAGTAGGACATTGTTAGCGAAATGGTAATCATTATTCTCATTTTTCACATTATTTTATTTAGGTATACGATAAAACAACAACAGTGTTGTGAATCATTAGTTAAAGTTCAAAATGCTTTTTCTGACTATTCACACGGGTTGATTTTAGTCACCTGTGACGGTCGACTTTAATCACCTAGCAAGTCGCTTGTAAAATTGAATTGCAAGTGACACATCGGTGTCGGCGTCGCTGTCGTCTATGTAGTCGATGGCGTAACCTAGGTAACAATATGTAATAACGTAGTTCCAGTTTTGGCCGCCGGATTAGATAAGTTTCTTCAGTCACCTGCGGCGTGGCCGATTGTCATTTATACAGTCGATTTTCGCCGTGGGGCAAAAGTCGTGCGGCTTAAGTCACTCGTAACCTGTATTTAGAACCACGGAGAACTATTCATTTTATATTATTATTTTGACTCTAAAGCTGGGTACCTACTTAGGCTCGCAAACCTTCGCGCTCCGCGAACCTGCAACAGTGAGCCATAGTATAATACAATACAACCCAATATAACAACATTTCGACTTAACATCAAATACGCGCACCGCGTAATAGGTAAAAATTATGCCCAAATTTTACCTTTAACGAACTTTGAAACTCGTAACAAGAAGACTTTACAAAGTTGTCGGCTACAATCATGCGTTCATCCGACATCATTGTCATGTAAATTTTGATAATTAACAAAAAGATTATATTATCTTTCGCGGGGCTCTTAACTTTAAATTTAATATCATTAATATTTATTGTTCGTCGAATACAGTTCTTTTCTGTAAACAGGAGCGTTAAAATTATCTTTAATCAATATATAATCTATTAATTAATACAGAGTGACATTTTATTATTTTTTAATGGGGAATATACAAACGCACTTGTATTCGCTATAAATATGCTTAGCTTTAAAATTTATACTTTATAGTATACAATTTAATTTTTTAATTTTAGTACTTATAGACCTTTGGTAAATAGACTATGGCAAGGGTGCTACTGCAAGCGAGCGTTGCGAGCGAGGGGGAGGTTACTGGTTAGGTTTCATTGCGACTAACAACGCAAGAGCCGAGCGAGCGACTCGAGCGTGCCGCGGCAGCGGCCGGTGAAGTGCCAGAACCGACCAGCTGGCGTGTATGCATTATGCCACAAGTTGTTATCATATAAATATATAAAAAAATCATATAAATATAGAACCTACTTACAATTTCACTAGAATTGGTTGAGAAATGCGACCTGTAGATGAGAACAAATGGACAGTGGGACAGCCGGAACTCGGGACATACGAGAGATTTTTGCCCAAGCCGAAGCAAATACGTTTCGCTCGCGCTTCGCGCTCGCTCGGTTACTTAGAGTAGATATTGAAGATTTAAATTTAATAAAGACGTAAGAAAGAAAAAAAAAATATATTTTTATTTAAACGCGTCACACGTCACATATCTATTTGCGAGATTATATTCATAACACATATGATTTTCAATTTGTCTTTGTTCAATGTGTTAATCAATACCTTCCATGGTTCTGTCAACCAATCCTAATGCAGTGCGTACAGCTATAATAACTTCTACAAAAGTATAGATTATAATGTCACACACATAAAGTAAGAATCCATACATATACGTCACGGTTGCCTTTCTTTTATTAATGACATTTCACATTCGCCAACCCTAGCGGTGACTCAGAGTGATGCGTTCCACTTTGTATCGCGGCATTAGCCCCCTTCTAATATGACGAGAGATGAATGCGAGATTACATCTTCGTCACTTTTCACGTCGACTGCGCTGCCGGTTCCCTATGAGCTAATTTGTTACAAAAAACTCTGTTTGGTCATATTTTTCACTTCCTATTGTTTTGAGGAGGGTTGTCTTATCGAATCGATGTTTGAGCAGCCGTTAAACAGTCTTTTGTTTTTGTAAATATTTTGAAGTTATTGCCAAAAACTTTCTTATGCTTTACCTTTGTTTTCAAGGTATCAATTTCAATTTACCTCAGTCAATAACATAATTAAGAAAATGGATAAGTTAAGTGACCTTTTTATACCAGATTCAATCAATTTTTGTAATATGTTTTATAAAAACATGTAAAAACAATATTTGTTATTCGTAAAAAACGTACAAAATAAATTGAAGTGTGAAGTGACTCTATAGGCACAGGCTTTATTATTACTACTAGCGACCCGCTCTTGCTTCGCTTCGGTTTCTTCCTTTTTTGCCAAATGCGACCTTCCAACGACACCCAAAAAGAAAACAAATACCGTACAGTCGTCACCGCCATCCGCTCCAAAAGTCTGTTTTCGTCCCGTTCGAGTCCCGTCCCGTCATCGGTGTAAGAAATGCGCTTAAATGTATTTTCGCGCTTTCATAAAAGTTAATATACCAACAACAAAAATGTGAACTGCGCGTATGTTATGTTGCACGGCTTATGTCACGCCTCAGAATAATCAACTTGGTAATGTACATTCCATGTTTCCAAAACCACTTACTAACCAACCATTTACTAAGCAGAATCATAACATTTTTAAATGGCAATTATTTTTTTAATGAATACAATATGGCGACCACTTTCTGTATTATACGAAAACACAAAACGTATTTTGGAACGAAACGGAATTTTTGATGGAACATTCAAAATTGTCTGTGAATATTTTATGATGGAGGAACAGGCCGGCGCTGACCGCTGGAGAAAGGTTATCGTGTGCAGAAACAGACGCGTTAATGCTAAATTAGGTTTTATTATTAAACGAATAAGATCCCTGATCATTTGATGTATAAATAAACAACCCACAAATCCACCTAGGATCAGGTTTTACGTGACTTTATTTCATTGAATTTCGTATTAAGCTCATAGTCATACCTCATTACTAATGTACAACAAGCTACCAGTTGACGATAGCGTCTCTGTTTCAGCTTGGGAAAAATGCTTTCGTATGTCTGTCCGGTTGTCTGTCTGTTCTCCTCTACAGGTCGCATTCAGCCGATTCTTGTGAAACTTTGGTTTGCAGGTTCGATAATTATATAAAACCTTTTTGTCGATTCAGTTTTACGAAAATTTTCAAAATGGCGGTGATATTAAAGTGATTTCTACAGCCAGTAGTTACATAGTGTTTTGACATTGTTTGCTACCATACTACCGATACACTACCATTAAACTTTGTTTTAAGTTTTAGATGGACACTTTTATAATTTCTATTATATACTTCTACTACACACGACACTAACAAATTTTGTAACTAAACCACTTTAAGTAATCACTTTAAGTGGTTTAGTTATAGAATTAACAATGCAAACCAACAAATATAAGAATTAAATTTACATTAAAAAACAACATTTCAAAGGTCGGTAGTATTTTTGACATTATGTACTCTTTTACTTAAAAACATGAACAATGCCACAATTAAATTCAGTTCTGACGTCGGCCCAGTTTTTATCGCTTGCTTCTAAAAGTCTATTTAAAACTTAAATTGGTAGCTGTTCAGCGTAATTAAGTTCTCTTTTATAAAACGATGAATTCACTTTTTCAATTAATATTCAAATTAATGTCATTAGCATCGAAAAGCTGTGTGTTGCCCAAAATTTATAATTTATTTTTTTACAAGTAGTAGCCCCTTCAATATAATTTAAAGTTATTAAGTTATCGGTGCGTGTGGTATTCATTGTGGTAAACTTTGTATTGTGTAAGTATACTATCTAGCTTAGCTAGAGGTACATACAATAATATTACGATGGTTTCACTGTGAAATATTAGTCTCAGTTTAATCGCATCTTGGTTCCGAAACAAGAGATAACCTAATAGTTCCTTATTAGCTAATAATAAAGATCAAAGACCAACCTTCAACGTTCAACATGACGGCCATGTTGATTTTAGGCTCTGTGTTGATCTGACACTCGTAGACGCCAGCGTCCCTGGGCTGGACGTAGTCAATCTTCAGGTCCCAGTCGTCTGATGGCTCAGGGTGTAGGACGCTGAACCGCGCGTCGCCGGTGTACGTGAAGATGTGAGATGTGAGGATATGGAGGTCTCGTTTCCTCATCCAGGATACCTGAAACAAGAGCAAGTTTGTGTAAAATTGAGGTTTTGGTACATACATCGCGCACTAAAATCCATTGAATTATGAGAGTCTTAATGTAAACAAATATGGCGTCATGAGAATTATTGATAACGGCCATTTTGCCAGCTTCTATAATAAATCGCCCAGTGTCCTTTTAGCATTTTCGTAACTTTTCACCACCATTAAAGTTCAACTCGGATAAAATTAATATTCACATTCAAGATTAAAATTAAATATAAGATTTAAGTTAAATTATTTCATAGTGTTTAAAACTTATTGGACAACAGTTTCATTTAAAAATTATGTTTCAGGTAATTTTGATTTAAATTTATAAAGTATTTCAAGCGAATAAACAGATAGCCTTAAATTATAATGATTCATTCCGCGAAAAGTTTATTTTATCGTTATGTCAGATGCTCGTCGTTGTGAGAAGGGGTTCCATTATAATTTTAATGAAAGGAAATTATTAACTAGTGGCTCAGTGAGCAGTACACCTCGCTCAAATTATAATATTGTTTAAAATATTAATCTAATAGACGTCGTCATGAGGTTCACACTGCTTTTGAATATATGCTTTTTGGTAGGTTAGGTATTCTTTTAGTATATCTATTCTAAGCTAGTTGGCACATTGAACATTTTTCGAATGGGTGATTTATTTTTCGCAAATTTTCGAAAAACTGGCTAGACTAAAAAATTTAATATAATTATCAAATCTGCTCACAAAATTTCACGAGTATCGGTTGGGAAATGCGGCCTGAACTGCGGCGGAGTACAGACAGCCGAACAGACATACGAAAGCATTTTTGCCCAAGCTGAAGCAGAGACGCTTCGCTCAGTCAATTATTAGGGGAAGAATAAATAATAAATTAAATGTAGTCGTCAGAGTAGAGCTGACTGAGAGATATCAAATATTCCTTTCAACAAATAAAGTGACAGCATCAGTTTTAAGCCATGTCTGACGTTAGTCCACGTTTTATAATAGAGTGCTGAAACTTAACATGACTTATGTAAAGTTTCAGTTTCATACTAGTGTTTATAAACATTTAAAAGTTTAGATTTATGAAGTAGCAGGGAACTGTATAGACAAAAATTAAAGTAATCTAAGAATAGTTACGGAGTTAATGTTAAATTGTTGTTTTGTTTTAATACCAGCTGTTCTTATAGGTTTTTTTTACATGGTCAAGAAGTAAACCATGGAGTTTCCATTTTTTGTAGATAGTAACTCAAAATTTAAAAAAAATGTGCAAGGGTCAGCTTAGTCTGCCAGCTTTCTTGGCTTTGTTTTCCTAATATCCTCCTCAAAAAAATGCCAGAGATGAGCTCCACCTCTGATTAAAATTACACCAGCAATAAACGTTTGAATTATTATTTTTAATTCAAGAGGCTGGGCTTGAGAAATTAGAAAATAAATTCCCCTCTTTTGTCGAGTTTTTTTTTGTTTTTTTGTATGTAATTAGAAGGGTCAGAGTGAGTCGCTGTAAGGCGCTGTAATTAAACAAGATGGAGCTTGGTGCCTTTTTACGGCATTAAAATAATCCAATTATGCTCGGAATAAGCGTCGCTTTTTGGAATCTTCACTGTCCCCTCAGTTGAGACGCTGAGTATTTCATACAATAGAAAACATAATTGTTTATCCAAAGAAATGTGTAAAAATAAGGATAAATACGCCGCATCCTTCACTTTCAATCCGCAGTTTTTTATTTTATTTTAAGTATCAAGATTTAAGATTTGAAGTGTCATTTGCCGTGAAACTTCAGTATGATAATAATAAACGTTCATTTCAAGGCCAAAATAACACATAATTACTGTCATGTGGAAAGAACAAATATAAAATAATATACCAGATAAGGACACCGACACCGCTTCGTCATAATTACTTACATTAAAACAAAAAAACGCAGCCACGCAAGGACGCTTACATACCTAACAATTATAATAAATTGTTTCTTCTTTGTGATTTGACGGACATATTTTAAGGAATAATAAATATATAAAGGTTACTTTCTTTAACACGTCAATACTGATAATAATAATAATAATAATACCAAGAAACAGATATGAAAGCTTAGTGAGCAATTAATTTCGAGAAAATAAATTCGCGGAAAAACTGGCGAAATCAAAGCTAGTTTTAACTCAACACTTCAAATATCACATTAACAAAATTATTACTAGAAATTCCCTCCCATATTTATTTTATTAAATAAAATTTAACCACACTGAGAAAATAAACAAAAGCCCTAATCCAGGGCCATTACTCACATCGAAAATAGTGCGACACCACTAATACCGACCGAACAGTCGAAAAAATTTACGAGCGGCGCAGAATCATCCCTTACTCTTTTTTTACAAGGAAATGACGTAAGATAATTCCTCTCGAACAATATATTATAATGCGTCTCGGGACACGTCAGAGGGCTATTTATTTCCAGGAATGGGTTGTAGAGCCTTCCACCATTAATATGGCGACCACCCGACCGTGCCTGAGGAGGGATATTGAGGGTCGAATGAGTGTTCGACAGTGAAAAATGATGCGAGCAGGTGGGTCGCGACAGATAAGAAATATGAACTGATGGGACAATACAACGGAATTGACTGCGGCTAATAAAATAATGAAGATTAACGAATGGACAAGATTATTATTGTCGCATAACAAATAGGTTGGACCTTTTTGTATATTTTGTTGTATATTTTCATGTACGGTGAAGTATTGTGTGTCATTTTGAAATGACAAAAATACTGCAAATGTGAACTATCTTAAGATTTTACCGTGTATGAGTTTGATTATATCAATATCAGAAATTAACTCTATTGTATGGAAAACCATATAGTGGCTCTTATTTTATTTTGAGCAGTATATAATTCACTGATTATTTGTTATAAATTCTTTGTAACTGGTGCTAGACAACTGATATACTACTTATATACTTTTTAAATATATACTTATCTATCTATATATATATAAAAGGGAAAATCACTCACTCACTCACTCACTCACTCACTGATCACGAAATCTCAGAAACTACAAGTGCTAGGAGTCTCAAATTTTGCATGGGGGCTCCTTTTAGGGCGTAGGTGCTCACTAAGACGGGATTTTGTGAAATTCAACTCCCAAAGGGGTGAAACAGGGTGGCAAAGTTTGTATGGGAGGACGCGATTCCTTGGCCCGATTGACTTGAAATTTGGCATAGACATTCTTTCACAAAATTAATTGAACACGTGTTTCGTATTTTTTTAATATTTATCACCTAACAGGGTTAAAAAGTGATATAAAGCTAATTTTGGTGTGATTCACTTCGACGTCGGAATTGAAACTTTTTTGTGCATTTGATTGATTAATTAAGAAAAATAAATATCATTTGTCATCTCAACGTAGTATTACATTCTCTTTGGTCATTTCCCCTGAGAGTAGGTAGAATGCATTTCATTGAATAGTACCTATGACGTTATGTTGGCAATGCCGTCATTTTTTCCTTCCTAGCGTTGTAATAAGGTGCAAAATTATTCCATCTAATTATCAGTTTAATTTTAAAATATTACAATATCCGGTCAAGTCGCCTATGCTATGACAATTAATAAAGCACAGGGACAAAGTTTAAGAGCGGCTGGTGTAGATCTGCAGTGGTTGTTTCTCCCATGGCCAGCTCTAATGTTGCCTGCTCGAGTGTCAGCTCGCCGAATAGCCTTTTTATTTTGCAACCGGATAACATGACAAGAAATGTGGTAGGTATAGAACATGTTACAAAAATACCCCTAATGCTGAATATGGTATATAGGGACCATCAAACTGAACAACTTTTAGTATTGGGACCAACTCTCAAATCGCGAAAAAATAATCAGCAAAAATTCAAATCGAAAATATCAAAACGTATGAAACACATTTTGATATTTTCGATTTGAATTTTGTATGAAACAGCTGATTTTTATTATAGAGAAGTGTTGGATGATCGAGATTGAGAATCCTGTTAATGCACAACATATTTTTATTTAGAACTAGCTGCACCCGGCATGCGTATATTGCAATGCTCCGTTTTTTTAGCCAGGGACTTTCTCGGTCGTAAGCAGAACAACTCGCCAAAGTTTCATCATAATCGGATCAATGGTTTAGGAGTCCCGCCGTCTGTAAACTTAGATCTTTTAAACTATGCATAAAAAACCGCATCAAAATCGGTTCATAAATTTGGGAGCTAGGTTGCCTCAGTCAGACAGTCACACACAAGTCAAACTTATAACACCCCTTGCGTAAGTTGTGTACGTCGTATATACATATGTATATACATATAGTGGTGGCCACATAATAAGGACACAAGTCGATTTTCATACAAACGAGGTAATTTTGAAGTCTTGGTTTTCCGCTAGGGATTGAACTAGCTGTGATCTGATGATGGCCATCCAGGGAGTGAATGGAGAAAATTCAGATCGCAATACACACCCAACTGATCTGGTCAGCATTCTAAGAGATGTAAGCATCAGAATTTTCAGTTGCAAGATTTTCATACATTTTTATGCTATATTCTCGGTATTTTTAAACATCCTTACATCTCTTAAAATGCTGGTCAGATCACTTGGGTGTGTATAGAAATCTGGATCTCTTCCATTCACTCCCTGGATGGCCATCACCAGATCACCGCTCGGTCAATCCCTGGCGGAGAAGCAATGCTTAAAAGTTACTTCGTTTGTATGAAAATCGACTGGCGTCCTTAATTTTGTGGCTACTACTATACCTATATAGACAGTCTAATAACTTCACACTCACCACATTAGTAACTACATTGTACCCGTGCGAAGCCGGGACGGGCCACTAGTTATACATATAGTAACACCCAGACCCGTCACAGAAATTGAAATTCAACATTTAAATTTCTGCCCGGCCGGGAATCGAACCCAGGGTCTCTTGCGTGGTAGACCAGCATGTTGACCACTGCAATACTCAGGTCGTCAAATTGATCAATATTTACATTTCTCGAAGTTTTTTAAATGATATTTGAAGTATTAAAGTTGAATACTTGGGAAGAAAGAACTAGGTATTTAGATAAACGAGAAAATGATATTTTCATTACTTCAAAACCAAAGAATCGACCCATAAATTTGTGTTAGTGTGGTGTATGGAGCTGTTAAAACATCAAAAAGTTATAGATACGACGATGCTTTTACTTTGACGCGAAAATCTTGTAAAATTTAATTTTGGGATGCTTCATAAAAAAATATTATATTTTCCACATCCACTTATTTGTTTCGTGGAATAACTTTGACGTTAAAAACGAAAACCTTTTTCAAGCAGTTTTCCAACCTTTTTTAAAATCCTAAAATAACAACTAAAACCAAATAACAAACAGAAAGGTTGAATTATGAGTTTCCACGAAAAAATAAGTGACATGTGGTACATGCATTTATTATTTAATGTAACTTTTTCATATAGGTTTTAAACTTACTGTACACCTACCCCCTACTACTAAAGATAACTACTAATAAAGATTGTATAGCAGATGTATAAGTTACACAGTGTTTTGTCCCTTTCTTTTTAATGTCAAACTTAAATAGTTTGTAACTTATACATCTGCTATACAATCTTTCTTAGTAAGGGGGCTAATGCAAAATACTATCTAGTTCGTATTATGTAACCCCCTTACTAATAAAGATTGTATAGCAGATGTATAGTTACATTATTTTTACTCCTGTCAAACTATTTAAGTTTGAAATTAAAAAGAAAGAGACAAAACACTGTATTTGATTGAATCAGGCGTCACTTGGCGGAAGTCCCAAACCATTGCGAAAAGAGAAATATATGTAGCTTACTCCTGCAAAAAATATATGCAGGATGCAAAGCAAAAAAAATGCACACCACAAAAATATCACGGACAATACCTGCATTTAGCATGACAGCGACACACCTTGCACCTTCACCAATTATACTACTCTACACGTGCTTCGCCCCAACCCGGAGCATTCTCAGGAGTTAGATCGTGCGTAATATTGTTGAACGGCGGATTGGTCCGATTATCGCGATTCTTTTTAATTAAGTACTATACCTGCAGTAGGTAGAAGTTTTAGTAGGACAATTAATAACATGACACTATAATCATTATTCCGTACATTTCTAAACATATATGAAATTTAACCTCGTCTAATACTCGCGTCTCAATGTACCAGTTCGCACCCAGCGGGCGCTGGTGCACTCGCACCGCGTACTAGTGAACCCGCACTTTTCGTTTGTTCTAAGAATTTTTCTGGTATGGTATATTCCTGTTTCTTAATTATTCAGCTACTTTTAAGACTTCGATCTCATTAGGCTTGTAATACTGGCCTCTGTAATACTAGCACACTATAAACAATAGGTCAACAATTGGCTCCTAGAGCTGTCTCACTTGTATTCAGGTTAATACCGGCTGGGTCACAGGCGATTGTTGGCTTAATAACTGTAATTTATGTCGGGATTACGTTGATTGAAGACGCCCAGAGCCGGTAATTACCCGCGTAAGAAAGCCGTGAGGTGTTTATGGTGCGCGCTCTTCAAGATTAATTGTTGTTTTGGTGGTGTTGTAACGAAGATGTGATCAAAATATTTCTTTTTTATCTGATTTATGAAATCAGTCACAGCGTATTGCTTATCTGTAACTTATTAATTGTTATGAGGGTTGTTAATTGGTAAACATTATTTCTACTAAGACTTTTGAGACTAATTTGTATTGTAAAATTTACCCTATTAGCTATAAAATAGTTACCTTATATTATAACAAGTACATAGTTTTCTTAGTGTACCTTTCTATAACCAAGTAACGCCATCTAACAACAACGCACTGAAACTATCTTCGTAAAACACATTAGCGCGGTAGATGCCGCCACTTACCGTTCTATTCCCTATGTGCTTGGCCCTGCAGCGCAGCACGGCCGCCTGGCCCACAACCGCCGACACGTTCCTCGGAGAGACGTCGTCGAAATACGGCCGCTCGGGACGGACCCCCTCGCTACCGCCAGCCCCTGGCAGACCACCACCACCACCTGAAACGATTGACCAGTTTTACTTATGATGGCATACCTCTATATGCACCAAGTTTGTTTACATTGTGGTATGTTAGGCGGTATTTACACGGGTCGACTTGGCAGGCGATTTTAGTCAATTAGCGCTTTTTATCGATAATCGCTTGTAGAATCGAATGGCCACCTCACTGAAATTAGGTATGCGATTAGATTTTACAAGCAATTGTCGATCAAAAGGGCTTATTGATTAAAATCGCCTGCCAAGTTGCCTTCAAGTTGACTCGTGTAAATTCCGCATAGGAAAGTACATTTTTTTTGCGCTGAAATATTAACGGATTTTTTTTATGACTCATTATGATTTTCAATGTATTTAAGTAATCTATTTCATTGTACCTCATTTATGTAAACGACATTTCCGTGGCATTGTAGTATTGAATTGAGTATTAAATGTGTAAAAGCGTTAAATGTTGTTTTATGCATTTCCTGACGACACTTTCATAAAGACATTTATCATTTATGCATTTTTTCAAGTTATCGTAGTGGATAACATATGATATTATGTGATAGTAGTCTATCAGATCGAGCTCTTGTTGTAATCTTCATAAATTATAAACGCCCTTACTAATAAAGATTGTAAAACAGATGTATAGCTATACAATCTTTATTAGTAAGGGGAAAAATACTAAGCGTTATGCTCATCGCTTGTCGCCTCAAGTTAGAATATAGCATAATAAATCTATTCCGACGAAATGCTCAAAATTCAAATCATCGTGTGCATCTTTACTCCCTAATTCGATGCCAATCATTGATTCGCTTTGAAAGAGCGAGACAGACACATCTAAAGCCAAATGGGATCCCCCCGCCCCCTTCAATCTCATTAGGCTCCCTATTTGCCCAGATGAGACGTCAACAGACATATTCTTAAGTAAACACGACGAAGCTATTAAAGTTTATGTCAACATCACGTTAGATAAATATGGACTTTAAAATATTAAGATTAAAGGTCGTTTTATATGCTTAAAGCTCATGACACACATGTGAAATTATACAAGTATTTAGCTAAGTGCAAGGTATTTGGAATATTATTTTGATCTATTTTTAGATTTGAAATTTTAGCATTCACAATTTTATTTTTATATAATTCTAAATAATGACTCATCACTAAATCATTTTCGCAGGCAGAAATCGAACCCGCGATCTTTGGAAGTCCGATTCGATGCTCTTTCAACTCGTGACTCGGTAGCTCAGTTGGAAGAGCATTGGACCGGACTTTCAAAGGTCGCGGGTTCGATTCCCGCCTGAGAAAATGATCTAGTGACGAGTCGAATTTTTTCTAGTATTATTCTTTTGATCTGCTTCAATGACTGAACTACATTGATTTGGCAGCTTAATTTTGGGCATGGTTCCAATTCAAATCTAGTCAAATTTTCCAAGGGCAAATAAGATGAACACGTACTTGTACAATTGTACCTATTTGCTTTTCATTTTTTTGCTAAAGTAAAGTTTCGCTTATGTTGGTATTAATAACTGATAGATCAACATTTTAGTTTTGTTCCTATTTGTTCAGTTCCTACTGGGCAGCTCTACCGTAGAACTAAAGGTACTTATTTTTTCTCATTAGTGCTACGTTTTAGCACTTTGTGGTAGGACTAATGAGAAAAAAAGCCTCATTAGTTCTACGGTAGAACTGACCAGTAGAACAAGTGGGAATAAAACTAATTTTATTGCTGGCACAGTAGCGCTCTGACGTCCTTACTGGTTGGCTATCCTGTGACATCCACTTTGTATGATAGAATGCCTATTGGCATTAAGTCAGCCATATTTGCTGTATTATTCGAAGCATTAATGTTTAGTACGTTGTTTATTTAAAATTTAATTAAATTTCTTCTAGATAATTTGTTAGAAGGCCGATGTCTAACACATTTCCAGGTAGCTTTATCATCCAATTCGCATTGTCCTAAAGGTCATGTTACCAAACTTTTCCAAAGATTTATACATTGCCGGTTCCATTTGTCGCGGCTTTGCGCTTGCCGCAGCGTCTGCTGCGACGTAAGCGCGACATAACTCACTACTTAAACCTCTTAATTTTTCTCTCTAATCCTGGACTTAAAACTTAACGCGATTTCCAGCGTCGCATACTAGGGTCTCCAAAGTTTTAAAAATTCACGGAATTTTGACGATAATACATTTTCTAATAAACGGACAAATAGTCAATCTACTAATTGAATAGGAACTCTTGTAACAGTTGTTTTTTATATTTGAAAATAAAGTGCTTATAATCATTATGGTAATTTAAAATAGGGCCTGTTGATAATTGGTTTTGAATAAAGTTTCTTCCTTGGACAGATGAATGTCTACGCGGAAGCTTTGAAATAAGAATTGTTGTTTGCGTTATATTTCCTAAAAACTGAAGGGAAATAAATTAGCTTATTACTGAATATGTTTCCATGATAAAAGTTAAGTCAGCTTGCAATACTAAAGCTAAATATAAAGCTGTTAATAGTTAATTACATAACTGAATCTTAATGCAAGTAATCCGTGAATGGTCACCCTAGTGCCAAGGTTTTATGCGATAATAATTTACTCAGTAAGTGAATTTTTACTTTGGCAAAGTGACAAATCGCGTACAGGATTTATTCAGTGGAAGGTTTTTAAGATTTCTGTATTCTCCAAGCGTGGAGACGTGAATAATGACCCCTATTTTTAATCTTTTATATGCAAAAAGCTTTATAAATAAAGAAATGGATCGCTTTTATATTTCTAGCTTCCATTAGAAATTGTAAAAATATAGGATAGGTTATTACCAGTAAATAAAATAAAATAGTTCTTACTTTGTCCTTCTGTTATAATTATTTTTTGTTACTGTTATTTTTAATGCGAAAATCAGCAAAATTTCTTATGTTAAAAAGTAAGTCGGTACGGTATGAAACAATTTAAATTGTATATTATACTTTAGTCCCATAGCAAATAATGGCAGCACTTTTAACGATTAGCAACATTATTATCTCTATCTTGCAACATCATTAAATCTTTAAACATTTAAAAATACCAACTGAAGAATAACGTTTGCAGCACAAAAAAATATGGCTGCGAATCAGAGCGACTAGCTTTGGAAAACAAAACAACGTTCGAAAATGTAAATGGAACAAAACAATACAAGGCGGGGTGTCATTATTGGAATGCTCGCGCCGCGCCGCGCCGCGCCCGCGCCCGCGCCTCGCCCGCGCCCGCGCCGCGCCGGCACGCGCTCCAACGGAAATAAGGACGTAGCCTTGCGCCCTCTTATGAAAGGTAAACGCGAGAAAGCATATAGAGCTGTGGTTGGGCTACAAAAAACTTAAACACATGGCATTTTATGTGCTTGAGCTGGGTGTTGGACAGTTTGGTGACATGACAACATTGACATTGACAACTATTGAGTCAACACAGTTGAAACGGCCAATCCACATATTTTGGCTAAGGTGTTAAGTATTTGAAGCTAGGACTTGTAGAGTAAGGGCGTGTAGAGTTCTAAGCTTGGCACTACTCAGGTAGTGCCAAGCTTAGAACTGTCAAAAAGTTATCAGACTTCATAGTCTGATAACTTTTTGACAGTGGAAGCCATAATATGGTCTCGTCTTGGCAACATGAACATTGTTTTTGGTGAGAATCGTTTACACTGAAGATGTATTCATGTATATTTATTTTCACGATTTGTGCAACTACTCGTCCTCCAGTAGTAACAATAAAAGATAACAGTAGCATAATACCGTCAACTCCCGCTCGTTTCGTGGCCCCATATCGCAAAAAATCTCGGGTGCAGTGAGCAAATGGAAATGACAGCGATGAAGTTCTTTTGTGGCCGCGAGCGTGTGTCTGTTGTCTCGCAATGTCTCGCGACGTTACGCGACGTCTTATTGGTGTCGCTGATCTTATAGATAGGTTTCTCTGCGACGTTGTTCATCTCGTGAAAGACAAGGAAAAGCTTGCAGTTTCTTTATTTGTTTTTTACAAACTGGTTTTGAGTTTGTGTGTATATTATTTGGAGTCACTGAATTAAGTGTTTTACCGCCAGTGTGTAAGAACATACGGAAATCAGTTGATTTGTTTTAAGAGATGTCTAACGATTGACGATTACTTCAAACCAGTTATCACAAAAGACAAGTTTTCGTTTGAGTAATTAATCAATGAGTTTTATAAAACAGAATATTGATTTAAAATAAACATACAGTTGATTTTGTTCTCGAGTGTGTGTTTTTAAAGTAGCAGCCAAATTCGGAATGGATTGGGAGTCATTTAAAGGAAAAAAGTCAAGCAATTTTCTTAATGGTAGGAGTGAAAAATAAGCAGTTGACTTTCGTAAGTGATTTTCGATATCTGTAGGTAATTGAACTTCAGAATCGCTTGTATTACACTGATTTCTTTTGCAGTTAAAATACTAGATGCGCCGTGTAAACAAACATCCCTTAGCACAATCGAATGAAACTTCTTCACTTATCTCAACGAAATTCCTATTCGATTGCTTAAAAAGTCTATACAAAATTCCCAGACAGTGCAATAACAATCAGAGGCAATCGTGGGAAGTGGTCATAGCCGTCGCCGCCTCGCACTGCACTATAGATTCAAAACTTTATTTGGGGAGGTTGAAACAGGTACGTTGCAACTTCTATTCAGTTAGCTTTATGTCTCATTTTGTTTATATAGCTGCAATTTGTTTTATGTAGAACATAAAATAGAAATATTCAAAAGTTAATAGTCAGAACAGACAAGGTCAGACACAGTTAGCTAGCTTTAAAGCGTACAGTATTATGTTTTACAAATAGCTTACAATATGTTGCCGTCTGGATTTTTATATTTTTTATGTAAATATTTGTTTGTATCATATATGTGGCCAATAAATGTTTTCATTTTCAATAACCTTTAAGGATATTAGCTAGGCCAGAATCATTAGCTTTATAACGTTCGAAGTAATATCGAACTAAGAGCCCACACCAGCGCGCGTTCTAGCGTGGTGGTTACACCGCGTCGCGTTGACCGCGATCAATGAAATT
Organism: Catoptria pinella; assembly: GCA_963556745.1. Lineage (NCBI taxonomy): Eukaryota > Metazoa > Arthropoda > Insecta > Lepidoptera > Crambidae > Catoptria > Catoptria pinella. Next base: position 12,495,660 of record OY750774.1, on the reverse strand, counting down.
TGACCTTATATTCAACCTTAAAATATGATACTACTCTATATTATTACTGCCACGAAAACCTATTAGTCGAATAACTTTTGAGATAATTGGGTTACAGGGTTATGGTCTTAAAAATCAGCTAAAAAGGTGTAGCGAAAAAAAAATTATGATTTAATTTAAAATTTAAAACTACTAATCTTTCTTTTTAAAAGGTATATCAATAACTTAAAATTTTGGAAGACTTATTCATTTCTACTTTTTGAGATAGCTCCTAATACAGCGAATTTTGTCATTCTGGCCTTTGTAATTCCCTTGGAATTTCCATTGGTAACCCTAACCTGTCAACGAGGGGTCACGTACTAAATAAATTGGATTAGATTTCCTGTTTTCGGAGTTAAAACCTGTAAGTAGGTTTCACTGCCCCATAAATACATACCACAAATGAGCTATAAATTGGCACATCCCTATTTATTTATTATAGCATATAAGATGACAGACGCTAATACATCCAATTTGGGCTATAACGTCTGCTTAATAGCTGTATTTCGCCATGCGATTCATGAATTAGGGCTGAGCTGAACCCATTAATATGTGCGGTATTAGCTGTATATGTATACTTACGCCAACACGGACGGTGTTATAGGATCCTATTGAAACCACACAGATTCATTAAATCCATCGAACCGATAGATTCGACTGATAAGGTCCGAGTTATGCATGTCTTAGGACGTTAACAAAGACTGGAAGTAATTGTATTCATTGTATAAAGTTGTGGCACAAAATTGGTAGTTGTTCATCAATCATACACACACACATGGCATAAATATACATCACGGACAGTCAATCTAGGACCAAACCAGTACAGCAGTACGGTAGGTACGGTGTCAGTATTGCAGCTCAGTTCCATAGCGCTAAAAACAAAGGACGTAAATATTTTTGAATATTGCCAGAACGGCGGCGCTTCTAACTAATAATCTTTATATTTACCGAATAAGAACATCATAAAAGTGCAATATAAGTTCAAAATTAAAAACGTAAATAAGCGTCCAAATAAAGATATAAATTAGGCTCGTGGTTATAGCAACTCTCATAAAATTATAATTTCCAGCTAATTTAAGTCCAACCGTTTTTATACGGCCGATCCTTGGGTTAATTTCTTCCAAAAAATTCATATTGCCCTTTTCATAAATAATGTAATTCAGGAACCCTTGTTCGTCCAGTAAGTATTATAATGACGGTCGAATGAGGCGAGACATTTGTATTTAAAAAATGAGGTAAGTTATAAATAATATACGTGACTCGCTTTTGCCCGCGACTTCGTTCGCGTGATTAAGATAGTTGTAAAACCCTTTCTTAGTGCTCACCTACACCACAAAAGGTAACCTCCAAAAATGGTGCCTCTACCTTCTGGCGTAAGGGCTCTATCACACATTTCAATTTCTCTATACGAATTCCCACACAAACTGGAACACCCTGTTGCCGCTTGCTGTCCGTGTAAACAGCTGCGGCAAGTGTTTAGGGACAAGTTAAAATGACAATGGCATCTCTAATAATTATGTCCATTAAAAAAAAAACTGTAATTACGCCATAATGACAGATGTCAAAACGGATGTTCGAGCGGATGTCAGTCATTAATACCTTCTGCTTATACCAACCTGTAAACGGTTACTTGTCACTTGTTACTAAACAGGTAAGAAGCCCGTGTAAACATGTAATTAGACATTAGAATATTTGAAGAAGCAGTATCACAAGAAAATAATTGGTCCTCGAATTAAGAATAAATTAACAAGACACAAAGTTGCAAAAGAGAATCGTGTCTTGTAAATAACATCAAATCGATATAGAATCTTGATTCTCATCCAAGAATCCTTATTCACCGAGAACTATACTTCCTCCATTATACATCTATTAGCCGCTTTAGTACACAGTAATCTATCCCATAAAACGGAGCCTTATCTCTTGCCAAATGAACACATAAAAAACGCTACGTTCGCTGACGAGCGGTTTCGGAACGCGCCGAACGTGAGAGGATTTCGGAACAAGCGAGTAAGTCAAACAATCTTGCACCTTAACAACTAGAGATAGAGATCACGATCGAAATAAAAACCTTGAATGCCCGCAGATGGGCCGCAGGGCTCGCTCTGTTTTGATTTTATTGCTTTTATTCCCTTTTAGAGTTTTAAAAGATAAGTTTCGCGGGTTTTTGTGGATTTGTTGTTCTTTGTGTGCTGAGTTTTATTTTGGGTTAGGAGGCTGTTAAAATGTTGAGAAACGTTTAAGACGTTGCATTTAGACTGTGTAATGAGGAGGGATTGTTATTTTTATGTTGGTTTGAAACTTTTAATGTAATTTTCCTCCCATTGGGGTGTTTGGCTTACTTTAATATTTTCTTTAGAAGTTGAGCTAGTGATAACATTTATTTTGTAACTGGCTTTGTTCATACCCAGCAAAAGTAGTATTTCACAATTCACATTGTCGAGAAATATACTTTATCATATTTAATAACATAGGGTTTTAGCAAGAACTTTAAAATCATATGAGTTTGAGCGACTCTACATGTTACACAAACTAAAATCAAACCAAAATAATAATTAATCTGATAGATGTTGCCACGCGGTTTCAAAACAGTACTATGTGCTGTTTGGTATATTATTTGATATAATTGAAGCTAGATGGTGCTTTTAATTTGGAACATTTTTTGGAATGGGTAATTTCTTTAATAAGTAAATTTCGACTGGCTCGACAAAAAATTATATATAAATATCGAACCTGCTCACAAAATTTCACGAGAATCGGTTAGGAATGCTACCTATAGGGGAGAACAGAAGGACCGCCAAAATTTTTGCCCAAGCTGAAGCAGAGACGCTTCGCTCGCGCTTCACGTTCGCTCGGTCAATCAAGTTTTATTTTTTTTGTAAACAGTTTCCATCTTGTCGCTTCCACATCAAGATACACAACTTTGACTGTAATACTTTTAACATCAATGAATTAAGTACAAGTTGGAACTTATTGACGTTGTTATTACATCCACCTTTTTTCTTTCGACTTCGAAATCCAATTCCACATTACTTCGTATTTCACAACATAAAAGCAAACCATAAGAGAGAAAAGGATCATGTATAATATTGAAGAGACATCCCCTCAGGTGCCGGTCAAAGGTTTCCAAGGAGAATATTACTGCATTCATTTGAAGCCTTTTCAAAGGAAAAAGGCAATTTTGTTACTCAGCGCTAACTTCGCCCTAAGGCTCTCGGTGTAATACTTCAAATGTCTCACAGCTGAAATAATATGGTTGGTATTCTGAGACGTTTCTGAAAAAGATTTTAAAATGAATGTTCGGTGTTTTAAACGTTCTTCGTGAGAAAAGTCGGTTAAAATATAGTACTTGTTACTGTCAGTTTTCAAGAAAATTTCATTATTATATTAGATACAATATAATGTGTTTGTAAATCGTTTGGCTTTCCTTCTACTAGTTGAGGCTATAAAATAAGATTGCATAGTCAGCGTCAAATTGATATAAGCGTCTAGAGTAGTCAAAATCATCTGAAAAACATAAAATCAATTTGATTTACGCAGTTCGAATCATCATATTGTTGTAAGCACGCAATGTGTTTAAAATATCTAAGCACTCATTGTTTCGTATTTATATGAGCTGTGTATATGTTCAAAATTATCTAAGCAAACGAAGCTCTCAAAAGTAGTATGCAAACTCTTTGGAGTGAATACTTTTGAGAGCTTTGCTTGCTTAAATCGTAGCAGCTGTGCTACGACGTAGCTTATTTATATTGTTATGAATAGAACGCAAAATTAGTGTATGTAATGAATTCGTTGCGTATTTGTAAAAGTTTATTATTAAATCACAATTGTATTGATTACTATTAAGCCTCAGATAAATTAAGGGACAAAATGTCCCGCAACATGTTGCGCGTCATTTACGTGACATTTGCATGTCCCAGGACGTTACGTAGTTTGAGGGATAATATGTTCCGCAACATATCCCCTAATGTATTCGAGGCTTTATTTTTTTTCTTGTTTTTTTGTACTTTAGCGTCATTTTCCAATTGTTTTTTTCGTTACAAAAATATTTCTCTAAAGAGCAAGAATAATAGTCTTGAAATTGCGTGCTTAGTACCATTAGTGTCAGTTGCAATGCTGCTGTTAGACATTTGATGTATTGTGACTACGCTGGTTAAGTTAACCACGTGTTATGGTTAACACGCGAGACTAATGTTGACTTCGGTTTATGAGTGTGACGGACGCCTAAAGTATTAATAATTATTATAATGAAAAAAACCATCACTCATGATTTATGAAACTAAATGTAAATTCATAAATTTATTTGATTCTCGCGTTGTGTATGTTAGAAGTCGTATGAAAAAAACTTACTTAACTCAAACGAAATATCAGTTGAATTGAAAAACAAACTTTTAGGCCTCCTGCATTAATAATAATATAACTCTCATTCAGCACTCTTCAGTAAATCAAAACGTAAACAGCACTTTCCATTGATATTTTTTGTGATACTAATATTCCAAATATGTACAGATTCCTTAGTGTGCGATAAGGAGTCGTATTGGCTGATTTCTCCCAAAAATAATAAAACAATAAAACCATGTAACTTGACCGTTAGCAAAGCTGTAGTGCCTTTAATAAAAACGTCTCAGCCGCCGTGATGTTTATGGTTTGTGTAAATGTAAGTGACAGCTTCCGCTGATTTATGTAGCAACTGCCGTGCTAGGTCGCTTCTCAGCATAATGTAACTAGTGGCCGTAGTTCCACTAGATACATCATATTTATCCTATTTAGAACACCAGGCCTATTACATAAAAACTATCACGATAGGCTTGTTTGCACCACTCCGTGACACTATTAACTTACGAATAAGGTTCGATATCAAAAATCGAACGTAAATTATCGTTAATTGAACGACAAATTGCGTCTGGTTGTAGCGATTTTTTTGACCTGCAGTACCTATAATGTTTCCTTGATTTAAAGAGAACTTATTGTGAAATAAACCATCTAAAAATTTAAAGTATACAGATGGTAAAATGGTTTTTTAACTATGCTTAGTAATAATTGTGATTAAATAGAAAGAGTTTCTTAGGTTAAATTTCTTGAATCGAAGTGAAAGTTATGAATAAGGTTATAAATGCTCTTTTTTCATTTAACTTAAACTTTTTGTTTTGATAGCAATTGTATATAGCATTGTGAATTCAAAAACGCATGTAACGCATTTTCATAAAAATATTCCTTACATAAATAAATCAATCAAATGTTTTTTATATGAATAGCCATAAATACCTAAACTAGACTAAACTACCATTTTAAGTTTACGACCTCGCCCAAGTCTCTGCAAGTAAATCATAAACTAAAGTAATCTCAAGTTCCATTTAGTTTCAGTGCAACATGGACGGAATATGTTCGCCATATTGTTATATCTTCATCATATAGATATCACAGTCGTAAAACGGTGAGGTAATAAGTTCCTTTATCACGTAGCATTGTAACTTAGTCTACGGCGTAGCGTCGTAGCACCGAAGCAGGATGCTACGAGAGAACAACTTGTCATTCTACTATAGACCTTGTTACTGCATGAGAAAGTACATATTCATAAAGACCACCTACCTGGCAGGCATTATGTCCAATTTAGTCCCGACAAATTTGAATATATCTTTGCTTATAATAAAAATTAATTTGCCATGTTCAGAGTAGTCGTTTGCATACATTTTCATGTCGTTAAAAACTTTTCTTGTTACAACGTATTAGAATACATTTACTTTGAAAAGTATGAAGAAAAGCTAGAACACATTAGTTCACTTTATTTAACTTTAGACATATAAGTGAGATTAATATTTTATGCTACGTTAGATATATTGTACAGTATAAAGTATTATCGCTATATCTTTAATACATCCATCTTATTTTACAAGTAGTAAGGTAACATTCTAAATTCAGTATATTCGCTAAGGGCGTTAAATATGGTACATTTTAATTTTCAAATAGCTGAGTCGGTAACTCATAAAGACAGATTTACTTAATAAAACTAAACGTAATGACAAATGGACTAAAATAATTGATATAAATGACGAAACTCGTGACTCGTGAGTCCTAACAAGCTAGTTAGGGATTAGGCATGGACTATAAAATCTAGTTTCATTAAGGTCGTGATTTCTCTCATTTTCTTTTAATTACAATTAATTTCACTTGCGAAAGTTTTAAAGTAAAAAACTATAATAAGAAATCGAATAGTAACTAGATGACGTAGTAGATTTTATATTAATTATTGACTCAGAAGACTTGCCTTTAATAATGAAAATCAAAGTAGTAAAGTATCAAACAGCATAAATACCAATCAAATATATTTCTAAAATAAATTAAATCATCTTTATTTCAAATAATAACATCCATATTTATAGAAATCGGAATTACAGAATGCGTGGTTTAGTCTTTAAAATAAAGTAAAAAAGCTGTTGTTATTAGGATTTTATTTTAATATCGAAACCGCACCTCCAAAGATTATAGGGACTTAGCCGAAATCCCCACTTGATTGGTAAATACAGTTTATTCGAGAGCAAAAAGCAGATCATGGATTATTCTTAAGTCTTTCTCAATAAAATAAATATTTTGTTCATTATTACTTCAACCAGTGAAGGCAGCAGTTATATTGCACCGAGTTAATTGGTTTTTAAATAAACTACACTAGGTTTACTTCAATCTAAGTACCTATGAAACCATCATTGATTTTTAAATTACTAAATCTTCTTATAATATAAAAATGACATGCTGTTCGTTAGTCTGGCTAAAACTAAAAAACGTCGTGACCTATTGGAATAATCATTTTTTTTTGCTATTGTACTGGGATGATTTAGAAAAAATAGGGAAAACCTAAAAGAAAATTATATGAGAATCGCCTTTTTCAGATTACTTTTGACAGCTTACTTTTTGATAAAGAGGTTGTCAAAGAGAGGATTTAGTCTAAAAGATCGTTGATAAAAAGCACTCGGTGAAATAAAACATACGTAGTGTTGCTTTCGTTTTAGTATTTAGCTGCTTTGCTATTAACTAACTAAATAGATAGTGCTGGTTTTCAATATTTTAAAATTCTTAAGGCAAAATAAACAATCATATAAATTGTAGGTGATACGAAGTACAGGGTCCACTAATTTATTGATATATAATACTTTTAGTAGTGAGTAATACCTGGTACTTTAATTATGGGGCAACATTAGCGGCTTTACTTACTTTCATTTTGACCTGTGGTCAAAAGTCTTACCTTTTTTGCTTTATTCTTACTAAAAACTTTATAAACTAACAGCCTTACCACAAAAGATTTTAAAACACTGTTTAATTTGGACACAGTTTAAATGTGATTCCGTCTCTTTCAAATCATACTGTCAAAATAGTGACAGCATCATATTTTAACAGTGTCTATGTTAAACACTTGTTGATCAGTGTTTTGAAATCTATTGTGGTAAGGCCGTAAATGTTTTGAGTAGACTATATCTCATCTTGGACCAATCGAGAGTTAGAAAAATAGAACAATAAAAGGAATAGGCCACCATAAATACCACAATAAAATATATTATTATGTTTGCTAGGCAAGTGGGTGAACTCGGAAGTGCCGTTTCAGTTTCAATAGCGTATATAATCTGGCAGTTGGGACTATTAGGGGATAGTGGGCTAGATCGGGCGTCGTAAGAAGTGTGCTTACGTAACTACTCTACAATGGCATCTTAATGGCAATGGAGTTTATGCTGCGTTTACACAACTTGAAAGAAAACTTAGAAATACTCTCAAAACTGTCACTGCCACTTACACCATCAGTTTTAACGATCTTGTGTGTGTTTTACTATATTAATTAATGACTGATTGTCTATATTGACGATAGCAAGTCATATTAGAAAAAAATGGCACGTAACATTAAAAGTTTCTTATTTGGCCGTTTCAGTAAAATAAAAAAAAATCAGGGACAGGATGAATGTAATTTGATAAATCTAAATTAATATTAAGATCTAAAATATCTAAATCTCTTTTACTGTATAATTAGAGTAAAAGAAAAGAATTTCTAGTAGATTAATCGACGGTGTCTGAAAATTTCAATTGAATAAATTCCGTATAAATTAAGATTATACTATTTTTTATAAATATTTTTTGTAATTCAATCAACCTAGATAATGTTGTCGCAATAAGCTTCATAAAAGCCTGATATTACGTAAAAGTTGTAAGTATCAAGCAAGTTAATGAAAGTGGGTGTACTCTGAACGCGTCTCTATTCCGATCTCGGAGCACCGATAAATCAGTCGAATAGCCGCATCGCATCGATTGCGAACACTCGATACTTTGTGCTTTATGTTTTATTATTCCTGTCCTTAAGATGGCGTTTGATATTAAGCTTTTTTCTAGCTATTTTATTTTAAGGAGTTTTGTGAGTTTGATACTAATTTTAAGGAATGGCATCATTTTGATCTAACTTTTACATGACATAACACAATCACATGTGAGCCAGTGGCCAAAACTAGAACCAAGTGTTTATTACATATTTGTTACCTAGGTTACGCCATAGACGTCACCGGGTCAGATAAGTTTATGTCTGTGGTCAAGATCAACATCAAGATGATGCAACCTAGCCTAAAGTGTGATGATACTCAGGTGGATTGTTCTCGGGATACCGCACGAGAAAACAATCACTTAACGGTATATTTTACGAATAGTGGTTAAAACGTGGTCTTCACGGTTTACGGCCAGCCCACGGACCGAAGTTAGCTTTGTTTGTGAAGGGAGAATAAGAGGGAGAATTTTATACGTGCCCTGTGTCTGGTGAGAAGCGGAGTTATGTGGGCTCACCTCGCAAGGGACGAGAAGGTATATAAGCTGTAGACCTCGCGTTTGTGACATTTTTCATCAATTTTTTGAAATGGCTGCTGAAATATGATTTTCCCCATATCTCCGCCATTTTTGAAAATTTCGAGAGACTGAATCGACTACAAATTACATATAAATATCGAACCTGCTCACAACATTTCACGACTATTGGTTAAGAAATACCTGTAGAGGAGAACAGTCGGACAGCCGGACATACGAAAGCAATTTTGCCTAAGCTGAAACAGAGACGCTTTGCACTCGCTCGGTCAAGCTTTTCATTACACTAACCAATCGTTCTCCAAAGCATCTACAAAATGATTCAATAAGCATCCCGAATAAGATAAGACGTACATGCTAAGTGAAAGTGGGGTGTAACAACATTAGTGCTCGTCTGGTCCGACAACACATTAATCAAAGGCGGGGGATTGTGGCTTCCTTGAGCTGCGAGAATAAATGTTGAAGCGACTTATTATGAAATAATGGGTTCCGAATGGCAGGTGAATCGTTTTGTTCCCACTTATTCTACTGGTCAGTTTTACCGTAGAACTAATGAGACCTGTTTTCTCATTAGTACCATTAGTTCTACGGTTGCAAAATAATAAAAGTTGTTGAAAACAAAATAAATCTTTTACTTATCATAAGTAAAGTGATTTTGCGATCATTGTGTGAGATACTCATAATAGCTCACACAATGAATCTTGAAAATGAATATTTACTAGTACTTACGTCACCTTCTAATAAGTATATTTTAAACTTTTTACGTAATATCTTCAAGAGGAACACGATTACTTCATCTTTAACTTATTATCAACAAAAACAAAGAAAAGTAAAAGTAGGGTAGTGCGTTTGTTAAAAAACAAAAAAAAACGTTTCGAGCCCAATCGACTTTCTACTCCGGAGTAAGATCAATTGTGCAACATTTTTTCTTAACAATTTATCGCAGGTATTTGTTTGATACTAAAATACTGGTACATTATTATTTTCCTACAACAACAAAGTTGTATACTCTGACTGACCTTTGTTAAAAAAAAAACAGTCTTTGTAACTCCGAGAGATGTTCACATCATTAATCAATTGTAAGGTCACGAGCCTCTTTCTTCCCTGGAAGGCGGAAATAATGAGCACAACAAAGGGATTAAATGTTCTCGTAGCTCGCGCGAGCAATTAACGTGTGTCGAAAATGTTTGCTGCGAAAAGATTAAAATACTACGTCACGTGTTTCCCGCTTATACAGCGTTATTTGTAAAACACCGACAACCTCGCAGGAGTAGATTACTAACATCATAAACAACAAAGTTTGTTCTATGATTTTTCCGAAAACGGACAAAACGAATTGACTTTCCATACAAATGTTTAACAGCTGATAGAGTTTTGTATCAAAAACCATTTTTTTTGTCTGTGAAATCTTTTGAAATTAATAATAATAATAATAATAATAATAATAATAAATTTATTTTCATAAAAATGTTTACAAAATCTTACAAATTAGGGACACTAAAAATATGGTCTTACAAAATTTAACAAATAGGATTATGCTGTTGTCCTTACTAGGGCAATAAAATGACCTGTATGAAGGACATCCAGACTAATAAACAAAAGGGACTAATAAGTAGTTGGAGAGAGACAAAAGTAAGTTTTGTTTTTTGTAATGGTGTTACTACATAATAACACTAATTATAAATTTAGGTTTCCATTACAGTTAATTATATTTCTTTTTAATTAATGATATTGAGATGTGTGTCTGTATGCGTATATGTGAGAGTGTGTGTATGTGGGTGTGTAGGTATGCGAGATAAGTAATATTATATTAAGATACATAGGGGATTACGAATTGTTCAGTTTCTGTGTAATTTTTTTTAAGAAGATAATTTTGTACAGAATTTTTGCACTCAAATTTCGATAAGCCATTGAAATGAAGTTCAGCGTTTATTTTATTATAAAGTAGTGGAGCCAAATAATAAGAGAATCTTTTCGTAAATGTAAATTTAGTATGTGGAACAGAACAAATTTTGTCTTTACGACGTTTCGTTATTATCAAATGTGGCGTTATGTGATGTTGTTTAAGAATAGCATTCAGAATGAAAAGCTGTCTCACTGTAAGGACTTTGCAGGTAGAATATAAATCAGTTGTTGGGTACAACATAGCTCTAAACGTAGCAACTTTTAGGACTGCACGTTGGGCGATTTCAAGTGGTTTTAAAATAGTCTTAGCCGCTCCACCCCAGCATGTTATACCATATGAAATAATAGACTGAGCCAATGCATAATAAACCGTTCGCAAAATGTCGTGGTTAACTACGTGACGTAATATTTTAAATATATATATAAGTTTTCTGGTACGAGACGATAGTTGAGCGATGTGAGCCTTAAAGTTTAGGTTACAGTCTAATATTATACCTAAATATTTGATTTTATCAGCAGGCTTAAGCATGGGACAGTGACAGGAATTGTCTGCTGTTTGTCGACAGGTGTGGGCTTGAAGATTGATGTGAATATTAGGCTGTGAGACACTACTAACAGAGAATGTGACGAAGTGGGTTTTGGTAGTATTAAGGGTTAGAGAGTGGGCAGAAAGCCAGTCAAATGCCAAACTAAAACCATTCTGTGCCAGATTCTCAAGATCGGACCACGACTTAGCAAAAAAGGAGATCGCAGTATCGTCCGCAAATGAGACAATCTTCCCATTAGGAATGCTAAGCCTACAGAGGTCATCAATAAAAACTAGAAACAGGGTTGGACCAAGAATACTCCCCTGTGGAATGCCGTAAGAAATAGAGAGTTCCTGACTTAAGTGATTGTCAATTTTTACCACCTGCGTGCGATTACTGAGATAACTCTCAAATAGGCGCAATTGATTTCCCCTAACACCGATTACTTCAAGTTTTTGCAGGAGTATATGAATGGGAACGGTGTCGAACGCCTTGGCCAGGTCAAGGAATATGGTCATAACTTTGTCTTGCCCATCAAGATGTCCAACAATAAAATCCATAAGCTCATTAATCGCGTCAGATGTTGACATGTTTTTCCTAAAACCAAATTGATTGCTTGAGATTAATTTAAAGTGCTCAAGATAATTGATAAGTCTCTTATTTATCAAGCGCTCAAGTACCTTAGAAAGAGAACTTAGTACAGCAATAGGCCGGTAATTGCTTATTAGGGTTACGTCACCGCCTTTGAAAACGGGATGAATCATAGCTCTTTTAAATAAAGATGGAAAAATACCATTTTGGAAACAAAGGTTAAAGATATGACACAAAACCGGGGCAAGCAGGTCAGAGTATCTTTTTAGAATAGTACTTGAAATTCCATCCCAACCTGTGGCGACACCGCCTTTCAAGCACTGAATTGTGGAGCGGATTTCATCAGCATCAGTTGGTTCCAATGCAAAGGATGATACATTTCTAGAGGAAGAATGATGATGGCTAGTCATAATTGGTGGAGTGTCGAGCTGAGAAGTGATTTTGTTGGCCAGTTCCTTTCCAATATTTACAAAAAAATTGTTTACTGCATCACAAGACTCCTTAGGTGATTGTTTGATATTCAATAGTTTATTTGAATATTCCTTAGGCTTTGATGAGTTAGTTATTCTCCTAATTGAGTTCCAAAGGCGTTTTGGGTCTTTGGATACCTTATTAATTTCCTGTCTATCAAACTCCCTTTTAACTTTTTTTATGATTTTTGTACAAAAATTTCGATAACGTGAGTAGGTAAGCTTAAGTATGAGGTTATCAGGTGACATTCTTACTTTTTTGTGCATAAGATCTCTGTTTCTGATGCATCGCAGCAAACCAGGAGTAATCCAAGGCTTGAGAATGGTTTGTCTATTAGAAACTTTTGTTGTTTTAGAGCTAGCGATAACAGCCTTCGAGATAACTTGGATAAGTTCCATTGTGGCTAAATTAGGATCTAGTAAGGTAAGAAAATGATCTAAGTCTAAATTTTTAAATGCGATGTCTAAACTAGTATAGTCAATAGTATTTTTAGTGATAATTGGTAGATTTATATTGCGTTTATGGTTGTCTAAGCAAAACAAAGTGGAATCGTGGTCAGAAACTGTTGTTTGTAAAACTATGGTAGTAGAGGAGCGATTGGAACGCAATATAATATGGTCTAAGCAGTTATTTTCTCTAGTTGGCAGATTGTGAGCAGGCAAATAGCCGTGGAAAGCAAGGTTATTTAGATATTCATCTGAACGAGGGTGGAGGGATGAAGGTTTTATGTCTATATTAATATCCCCCGTAATTATTACTGTTGAATAGTGCGAGAGAGATGGCAAAATATTATTTAAACTGAGAAAAAAATCATCTATGGTATCAGCTGAGGGGGGGCGATATATACATAAAATATTTGTGTCATTATTAATTTTTAGGCTTAGACAAGATGCTGAATTTTTAAAGTTTAGTTCTTCTGAAGAGTACTTAAGATTTGAATTAATGAAATTCGATGATTATTAGCGAAGTGCTGTTGTAGCAATCTGCTATCAACTGGAGCTGCTATCAATCTATTAATTATACAGGAGCTTGGTAGCGTGGTGGTTTTGTGCCTGGCCCTGCGATTGTGGAGGTTAAGCAACTTTCACAAGGGTCGGTCATGGGATGGGTGACCAAAACATTCCTCCGTGCTTCGGAAGGCACGTTAAGCCATTGGTCCCGGCTGCATTTAGTCATTGATACAGACAGCACCACGTCAAATTGCAACAGCGATTTTAACCTAATTAAAAAAAACATAAACCTAACTGTAGAGAAAGTACGATGTGATAACGCGTGTGTAACTAGTACCTGTATTCATTTTATTTAGCATATCCAAACCAATATTTAATCATATTTCCTTATCGTAACATCGCATTCTTGGTAGTAATATAGAAGAATTATTATACTCAGTTAATTGTTATATTGCTACTGCACTAAAACACGAAGCACTGGAAATAATAATTAGTTTTAATAACGGACGTGATTATTCAAAACAAACAAGAGTTAATCAACGGTTTTATCTCTGTTAGTGAACTGACCGCTATCTTAATGGTCAATAAAATTGTTAAATAGTTTTTTATCAGCCATCTTGGCTGTGACGTCATTTGTCACGCGACTCGACGCCTCCGAATGCGATTGATGGTGAATCTGGAGGGGAGGAAAAACTACCACAATATAACATTTAGGGCGCGTTTCTACGAACGTTTTGACGTCGCAGTCGGAATCGACTCGCAATCGCCTGATATTTAAAAGGTAATAATGGTCGTTTGTCCACCGTATCCGTCACCATGCCGTCACAGAGAAAGAAATGACGACGCCGAGGTAGCAATATTACATTGACTATGACTGCCTGTCCACTGCACGCTCGTCACGTCATCTCGAACTTGACCCAGAATAATCTTGTTCTCGGTGACGGCGGCTGTGGACAAAATGCCTACGGCGATTTTGGTTCTAAGTTTATTTTATTAGCATAGCCATAACCTTTAAGACATCAAGTCTCGCAAGCCGATTCCGAAGTACAGTGACAACAAAAAATACGTTTGTGGGAACATGCCCTTAAAAGTAAGTTACTTCAGAATGCCGGCAGAGAGAGACAAATGAAACAGCTTTGGTTATTGAGGACACCGAAAATTTTGTTGAAGAACAACGACGTAACGACTTTATTTATTAAATTGTTTACTGAACGTCTATTAAAAACTTTACAACTGTCGTAAATTAATAATAAGAAAAATGCAACTAAACATAAAAATATATTTTTACTCAGCATACATTCATACCTATTTACTATCATTTGTCCAATAATGCAAAAACATTTAATGCCGTCATCAAATTAATTAAAATATAACAAAGTTGTACTTTCAAAAACTTGCACCGTAGTGGTCATCAAATGTAAGCAAAACAGTTTTGTTTTAGACTTGTATAATATATACCTATGTTATTCTTGTACATACTTGTTATACATGGCTGTATCTAACAAACGCAGATTCAAGTTTTGTTCAAACAACAACAAATTATAATTGGAAAGACCTTGCTTATATAGAGGTGGTACATAATATAAAAAACCTTTTGCCTTGGGAAGGTAATATTATTAGCAAGGACTGCCTCAACGTCAAATTAATTCGGTGGAACAACAGTGCGTCTCCCCCATTTAAGTATAACTTAATTCTGGGCCATTAGGCGTAAATGGGCTGGCACTTATCGGGCCATCCGAGTGGCGATTAGCTTGCGATTTTATATCTAAATAACCTCCCAGCTAATGTCAGGGCGTGCGAATGCGATCTGTAATTTACAAATTGACTCTGTTTGCAAATATTAAGATGAAGATTGTGTTCAACCTCCCTTGTATCTGGTTTAGGTCTAATCAATTTAAATGTAAATAAGTAGGTGTGTAAACCATTTGAAAAAATAATTAAAGATGTTTTAAGAAGTAAGTTTACTCATATCTCGTAGCTTTAGACAGAATACAATTATTATGTAAATATTTTAAACCTTTTTAGGGCAGTATAAAATACTACTTCTAAAGCAAACAATAAATTTTCATTTCCAAAACAATTTGTACGGCAGACAATCACCACAATTTCGCATGTTTCCGATTACACGCGAATTAAGTCAACTTCATTTGTGCGAATTGAAACTATTGTGTTGGCAACACTGTTGCCGCACCGGATGCTGATTACTGATTTTAATGAGTGCTAACTAATTTAAGTCTGCGCAATGATTTAAAGAAGTTAAGTTTGCATAATTTTAAGGGAATTCGTCTATAGCAACGTAGATTTGGGAGCCACTCGCACTAGTTTTGTACAGTTAAAGATTTCAGTTAAAACAATCTGGTATTTGTGAATTTCATAATAACTAAATTTGAATCTCAAAGATCATCTTCACTAACCTCGTTACGTTCTTTCCCGTTACTGTCGGGTTACTAAAGTTCAGTTTTTTCAGTACAAGCTTCGCTGAAGTGTTTGCCGCGGTGTCGATGCCGTGTTTAATGCGATCAAACAGCCATTAGTCAGGCTGTCGTTAGCGGAACTTCTTGGCAAGTTTTTGTTGCTCTGGAGTTAGAAGTTAATCGAGTTGGATGATGCCTACTTTTTGTTGCCCAACTCTGAGTGCAGTTTGTTCCTCGGTGTAACGGTTAATGGTGTGTTGTCGAAGCGAAATTTTGATTTGTCGCTACGAGAGGGACCTGTAGCGTTTAGCGTGATAGAATGAAAATTACATAGTCTTTGTTTCACTGTTATAATAAAGGATAGTAAGTTCTAGATGGCTAAAATATCAGGGAAATTATAAAGATTGTATTCACATTGCTGTTTCTATAAACGAAATCAAAAACTAAAAAACGACTATTGTTCTGTAACTTAATACACGTGATATAAGAGTTGGTAGGAATACTGACTTTCTTACAAAGTTAGAGAGAATTCGTTTTTTTAATAAAAATTAAATTAAGGTGAAGTTGTTGTTCACCCACACACATTTAATGAAGTTGCAAGCTATATTCATGATCATAAAGCTATTGCTAATTAATCACAAATTATATCACCTAATAAATATTCTTCTTTATATGTTGTAATGTATGAATATACGCTGGCCTTCAAAACTTAGTACCATACTTTTAAAATTGCAATTTCTCTTGAACAATAAAAGTTAAAGTTTTGAAATAAAAAAGGTTATTTTTCAAGAAGGTTATCGATTCTGAAGTTATTATTTAAAAAAAAAGAAATCTTTTTTTAGTCCTTTTTAGTTTCGAAAATATATCTTGTGTATTTTAAAAGTTTTTACAATTTTGGTTTTGAAGGCCAGTGTATATCAGATTCAGGAAAATAAACTTTCAATGTGACGTTAGAAAATCACGGTTTGTATATCCAAAACATTGGAACTGCCCGTATTTATGTCACAGAACATTACTATCAAAAACACAATAAAATAAACATAAAAAACACATTTCAGCAAAGAACGATGATCAACTTCCACACAACAAAAATATGAGTAGCAACATTAAGACTGATTTATATAAGAAGAATTTATTTGAAGGTTACATTTAATTCATAATGAAATCATAATAACAATAGACGAGCGAGTGAATTGTAAATTAATGTAAATTCAATTACCTTAATTTGTTCTTCCCTTAATTGACACAAACGTTATTATAATAATATCTGTATAAAATTTTAGTTTTAAAATTAGGGTGTATGTTTGTACACCCTCATAAATTCTCCACATAAGAACGCAAAAAATACACATTAGGTACCTAAGATATCATTCCTACACTCGAAAGAATGCTAGGTTGTCCAAAACGACGGCATTAATCAGGACAAGCGTGGGACAAACAAAAAACTCCGACGGCAGGGTCGTCGGAGTCGGCGTGGTGGGGGACCAATGACCACTCCGGAGTCACTCTCCCGGAACATTAAGAGCTTATCGCGAAACTTTCGACGGTATTATTTTATTGTCGTCCGCTCTATAGGCGCGTTTAGTGAAAATTATTGCCGCCGGTTGCATGACTCGATCGCTATTTTGTTTGCAAAATCATAGTTTTGTTTACGCGCATAATTATCGTGTTTGTTGACCTGATTTATGGTGATGTCGTTGGTTTATATTAGTGGTGAGAAAATATTCAGTTGATTTTTACCTACATTTTAAACTTGCTACATGCTAAAGAACGTGTTAAGTTGTGATGTTAGCTTATTTAACTAAAACAAAGTGGTGAATTAGTACAATTATCAATAAGAAAACTTACTTTAAGATCCAAGTACACACTGTCTGGCGCTTCAGACAAGAATATTTGCACGTTTGATGCAGGCCTCTTACATTTATACCCTTGTGAATGTCATTTGAGCATTGTAGGTAGATCAGATTTACATAATGTTCTTTTGATTTTGGAGACAACATGTTTTCTATTACAGTTCTTGCCACTTTTTGAATTTCAGGTGACGTCAAAATATCACTTTCGTCGCTTGAATTCATTTTTATAATAAGTAAATTTAAATCGAAGATAAAAATTTTGACAAAGTAACAAACAATGTCAACATTAATTCTTCATGCACCAGATTTTGTTTTTTTTAACTTCACATTGTGTGACCATACAACGTCAACGTCATTTTATACCGCCTGTCGGAATCGTATGATATAACACGTAAGTTTTTTAAGCATGAATCGGACTGAATGGATCGTGCGCTCATGACGCTCTGTTACCGTGATTCGGAACTTGAATAATGAGTTTTAATAGTAACATTTATGGAGTGTGGCAATTTTATATGAGAATCCATTACCACACGGTAATAATGGATTCTCACACAAAATTGCAGGAGCGAGGAGCGTTTTAGGGCTGTCCATCTACTCCGATTAAGCACGAAGAAGGTTATCAAAATTATGTTAGAATTTCCAAGCATGTTTGAGAAAAAACAATTCAGATACTCATAATTTCAAAACAAAATGGAATGATAGTTTCAAAATGCCTCAATAAATAAGACAGTTCCCAACTTCCCACATATCTCCGAAGTTCATGACTTATGGTCATCGTTCGTATCGGCGTATTACCGATGCACCCTAAGTGTTGCCAGCCTAACGGCCATTGCCGACGTTTAGGGGAATAAATATTGCTAACAGTGTTATTTACGTAGAGATTTATTTTGGCCCGAGGCGCGCTTTATAGATTGTAGTTTATGCTTCCGAGAAGTTTTTGGGTCCTTGACATGAGAGCCTTTGTGAGTTATGGTTTGGTAGCCATTGTTAGTTAAGTACGAGTACTTATGCATTTTGGGGCGATAATGTCCGTATTTAATGTCGTTTAAAGTAAAATATAGTGTATGATGTCAACTTTGACGACCTCCGTGGTCGAGTGGCTTTATGTACACCGGTTTTCAAGGTGTCGCCTTCTCTGAGGTCCCGGGTTCGATCCCCGGTTGGGTCAATTTAGAAAACTAACTTTTCTATATTGGCTCAGGTCTGGGTGTTTGTGATACCACCGTTGTCTGATTTTCATAACACAAGTGCTTTAGCTACTTACTTTGGAATCTGTGCAATGTATGTGATGTTGTCAAATATTTATTTATTTCTTTATTTAACTTAACTTGTAAATCAAAGTAAAACTCGATTCACAAAAAGAGGAAAAGATAGTGTGAAGGGAAATTAACAGTCAGGTATGATATTTGAAACATATATCCGTAGCTTGCGAAAATATCCCATTATGTCAGTAGGATCAAAAAAGGATACTGATAATTTATCACACATTCATTAAAATAATAATCATTATGATGAAACGGAATCTCGCTAATACCGAAGTGGTGATAGCCAGCAAGTTGTTTTTTTCCTGTTAAAGCTTAATAAAGTGCTTTTAAGTGCCAAGAAGTGAAAATAATAAAAATAAACGTGTTTTTTGTTGTTAAGTTATTTTACAATGTACCCTGTGCTGTGTAGGTACTTGCTTAAAAAATATTAGCAATTTTCATAAAAAAATCATAACAAGTATCCAAGGAACGGCACCTGAAATCCTTTTCTTAAGCTTAAAAACAACAAAAAATGCCACGCACAGCCTAACCTTTAAAGAAGCATTCCGCAAAGTTACTGACTCAACTAAATAAATTTAGAGCCGGCTCATTTCAAATATTAAAAAGCGGACGCCTCGATTCGAATACTTCCACAGAGAAAACAAAAAAAATGGTCAGGCGTGACCTTTAAGGACATAATAAGGTTTTCTGGCATTTATTTTAAGTAGTATTTTATATAATCGTACCGTACCCTCTTAGAAACACAATGACAAATTGTGATTTTATTAATTATGAATATTATAAATGACCTTTATTTAAGTTATATTCTTGCTGTGCTCTATCAGGGTCTATGTTTGATACAAAGTACAAATCAATATAATGTATGTAAATAATTACAAATTCTAAATAGGTATAATTTTGAATTTCATGAGACAAATCCTACAAAAGTATAAATATAACCCTAAATCTTCAATATCTGGCACAAACTCCAGAAAAAAGCTCTACAATAGATCTTTTTGTCGCAACGAACCCTAATATTCCTGTGAATTGCCAGAAAATATCCCCAAAGGTATTACAGGCAACTCGGACTCCTCCCTTGGAGCTAATGCCCATAATCTTGGCAACTTTTAATAGGACCAAGCCGAAATTTGACGGCCGTTATTCAAGAAATATACTCCAAGGGTGTGCTGCCATCTGTGAAACTTTATTTCATCGGTATTATGTCCCCACGTTTCCGCCGGCTGCGGACTTTCCCAAGTGAAAATATGAATGGGGGTGTTGTCACTATGATTAAGAAGATTTTACGGATATCTAAACTTATTTCTTAATTTAGATACCTGTGAAGTTTTAGCGGGTTCGTAAATAATTCTATCATTTAGGGTGTTAATTATGAACGGTGAATAATTAATTATACAAGGCTTAGCCTTTTCAGAACTAAACAAAGGAGGAGAATTCCTCATTATGATTGTTAGTTAATATTGTTTATGTTTACCTTTTACCATAATACCACCGGAATATACATTTATTATAATTGTAATAAATAAGACCACCCCAAGGCATGTAGCTAAATCTCCCGTACTAAGGAAATAGACGCTTTGATTGACGTAAAAACATTTCTGTTTATGCAATATAGCTTTAATTATGAAATACGTTTAAAAGATATTGCTGCATGTAATATTCCTTTAATTGTAAAAAACAAAATAACATTTTAATAGCAAGTATTTTTTTTAAATAGAAATACGAAACATTTCTCGTATCATTAATTTAAAATACTGAAAATTGAGTTTCTTCAGAGAAATCAAGAGAGCGTAAGAAACTTTTCAGTTTATAATGCTGCCACAAAGCGGAATGAAAGTCAGTTTATCGTGGTTTGGCTTTCAAAGTAGGACCTTCGATAGGTCGCACTCATCCCGGTCGAACCAATTTTCCACGTGCCGATCTTGCTCCCTTGGGTGCGTCCTCGCGAAGATCCGACTCAGTCCAAAATTGACCTTTCAAATCCGACGCTTTATCCAATCGATGAGACCATTCTTAAAGTATATTCAGATATCTATGAGCGATATTTGCTGATTCTGCGGGAAATAAACGAGGAAGTTCACTTAAGAAACGTGGAAGTTCAGATGTTTGGGTGTTTGTTACTCAATCACGCAGAACGGATTTGGTTCGGTACACAGACAGCTTATATTTTTTATCCCGGTCAAAGGTTCCCTAGGGATTTTCCGAATGTTCACGCGGACGAAATCGCGGGTGAAAGCTAGTCTATTAAATTGATGATGTTGTCTATGGCGATATGTAATTTTGTGGTCTATTTGCAGATGTAGGTACAATTTTGTTTTAACTGCTTTTCTAATCAAATGCCAATAAAAGTACGTCATAGTGCAAAGTCAATTTTCCTAGCAAATTAAAAAGTCTAGTGTATAATTCAGGACGGATTCGATTTCACGCGTCATCGCGCGCGAGTTAGCGTTAATTTGAGCGGTCCGTCCCGTTTGTTTTTATTATGGCTGGAAACGATGACTTCGGGAAATATGGAGGGCCCAAATATAATGGCTTGAAGAGCCTCTCTTTCTTAATTAGTTTGAGACCTTGAAGACTGAAGGTTATTGGGCCGAATATTTCATATTTAGATAAAAAAGTGTTGAACTTTTGCTTTTAATACTTTTTTAAATGTTAAGGTTGAGTACACACTGTTCTGGATGAAAAAACAACTTACTGAAAGTTAGCGAAGGGTTCAAGGGGTAACTCTTGCTTTATTAATAAAAAAAGTTCAAAAACACTGTCTACATGAAGAAAACTGTCTAGATATATGTTTTTTATTTTAATGTAATGATTTTTATATGTATGTAATTTTGAACCATTTAATTAAAAGGCACGAGAGGATATAAATAAAAAACGAATAGTTTAAAAATTATCTAAAACCTCAATTCAGAAGAGGGTTAGAATATGATCCCCATCCATCTTTCAAATGGTAAACAGGCTGCGTTATTAGCGGTGTGGTTAACCAGCAGTATTACTATTTGATCAACACTGAATTAGGCATAGACTGATCATTGCTACTAACTTTAATGATTATAAAGTGCACCGAAAGAATTTTCGTTTCGACGTTGACTAGCTTTTACAATGCACAATGAAAAAAAAATGCATTTGCCTCTTTTACAGTCCCAAGTAAAAATAGGTAGGCATTCGAACCACCTGCCTCGCCAGGCAAATGAGGACACTCCTTAAACGCTATTATATTCGCAAAGACAATATCGACGTCCCTGAAAAATGAAGTACACTTACCGGGAGGCGTTGTTAACGAGGGACTTAATGGGGGATGTCACAATGCGGGGCTCATTTAGTCCCCGAGGGGCAGTGAGAGCCTTCAAAGTTGACGTTTGAATGACAACTGCTTGTTTATAATGCGATTCATCTGAAGCCTCGAATTTGAAATTTGAATAAGGAATCGGTAAATTACGAGTGGTTATTTTCTCACGGCGGGACAGGAGAATGATACACATTTTTTGTGGGGTCTTTGTTGTGATCGTCATTATCATGTCAGTCCTATGATGCCCACTGTTGGGCAGAGGCCTCTCCCAATGATGTCCACGATGATTTGTCTAGTCACTAGTATTAGACATTAACTTAATATTATAGCTTTCAAGTTTCATTACGTATTAACACAAAATATTTAATATTTTCTTATGCCACGCCACACTATTTTTTAATATTTTCATATTGAAATACACTATCTACTCATCACAATTGGTGTAAAATCGACTGCTGAAGCCACAAAGCTGTTGTTTGATTTTATAAAAAAGTAATCAAAACTCGAAAACACTAAACGAAACAATCTACTTCAAACCATCAAATGCGGCTTCTATTTTATTTCGCTATTTCAATGATAAAATACAAAAAAGTGGATATCAATGTTAATTTATTTTCAGTCGGTAACAAAGGGTGCTCGTTGAAACGGAGTAAAGTTGAGCTAAAATAGTGGTCGACGATTTGTACAGAACTAAATATTCATGTGTGACCAAAGCAAATACACGGGAGCAGGAAACTGGTTGTAAAAGCAGGCAAGAATATTCAGCGGAATGCGACTGTGACACTGGCAAAAACATGTGTTTCAAAATGTATGCGCTTTTTAGCAAGCTGTGAAGAAAGGAAATGGCCTTGTTATGTAACTGGTTAACAATGTTATTTTAACCACGAACTCACAAAAAAGTGTATAATTTTATTTAAAATAATCTAAGCTACTATTATGTTAGCCGTGTAGCGTTTGGTCTTGTTATGGCTTCGTTTGGTGAAATAGTAGAATAACACCAACCTCCCTTCCACTTAAGTGTCGAAAAAGTCGGCTTATGACATAGAGGTAGTTAATCTAATATGTACGTGGAGCAGGGATGGGCAACAGCGTTTCCGGTCCAATACTGCGATTGTGAAAAAATAAATATATGTATTACTTCCGCAAAAAATATGAATAAGATGCACCGCCCGCCCGCCCGCAAAATAAATGCACATGCATACCACAAAATATCAGTGCACAAGAAATAGACAAGACATTGGTGAAGGTGCAAGGTGTGTTTGCACCTTCACCAATTAGACTACTCTTGACTTCCGCCAAGTGACGTCTGATTCAATCAAATACAATACTGCGATCTCCAACACGCCTGATAAGTGTGGAGAATATGGCAACTTCCTAGAGTAGACCTATGATTATTTAACTAACTAGATTAGTAAGTAAATTAAATAAACTTTTGAACTTCCTCAAACTAAACAGTTTGTGTACTAATCGTGCCACAACATATATTTCATTATAATTTGTCGAGTGTGCGTACCATCCCCTCCCTAAATCTAAACAGATTACATTAGGGATACAAAACAAATGTTACTGCATCATTAACTCATCATTACGGTAGAATCAAAGCAATAACTGCGTACAATATACTTCCATAAAATACATTAAATTCGAAAATTCCAAACACACAACAATATTGTAACATTACAACCATTTTCAGCAGCTTAGTTGGGAATTATGTGAAAAGTGCGATAGTTGTGGGGATAATTGCGATATGAGAGCGATAAATCTGCGACCGGTTGTGGAAGCTCATGTAACGCTATTTTATGCAGAGAGTTTTACCGCAGCTAGGCTTTGACCCGTTGCCGACCTAATCTGTAAACAAAACGTACAGAATTGTGTTAAAAATATTGGCTTGTATTTAAAGGTACATACAACCAAAAAGGTAAAAAAAAATCTCATCTAACCTATGCTAAACATTTGGTGGGCATTTAGTCTTTGGGAATGCTATTCAGTACTCTTTGCTTTATAGGAACTACTTGGTATTACTCAAGTTATATACTAGAAAAAAATCGACTAGTCACCAGAATAGTCTCAGGCGGGAATTCTGGTGACTAGTCGATTTTTTTCTAGTATATTATTTATTTTAAGTATTTTATAAAAATAGCATTGGAATTCTCGAATTTAAAAATTACTCAAGTTATTATGCAAGAGCTAAATAGCTACATTATGCACGATTTCTTAGTTAATATAATTTCTTATCAAAGTACAATAAAAAATTCTATATAAAAATACTAAAATAAATTAATAAGCCATACAGTATTTTTAATTTAACTGAATAAAATTAATACACATCGAGTTGATTACACCTTGGAATGTCAGTTTTTACAAAACAACCCAAGTTATGGAACTTGATTTCTAAGGAAAGAGAGCTGACATATCATATTTTATCTTTAAAAACACGACAAGTTAATAAAAATAGAGATAAAGATAAATTTGTGCACAGAATTCTTAAAATGACAGAGTTGGTACCTAAGTACCTACTTATTTTACAGCAAACTATTTTCATTCCCATCCTTCCTAACCACCCTGTTTTCGTAGAATTCAAATTAAGTCTGAAAATGTTTTTTTGCTTCACAAACGCCGCATTCTGCATTAGTGCGCCGTTTGACCTAGTTGGCACCGATTCACTCAATGATGTGGAGCGCGGGACTGATAGAGCTGACGGCTATCTCACTCGGACTGAATCACCTTACAACGAAGTTGAAGGCATCACCATATTTGTGGTTTATGGCTCAGACAGTTAGAGACCGCATTGTTAAACCTACACAAAGTTGCGGCCCACTGTTTGAATGAGACAGAGATACCACTTCATTAACTTGAGGTCTTGTTTTGGACTTATTTCAACATTGAAAGGTAATAATACTATTTACCGCACTAGTGATGTACTAAAACTATCGAGTCCCACCACTAGCCAACCATTCGGCGACGCGGCGACGCATTCGTCTATCGTCCAGCCCATCAATTCACTTTACTACGAGCGGGCATGTTGCAATTTCGACGCCATTTTTTTTTAACTTTTTGCAGCTATCGCCAATGACACTCGTACAGTCTTGTTTTAGATTTTTGGCACGACGCCAAGGCAGATGAAATTGTGATGGATAAAGAATTTTCTGTTGGCTGTACCTTGCTGTGACTGATAGACAAGTTTAAGAGAAAATAATAAAATGTCAGTTTTTATTGCTGGTTTTATGTTGTTGTAAAATAAGAGAAAAATAAGTTGTGTTTTCCCAATGATTGATTTTTAAGCAGGTAACATGAATGAGTGGTCATTGTGAGCTGGTGATTATGGAACCTGTCAGTTAAATACACGGTCTCGGGTTTAAATGCTATACATTATATAACCTTGTTGTAACATGTTTCTGTGTATTATGAATGTATAACTTATTTGCATATAAGTCTGTTATTGAGTAACTATAGAAAAAGTTTTGCTTAGTTTGGGCCCAGGGTAAAAAAAATGTGGTGGGGGACTAAATAATTAGTGGAGATTTTAATATTTTTATTTACTAAACTTAAAAGATGTTTATTCTTCTTTTCAATAAGAAAGATACGCTTAAATATTCAAGAGATTTGACTTTAAATTACTCGAAGGTAAAACTTTATTTAATTAGAGAAGATAATTAAATTCTGAACTAAAACCACGGAATAAATAAATAGCACTGACTGAAACTTTAAAACAAACAATATCTTAACAATACTTAGCAAAACATCAAGACTCTGTACCTTCAATAAAATCTTAATCGCAAAAAGTCTTTACATTGAATATATTCGGAAAAAACCAACCAGGGTGACTTAAAATCAGTAACTAAATATGTTAGAACTGTTAGAAAAAATTGTTTGTCTGTCTGAACGCTCATTACACTACAATCATTGCACTATACATTTTGCTGGTAGCGGGAGTGGTTGCACGACCACACTGATATCTTTTTCAAATCCTTATGATAAACTCTTTAATTTGATACACATATATTGCAGTATTCTAGAAAATCTTTTTATTTTTCACTTTTCAATTCATATAATTGCACCTCACAGCCATGTCGGTTTGTTTAACGTCACTTATCTAAAAACAATTGGGCTGTCGAGTATTAATTATAGATACGATATTATTAATTATAGATATCCATTTAGCAATTTAAAAGATGTGAGGTAATCAAGAATATTACATTTAAACATACATACATACAAAACACGTGCAAAATACATAACCCTTTCTGTTACGAACTGGCCATCAGGCCGGCTTTGTAAATATCTTGTTGTTTATAGTTTGTGTTATGATCTTTGTTTTTTTTTCGATCATTGTCTTCGCTTCGGTTTTCTGTTTCGCTGTTGGTTTGTATTTTTTATTATTACTAATATTTTTTCTTTACTACCTTACTTTGAGTTTTTCTCTTTTCCCTCGTCTTTAACAATTTGCTTGCAGACGGGTAATTTTTTTATTTTTTTTATTTTGGAAACAGTCTTTTTTTTACAAAAGTACTAAATAACTATTTTACTAGCTATAAAATACCTATAGTGCCGATAAAAATATATTTAAATAGCGTGTATTGTTTAAACTGGCAATAATTTAAGCCTCACCGCACGTAATTCGTAGCGTAATTGAATTCCCATCGCAGTAGAACGCGGCCGTGAAGTGAAATATAGCGGCGGTGGAGTCTATTCTATTAGGCGGTTTTTCCACTGATGGACGGAAAATTTCATGTTTCCTATGGTGGTGGTACAAAAAGTGGTTATCGCATGCTAAATGTATTTTTTACCCGACAAGGAAAGGGTTATGTATTTCGCACGTACCTTGTATGTATGTATGTTTATATGTAATATTCTTTATTAGTTCATATCTTTCAAACGGCTGAACGGATTCCTATTATTAATATATCGTTAGATTTATCTTGACAGCCCAAGTGTTCTTAGGTAAGTGACGTTAAAAAACTAACATGGCAGCTGTGCGGTGCTAATATTTAAAGATAAAAAAAATGTTTTTTCAGGATACTGGAATATGGGTATTTTATTTAAAAAAAGAACTAAAAAACCTATTATATATATGTAAGCCATAATATATTTGCAACAGGGACTTTAAAATAGGAAGTGGGAATACTAAGTGGGGTCGCGGGCGAAAGCTAGTTAATTCATAAGTGTGTTAATATTTAGTAAGAATATTTGTATATAACAACATGAAAAATGCAACAAAGAACTTGAATCTTAAAATTTGCTCAATCATATTCCCGTTCAGGATTCGAATCTAGGACGCTCAAGAGGCCGAATCGCTCTGCCAAGCAGTCATCAAGCGAATAATTCAAATCACACGACCGTACAGTTAACAGCGTTGCCCCAGGTCTGTTACGACCCATTCCCTTTACAACAGCTACAACCCCCATCCCTGGAGTCGGAGCTCCTACAACTTTGTTATACGACGTCGCCCGGCCGCTCGTAAAGAGCCAAACTAGTTCTCACATATCACTGAACTTCATTTTGGGTATGGAGTTTTAATGATCCATATTTGAATAATGTTGAAAAATAAACCTAGATTTTATCAAATTATTACTCGCAATGCAATTCTTAGTAATGTTACTGGAAGTTCAGTCTAAAAATAGAAATATCCTCGTGAACAATTAAGATAATTATTTTATTGGAGTCAGAGCAAAGTTGAATTAAAGGAGATAACCAAATGCACTCGAAGTTAAAATTAATTGTCAAAATGTCTTGTGATGCACGACGTTGCATCGCTTTCCGCGTGGTTCGATCGCTTGAACATGAGCACTTAAATACTAACGCACCGCTTAGTTCGCTTATATACAATCGAACCGCAAAGAGTTTCTGTTCCGTGTGGTTCGATCTGACAACGCGATCGAACCTCACGGCCGGAAAGAGTTTTTGTTTACCCTCTGTTGATGCTTTATGGACTTTTGTCAATTGTGATGTGACCTACTTACAATGATTAAATTGTCAAAATAGTTTTAGTTAAAAATAAAATAAGTATGATAGTCAAATCGCACTTTTATGTAATAAAATCGTGGTAACTATTCGTTTTATTATCAAAAGGGTTCGTCAATAAATAGATATTCCATAAAATATTTAAAAAAGAAGGCAATCAATAAGATTCACAATAATGTCGTTGAAAATTACGAGTATATTAAAACTGAAATGTTCCTACGATTTTCCATCTTTGATTCTGTTTACTGATTTCATCACAGGAAATTCAATCACTAAACAAAGAAACCGTACGAACAAGAAAAAGCAGAGAGCTTCGTTAGTGAATTTCTCGTGTTTGTTCTTAATACAATATTGTGTTTGCGATGACATCGATGCGTGAATGAGTGATACATTCTGCTCTCCATTCGGTTTCCCATCACGTATACAAATTCTGAACAATAATACTTTACAAAGTGAAAGAAAACCCAACAGGGTTACGTGAGTTGCGTACTCGCATAATGTGACGGACGGAATTCGGCGTGTGCTCGCCAGGGACGGACGGAGGGCCCGAAGTTGGTAAACAAGTTTGATGTATCTTCTTAAGCCAGTTTTTGCGTTCATATGAATATTGATGCCCATCTTCTTTATCCATCCATAAGGAAAGTCTATACCCCAGCAGTAGGGAAAATGAATAATAGTGAATAAAGCAGAAATAAGATTAAGTTAAGTTTATCGTCAATATAAAAAAAATATTGTTATATGATTATTTTGATTTGCAGCTTAAGCACAAATTGTGTCTTGAAAATTAGGGACCATTAAAAGTTAATAAAATTTTGTTTTACATTGATTTGGAAATCAAACTGGAACAATATGACAGCCAGCGAAATAGAAGTTGACAGTAAAAACAAGAGCTGAGTGTTCGCTAAATAATAAAATTAGGAATCATTTTATTATTGCCGTACTTTTTAGCTTCTTCCATTTCCATGTAAGTACTTAATTTTTGCTATCAAATTTAAAGAACTGTATCTCTATTACTTAATTGGATAGCAAACAAAACAAAATGTCAACAACGGAACCCAAATACGTCCCTGTCGCGTATCCGCTCTTGTTTGACGATTGAAACTCGGCTTGTCTGAGTGAAGAGCAATTTAAAGTTTGTCATCGTCGCGGCGCCGGCGCACCGCACAACTTACATCGAAACTTTTCGTTTTAATCTCGTTTGCTTCGGTATTACACCATTGTCGGCTCACCTCGTTTGAGTTATCGATGCTTACCTGCGGAAGATATAGTTCAGTTAGTATTAAGTTACTTGGGCGTTTTTGATGAAACATTTATAAGATCTGGGCCCTATTTAATAAACGTGACAATTTGTCACCTGTCATGACGATTTTATATCCATTGCGTTAACCAATTTACCCATTCCTTAAGTATTAGGGTGGGTACCCGCTTAGGTTTGCGAACCTCCGCGCTCTGCGAACCTGCAACAGTGTGTTATAGTGTATACGTGTGCGAACGTCGGTGCGCGCTCCGCATTTTGCGATCCGATGCGAATGAACACAAATGGGGAACAAGTAGAAGTTCACAATAGCGTCCACATTGAGCTCCGCGAACCTGTAGCATAGGTTCGCGGAGCACGAGGTTCGCGAACCTAAGTGGGTACCCACTCTAACAAATTCAAGTTCTCGGTTTGAGGGTACAAAGGTATCGATTTCAAAAAGGTCATTATTTATCATGTCATAAGACCAGATAGCAAAGAAGACGTGTGAAAAGATATGAGCGAACATCCACAGAGCCGATAAAAACTCAAAAGAGAATCGACACGGGGCGGAATCGACGCGGGGCGGAATTGACGCGGGGCGCAAAACGCCAACACAAAGAGACGTGGAAAGGCAAAAGATGAATATTTCAAAGGTACGGCTTACTTTAACAGGGATGGGACTGTGGCGCTATTGACTACGATTTTTTATCGATATAATCGTAATAATATCGATGGCATTTTTTTTTAGATTATGGTAAACTTTTCACTTCAATGTAAATATAATGTTTGTGATGTGACACAGTTTAAATATTTTAAGACACCAATAAAACTTTTTTTTAAAAGGATATTATCATAGCTTTTAATCATTGCCTTTATTTTTTTATCTTAAGCTTTAATTACTTACATTTATTTATAAATGAACTTTAAACCCATTTTCTGTTAATGGTTTTTGAAAATACAAAAAGTAAACTAAAAATGTTTTATTCATATCACCATTACTTTTCTTCCTTTGTTGTATTTTAAAAGCTGTATTGTGAATTTTTTCGATGTCGATATTATGAATAAATTACGTTTTATGGACGCTACTATTCTCAATAACATGTACAGAATTTCCATTCGAAAATGAGCTTTATCAGAATCTCATAAGGTAGTGAATGGTAAACCGGTACCACTCGCAGACATACTCATGATTTCAATATTTCCATTTTTCCCGCTTTCCGTAGTAATTGACGTAAATTGAGCGATCCCATCGAAGCTCCCTTACACGTTCTAGAAGTTTCGACGCAGGAACGCGACGGTGATTCTGAAGTTCGAGCACGAGACCGCGCGTTACATCGAATTTGTTAACTTCGGATCAGGGAATTTTATTACCTACATGTTTGTAAGTATACTGTTATTCAAATTGATATACTTTTCTTTTTTAATTTATATCTGGTCAATTACTTTTAGATACACAGAATAGAGGGTTTTCAGAGTCATTTGAAATGTATTTTTCAAAAATCCATTTAGCCTTTTTCAATCAAGAGCTGTTCAAAGTTAACTCTGAATTGAAAAATTTTTGGAAGTTTTCGAATAATTTGTTACCAAGCAGTGAAAATGTTATAGTATATTTTGATCTATATTTGTAATCTACTTACAAAGCCCTTTCATTTGATATATTACATGATGTTTAAATGTAAAAATAACTTTGTAACTCGTTGTGCGCTAAGTATATTTTGTTCATTTTCCTATTTCCGAGATGACTTGTGTGAAAATTAACCTAACATCTCATTTTTCCGACCTACAAAGAAATACATCTTTTCTTTCACAAACTTTTTTTTCTAAAATCTTTTATTATCTACAATGGGTCAGTGGTTAGTCTTGTGACGATAAGGACGAAGGTGGGAACGCACTTCACCCTAAATCCCCTAAGAGACTGGCTATATGAGCACTAAATGCCGAGACACAACAATGCTAAATAGGTTGTTATGGCGTCAGACTGGTGTAAACCTCAAAAACTTTATTTTAGGTATCAAATACTTGTGTAGGTATTATAATTATTGGCTCAATATAATACCATTCAAAGGCTTACTGTAATCAAACATCAGTAAACAAGATATAATTAAGGATATTGAAACTTCCATAATATTTGTCGTAGCATCAAGGAGCTTAAGACGACAACCTCAAAGGTTACTACATCAATATTCAAATCGTGATTTCAGGTAAGATTGTCAATTTAATATGTCTTCTGTGAATGTTATAAGGTCTATTATAAAAAGGAAAAAACAAAAAAAGAAACCAATTAAATTTTGGACATAACTGAGTATGATAGCCGTAAAAGAAGTGTTTTCTTTGTAAAATATCTCAACCTGAATCGTGACGTCAAGGGAATTATCTCTGGCTGTCTTACTACAAAACAACTTGGTATTTTGGGTCAAAGACAAGGGTTAAATGATATTAAAAACTATATAACTTTCATTTTTAGGTAATCTTGTTGTTGACTTTATTTTTTTTCTAGTACATTCACAGTACTTTTCATTGCTAGTGACTGTACATACATAGGTATCTGTACATATATACATAGTGACTGTACTTAAAGACTCTAGCAATTAAAATTCCACATCATAGAACTAGTTACATTCTATTAATCTTTATCTGTCAGTGCGATATATGTAATATTATTCAATAATTTAATGTGACTAAATCCGAAGAAGGAATACAAAGTTTTATTGTTAAAGCATTAATGACTTTCAAAAGGTTTTAATTTAAGTATTACTAAACATTATTCATTACCATTTTTTTTATAAAGTTATACCGTTTAAAAAACCCTGAAGAAAACGAATTTTATTCTGAAACAAAAGAAATTTCCAAAAACCTGACGAAGGAATATTTAAGTAGGCCCTTAAGCACCACTTGAATTTGAAAAGCAAAGGGAATATTTGTAGACTCTAAAAATGTTCAATTTTATTTGAGTAAACTCTTCAATGTTGGCAACCCGTCTTGAAGAGAGATCGTGAGATTTATAATAATTGAGGCAAAGACCAACTGCTACTGAGGAGGGCTACTATATCTATCATTTTATTTTTATTTCTTTGTTGTCTTGGCCCTTGAACTAATGAGGAAGAATCTCGAGCTGGATATTTAGTGTTTCTAGTCTTTAAGTATTCTTATAAAGTTCTGAAGTATCTTCAACATTATCAATACGTAAAATAGGGTGCTCGTTTAAATTTCGAATAACTTTGAAGTGATGAAGTAAAATCTGTTAAATTCTCCAGCTAAGTATCTTTTTCTGCCTCCTATTATGAATAAAATCACCTCTTTTCATTTATTTATAAAAATATTATTGCTTAAATAACATAGCAAAGGGCGGACTTAGATCTTTGTTACAAATAATGTGTTGGCTATTAAATGACAAGTAAACAAGTGCAAAAACATTGATACAGATATCTAACTTGCAGTGTTATCGTTCTGTTTACTGTTTATGCACCATAATTAGGTTCTAGCCTCCAGGCAGAGACTGAATAATTGACAGATGTAATCGAGCCCCGAGCCGCTAGGTGGCACGGTTGAAACTCACTACCACCACAGATGTAATTACACCGACGCTACGACTGTTTGCTGATAATGATGGAGTGGGGTTCTTAGGTGGACGTAACTGCTAGTTCTGTTGAGGGTTGAAAAAGATTAGTTGAGTACGAGACGTGGACGACAAAATACAAACACAATTATGTTGCGTCACGGTGCGGTTCTAATATAGCAAGGTGCAGATTTAAATGTGAAACACATGAATAGCTAAGTTTGTAGTTACTCAAACACTTCTATGCTTTAATATTAAATCCAATTATTGATATTTTGTGTTAAAATCAAAGAAAAAAAATACTAATTAGGTACATACAAAACGAGTTGTGTCATAATTAAATTATATGTCACATTAAAAATGCTCACACTGTGCTAAAAAAATATTACGTATTTAAACCTTACATGATTACTTAACAGTTTTGTTTTAGTTTGGGGCTATTAATCATAATATAAGGATTAATATCATTTTTGAAATAAAGCTTTAAAAAAATTACATACCGAAAATAGTAAACAGATTTGTAGATAGCAGAGACATAGAGCGCTACAAATAGCTTGATATTACCATTGTACAGAGATGCAAGCTGCCGCATCTCCTGAGTGTTGTTATTTACGTACAAGAAAAAAAACATTCCAAAAAACAAACAAGCAATTAAATTCAGAGCTACCAACATAAGAAATCATAATCTTGCTGTAGCACGAAAACTTTTAAACTCCATTACCCAACCGTCCATCACAATCAAGCAAAACACTAAAGAACTAAAAACGTTACCACGGCGATATTTCTCGCGCATTCGCAGCCGCATTGCATTTGCATCGGGGAACAAATTGCCCGCTAGGTAGGTACAGCGAGAACCGCGCAATTTGCGGGAGGAATCGCTCGCGTGTGAGCTCCTTGTGAGTCCGTTTTATTTTCGCAATGCTTTTCAGTTTGTGGTAATTTATGCTTATAATATTTGTCTAGTGGCAGCCGCTGAGTTATGGCAATAGGGTTATGCTCAATAGGTACTGGATAGTCGACAGGATTTGGTCTATACTTATAAGCTCCTTCAACCAAACGAACAAAAAATAATTTTCTGAAAATATAACTGAGTGAAAAATCCAGTCACAAATTCTATAGTAATAATTAAAAATCTCATCTCATTATTTCGCTTACTGCGGCTGTTAACTTAGCAAAGGTAAATAGCAGGAGTAGGTTATATATCACTTTCTGCTTTTAAATGGGATCTTTACAGCACCTAAATTTATTCCCGTTGAACGTCGTCAACCTTAAGTCGTAAATCTCCCCATTCCGAAGTCAGCCTCGGAAGCAATCGATAAATCGAAAAGTCTCGATAAATCCGAGTGATTTTTGTAAACCGAACGAGAACACGGACCTTTTGAGAGGCATTTACTAAAATAAATCGAATTCATTTTAATTGGTAAAGTTCGGCATCTCAGGTTTCGCATGAAATTAGCGAGAATTTGCTTTTATAAGTTGGGGAGAAACCTCAACTCAAACACGGAGGGGAGTATCAAGTATCGCTTAGTAAGCGAAAGGCGAAAAATAAGAAGGCGTAATTAGTAGCTGCGGGGGTTTAGTGAGGTTGCAGGAGACCGAGAGAGGTTGGAGGAGGCTCGAGCCCGTTCGTCACGCGCTGAGACTGCGGCATCAGTCACTGCTAACGACATATCAACTCAGATAAGCGCAGTTGAATCTCAAAAAGGATCTTTTGGAAACGAAAATAGTGTGTTCCTTATTTTGCGTTGTATTCATTAAAAAGTAGGTACGTATTATTAGTAGATTCAAAATGTTCCCTGTGTTATTTATTTTTTAATAATTTGATTGAAACATTAAGGATAATAAACCTGGACTGATTGATGTCAGGTGATAGCTATATAGCTATAGCTTACAACACCATTCACACACTGTCAAAAACAATATCCCTAAATATCTGGTTTCTATAACACTCAAATTCTATCCATTCCACATTTCCGAAAAAAATATTATTTTATCTGTATAAATTGGAAAGATTTCGGATTCCCAATTCGCGTTCGGCAGCGAAATTTCATTTCCATCGCCGCCGCGAACAAGCACAACGATTGTTTCCAACAATCTGCATAAATTCAAAAATTCTAAACAGAGCATACGAGAATCGACAACTCCATTTAACTTGTGAAATGGGCTCCAGATAAAACGAATGGCATAATCCTCAGCTGATCTGAGGATTAGTCGGCATTGTTAATACGTCCAACCATTGTGTTCACGGTCAGATGCCTGATTTGATTATGCTTTATGATTACGCTATATTGTAAGCAAGCGTTGGATGACTACCTTACTCAATCAATAACCTTATTTGATCAACCGACCGGTGTCAATACATTGTTGATTACTCGTTATGGAAACCGAAAACTGTTTCATGAATCAATTAATGTTTATGTCCTAATCTTCAAACCAAATGTAATGAAACTAGTGACTCTATCATCATACTTTCTACATATGAAACAAATAAATTCATAATATCATTGAGCTTTTTTTAACTTTCTTTCACTGTAATAGATCGCATAGCCATCGATAGTTAAAAATATGCAAAATGATACTCGATCGTGCCAAGTTGTGTTTTATCGAAGTCCTTTCTATGATGGTATTTCAATAAGAATTTACTGCTTCCGATTTCAATAAATTCAAAAGGTCATATTGGAAGAGAAAAATATATAGTTGATCGTCAGTTAACTTTTAATTTACAAAAAAAATAATTGTTTTTTTATTAATATTTTTCTTATTTCCACGAAACATACGTATTCTGTGACGAAACGTCGAACATCAAATGCACCAAAATTTAATAGAAGCCTCAAAGCCAACGAGACTTCTCCAAACAAGTTTCAAATGTAAACAGATGTTGACCGAATAGTTAAAAAATATTGGAATATGAAAAAGAAGAACGGGTAATTGTTCAAACCTTCCATTCCACACATACTCACTCACCACACACACACACTCTCGCTCGTACACTCACTCACACACACATACACACCCCGTAGTGTGTGTGGAGCGATGCGTAGCGGGGCGGTGCGGAACGGAGTTTTAAGTTGAAATCTGAAAAAAATATCTTACCAAGACCGTGCATTTCTTCAAAGACACCATCAGTCTAGGATGAATATTTTTCGAATTGCTGTTTTAAGTTTGATAGCTGTCATCAGAAATGAAGATCTTCCCAAGACCTCTAATTTCTTCAAAGACACCATCAGTCTAGAAAGAGTACTTTCTGAGATATTGTTTTTTATTTTTTTATTTTGACAGTCGTCATCTGAAATAAAGATCTCATCAAGATCTTTCATTTCTTCAAAGACACAAGGAATTTGTAACAATAACTTAAAATAATTACTTTTATCTAATCTAATATATCCAGAAACATACCCTCCTGTCTTTAAATTACTTAAATACACTACGCTACACTTTGCGATAATTCAATATTTCGCTAAAAGATTTCAATTGATGATTTTTTTGTTATTTACCTGGGAATAAAAGAAAGAAACTATATATTAAGTAGGTACCTACGTGTAAACTTGTTTTATTTTTTTAATTTAGATCTATACGTAGTACAATAACGAGCGCGTGTTTCTTCACGTACGCCATTGATTGAAATTAAGTATTTTGCATTATCAATATCAGTTGATAAAAATTCCGCCAACAGGTATTTTCCTTCCTGTGAAAATGTACGACGTTTATTATATTCTGAAAAATATATTTTGGGTAAGAGAGCGAGAGCTAGGATTTAGCGATAAAATCTACGTCACTTTTACCTTAAACGTAAGGTAAAAGTGACGTAGATTTTATCGCTAAATCCAAAACTAATACTTTAAATTAGGTTAACTTTGGTTAGTATACTAAATTCAGCATGAATGTATAAGGACATTATACTGCAGATTATAGAAATACTTTAAAAAAAGAATGGAGCGTTACAAACATTGACTTTACCTGTCAAAGCAGATCTGAAAGGCACAAATCGAAAACATAAGCCGCAACGTTTTACGAGGAAGGGTCTTAATCTGCACTCTTATTGGGTTAGTGGAGAGGCGACGTAACGTTCCCGCCGTCCATTTGTCTCGCAAATCCTCGCAAAATCTTTTCTTATTACTTTCGCGACTACTTTGCAATTGTGCTTATCCACGAGTGGCGCCACTGAGAGGAAAGCGGTAATTTTGAATCTCACTTTATTGTTATGGGTGTAGTATGGACTGAGGAACAGTTGTACTGAACAACTGACTTGTTTTG
This sequence comes from Catoptria pinella, assembly GCA_963556745.1. Taxonomy (NCBI): domain Eukaryota; kingdom Metazoa; phylum Arthropoda; class Insecta; order Lepidoptera; family Crambidae; genus Catoptria; species Catoptria pinella. Next base: position 12,458,552 of record OY750774.1, on the reverse strand, counting down.
TTTTACTCGGCATTGGATAAGACATAGTCTCATATTATTAAGTTTGATTCACACAGTTGGATTATTCGCATATTCACAATACACATTGGTGTAAAATCACACATTCGTAAAATGCCACACTAGCAAAATGAAATTTTCTTAAAAAAGTCAAAATAATACCGCAAAACCGCAAAATACCGCAAAATAATGAATGTAGGGTATTGTTAAAAATAACCTACTCACATTTTATAGTGTTCGAAATTTCATTATTTTCTTCTTATTTACGTAGTTTAACAATAAAAATTCTGCAGCCATTCGAAAAGCCGTTCTCCTAGTAACGTTTATGATTGAATACACGCGTTCGATCAACATTCCTAAAAGGGCATAAAAAATGATGGAATGGTTCCGGAGAGAAATGAATTGAAACCCACAAGACTTGGAAACAAATGGCTTGACGTGGCCGTGACGTGAATACGTTGTCGTTTTGGGGGAGGGCAGACGAGCGGGAAACATAATCAAAATACTGAAATTACAGCATGTATCGGACGTCGTGTAAAAAATGTAAGCAGATGACTCAGTAAATGGGCTCAGAACCATTAGTTTTTTAATTCATTTCAAAAATGAATTAAAAAACTAATTGATTTTTCTCCAAATGTAAACTTTTTCCTTACATCGCAAACAATAAAATCACGGTAGCTTCGGTAGAAGGACGCACAGTTGGCGTAGCATCGCCCGCGCGAATGGAGCGCGCTACGTAACTTTCGTAGTAGCTGTACTACGACCGCGCGATTTCCATGTCGGCTGGTCCGTCGGAGATTTTTTTATGTTATAATGCCATACAAGAGAACTTCATTGTATAATAATATAAGAACAAGAGAACTTAAGATTAATAATTTGGTCCTGATTCTTCTATTCACTTCTAACTTACAGTTTATGTAACATGCGTTTGAAACGCCCGTCTATTAAGCTAGTACAAGTATCGCCACATGTTCCAATAACGCTTCCATGAGTTTTGTTTTCCTTAGCAAATATTTTTATGGGCCAATTGTAAAAACAAATGATCTGATCGGGACTGAAACGGATCGGCAAGAACATATTTCAGCATTTGCGAACGATTTAGCTAAAATAAATGTAGGCAAAAAAAGTGAAGGGAAATATGCGTCCTCGTAATAGGGAAAATCAAGTCAAAATATTATTATGAAGATTAACGGGATGAGGTGCCTTTTTGGAATGCTGAATCCTTCGGGAAAACGGTTTTAGCACAGTTCTTTGTTCGTTTCACCAAGATGGACGCTTGATCGGATTTAACGTAGAGTCATTTTGCAAACCAGTCTACTTATGTCACTGCAATTTTATTCTGTGAGTTTTAAGTCTAAGTTTGACTGTAAGTCGAATGGAAATATTTGCCACTTATTTTGAACAAAAAAGAATAGGTATTTAAATGTATGTTGATAATAGTATTTATTTTAATTAAATCTAATGCATAAGCATTCTACTGCAGTTTAATGGAAGTCAAACATCTTTCTCATAGGATAGTTATTGTTTGTTCGGACAAACAATATTATTGAGCTTACTTAAGCCAATTTGCGATGTGTAAACGCTTAGCTTTGCTCAAATTTGCATACATTGGATATCAGCACCATTCAACTGTATACCTTATTATAATTTCCGTCACTATGCCTTTTTGAAAATAATTGTATTCTCTAAAATATTATTTTACACAGCAGTGGGTGTCGAGCAGCTGATTCGATGATGGTGAATTAATAACTACTGACAATAATATCAGATAAATGTTACGATTCCAAAGTAAATAGTGTGTAGCACTTGTGTTAGGGAAATAAGAAATAATGTCGGTAGGTACCACTATTACCCATTCTTAAGACAAAAACACTTTTGTTTTTACATTGACCTGGCTAGGGATCACAACTGGGAACTAAGAGATGGCGACACTATGAAACCCGGTGTACAGCCCTCAGATTTCGATAAAATAGATAAAAAAAAGCTTATTAAACGTCGTTATTATAAATTACCTACCATTTGTGTCTGAAATTAATAAATTGTCGTAATATATAATCATTAAGAAAACGCAAGTTACATCAAATTAGTTTTATAAAGGTTACATTTATTAGCAAAATCTAGACCAGCCTCCTAATTTATAGTGACTGCTTAATTGCCTTTAACTACTGTTCGCTCAGTCAGGGATCGACAACATTTTATCGGAAAATCGACCTTGAAAAGGATTTTGAATACAAATCACCATGCTCGTTTGTACTTCAATTACAGGGCTTTAGTTTGATCTACTACACTAATAAAGCTTTGATTAACTGAAGCTTTTCATTACTTTATTTGTTTAACTAATGGATTGTTTTATCAGTGACATTTAAAGTGAACTTGAATGTAGAATAATACTTATTTATGAACTCAATCAATCAAAAACGTTCTATACGTAATTTGTAATGATTTTTCTTTAAGTTTTTTTTTTAATATTTAATGGATAAGTAAATAGAGTAGGGTTGAAATGTTTTCGAGGTTGGAATTTGCTGAAAAAGAATTTCGCAAAATATCCACGCAAAGAAATTCGCGGGCGATTACTAGTATCATCATAAAACACAACACGTATTATTAACTAAAGTCTGTTTATCGTGTTATAAAAACCATCTAAAGTTTTCCTGAAAAGTCCGTTGCGATAAGGTATAGATTGGCACATTTTCGTCTCCCTAGGTAGTCAACGATAGTAATGAACCCATATAACGATAACGATAACGATAGTCGTTACTGCCGGCGTCGCTGCATCGAACACTGATATGTTTACGGCTGCAACAAAAGCAGGCCAACCTCTCTATTGGATTCGGATTTTCATTAAAACAGTTTTCATTAATCCAGAAGAGTTTGTACAATCATTATCTTTTGAGAAGGCTTTTCTATGAAATGTGGTAAGTAAGTGAAACAAAAACCTTCTTTAATAAAACAAATAAATAAACAAAAGCTTAGCTTGTAATTTAGTGAATAAATAACAAATATAACACATAAATAAAAAAATAAACATTCAGTAATCGGGATCAAATGTTTTAAGCTCATTAAAAAAATTAAATGAAATGAAATAAAAAAAAAGTAGACAGTATCACTATCAGTTTTCAAGCACGGTGCATAATCAATCATCAAGATGTTGGTTTTAAAATAACATTAAACATTAATTATAATGATTTCTTAATAACATGTTTGTTTATTTTCTTTACAATTTGTATTTGTACTTTCGTTATAAAATGAAATATTCATACTTACTAGAATGATTTGTTATTATTCCCAAAATGTCTTACCTGCAACAAGAAATAAATGTCAAATTAAATCAGTCGTTCAAAAGAGATTGTATTTGTTTCAAAATAGCAACCTTTACCTCATCTGGGATTTAAATTATCAACCCCTATAAACCGAATTAGTATTTTTATCACAAGTGTTACCTTACAAAGGCAATTTTCTACGAGGCCGCCGGAATTACCTCGAATCGGAGTAACCCACAAAACCTAATTTACATCTCGCCGACAGACCACAGCATTTAAAATATAATGAGATTCCTTACAATATTTTGCTAAGCTTTGAGAACAAAGCTCGGTATGAAAATCCTGATTACAATGCTTGAAATACAAATAAAAGACTCAAATGTAACATTTAATCCCAAAATAGTTTGTGCGAATTTGTTTTAGAAATATCATTGTAAGAGAGCCATTGACCTGAAAGCTTTGTTATTCGTAAACACAAGTTTCAAAGTATTTCAGCTTTTGTTAATCAACAAAAAACGCTGTAAACACCAAAACACATGCAGATTTCATTACTTTTTCCGGGTAAAAAATAAAAATGTAACTAAAAAAAAGTAATTCAGACCCCCGCCTTAAGAGGATTGCGTCACAGCTCCGCAAATAAATCATTTTAATTTGTAGCAATAATTAACAGACTCGCTCTCTCAATTCACCTTCTTTTTTAGCAGTTTCGCCATAAAAAGGAGGACTTTTGTGTCTTCCTACAGTTTAAATGGGATTTCTGAAAATAAAGGTTGCGCTCTGACTGAGCTTTCCATATTTTTCTTATTTAATTAACCGTAATTTATTAAATAATTTGAAACATATAAATACTTAAAGAATATCTAGTCTTATAATAATCCTAGCTTCCGCCCGCGACATCGTACGCGTGGAAATTCGGAAAATTTAAATTATTATTGAAAAATAATATATATTATTATGATAATTCAAATTATTATTCTTAAAATATTGCTTACATATGCCATATTCTGTTTTATTAATTGACAATAAAATCTTTGATGCCAGCATTCCTATTATGTAAGAAGCTGACGTGTGATATTATATTAAAACATACATGCAGCAAAATTTGTGTTTGTTTTTGTTGATTTATTCTTTATTTTTCAGTAATTACAAAGTTTCCATTTCTTTTCTGAACTAACTGTAGACACAACGTTCGTAAAAAATAAAAAAGACCCTCTATAATATTTCATACAACCCTGCAAGAGATGTATCCTTCAAAACTCGCATTTTGTTTAAAATGCTGACACTAACCCTGCCCAGTCATAATCGAGCTGTCACCCTGACGGCGGGCGCCGCGCTGACACTGAACGGGTAGTGACGTCACGTCACGTCACAAACACAGGGCTGTGAACAAAACCTTATTATTTCCGTTTTCTATCATTTCAAAGTTTATATCTGTTACGTTTTAGCTTTCTGCATTCTCAATTTTTATTATCTTTAAAAATACACTTCACTAATATGGAAGTAAAGAAAGTAATCCAAATTGAAAAAAAAATATGGCATCCGATGCTAAGTTATCTTACAAAAGAAAAGCACCTGAAAGTTTACTAAGGAAACTCTTGGCATTAATGAAACTCTATTATTATATTAATAACCAGTTGTTCATAGAGTTTTATCGATGGAAGAATTTTTTATTTTTTTCCAAAATCAAGAAGACGTTAAACTCTAGTCTTTTTGTTTTGTAGAAAAAAATAGGGACTACTGAAGTTGAAGAAGGTATTCATTGTTGAGCAATATAAAAAAATGTAAAACTTTACAATTTATGCAAGAATCGATAGTGTTATTGAATGAGTACGCGGGAAAAAAATCACAATAGCATAGGCACCGTTATGCAAAATATGTTAACCAAATATTTTTTTTGCAAATATGGTATTTATTATAATAAAAAGGTTTTTAATTTTTAATACTTGTTATAATTTTGTTGCACAATAACATTCAATTACTAGCCCTAAACCCGGAAAAGCTTTAACCCACAAACGAACGCGTCAGCTAACCCAGTTGAACCCGTCAACCACGTCGCTGTGGCGGCGTTTTTGACGGCGCCAAATTGTTCCTGTCATTTATCCCGATACCCCGAATGACAATTAACATTGCGAATGTGCACCAGTTAAATTTTTACCGAAGTGACACCGACAGCTTCGATGCGACATTTGTTAAAGATCCCTCGGATATCCATGATATCCATCCTTTTTGTGTGTAAAAACACGAATCACGAAAAACACTCGAATATCAAATTTAATTTAATTTAATATTCAAGTGTTTTTCGTAGTATTTCAGTGTGTTTTTATTCCTGAAAGACAAAAAGTTTAAAAGTTACTTCTTCTACGCGTTCAGTTAAAACACTGTGACATAACTATTATTTAAATATTACTAATAACATTTCTTAATAGCCATTTGACGACCTCTGTGGTCGAGTGGTTTCTACGCCGGTTTTTAAGGTGTCGCCATCTCTGAGGTCCCGGGTTCGATCCCTGGCTCAAGGGGTCAATTTAGAAAACGAACTTTTCTATATTTGCTCAGGTCTAGGTGTCTGTAGTTCCACCGTTGTCTCTGATTTCCATAACACAAGTACTTTAGCTACTTAATTTCGAATCAGAGCAATGTTTGTGATGTTGTCTAATATTTATTTATTAATACAAATCAATACCTTTTAAAACTAAGCATATTGAACTGGGTCAAGAATCAAGTTTTCGAATACCCCTTATGTTCCATGATCCCCTTGTCGGAATGACAAATTGGTTTTCCCAGTGTCTAGACACGATAAATAATCAATGTGTAATCATGCGTTAATAAGAAAAGGGTCTATCTGTAGTCATTACTCTCACAACGGGGTTCGAAAGCGAAATAAAATATAATAAGATTATTTCATGTACAGATAGTTGAAAGATTGCTGTTTGTTTTGTACATTTCATAACTAAATCCTGATATGTGAAATAAATATTTTTATAACTGAGCAAGTGCTAGTAATATGTCAATTTAATTTGTTGCAATTCGTTTATCGCCTCGTTCTGATAAATTAATAATTTGAATACGCACAAAAATCAAATTTCTGAATACGAGATTGATTTTCAGCATGGTAAAAAATATAAAAAAAAACCGTTTGGATTGATAATAATTAATAAACGTTGAAATGTCACATGCATGTTTTGTTTTAATAGATAAATAAGGATTCTGTAGATCAATTCAACTAGATGCATCATTTTAAGACAAATGCATCTAGTTGAATTGATCTACAGAATCCTTATTTATATATTTTTTTATTTTATTATGATTTTGCCCAAACAAGACTGAAAATAACAATGAACCAAAAATCAATGCAAATAAAACTTGTTATTTAACTTTTTAGTTCGTTTTGGGCAGGGCAGTCGTGTTTTAAAAAATATATATTATGATCATTTAAAAATTTCAGTATATTTTCAGCTCAGGATTTCATTGGACGGTTAAAATATCCTACTAATAAACTTTGTGTGTGTGCTGGTTACCTCTTCACGCCTAAACGGCTGGACGGGTTTGGATGAAATTGGTAGACAGTTAGGACCTAGACTAACATTTAGACTACATTTTTATCTTGGTTAAAGGTTCCCTAGTTCGCCCACGCGGACGAAGTCGCGGGCGGCTGCTAGTAATTTATTAAAAATACAGTCAGGATTTCATCGTGATCGCCCGAGGGCGTCGCGACCCGCATCGCTACTACATTAATTGTATTCGAAGTGGAGCAGTGGATGGGTTATTGTAGTGGTTGTCACGTCGTTTTGTGCAGTCGTCACGTCGTCACCACCTCGCCGTCACGTCGTCGCCACCTTGCCGTCACGTCGTCGCCACCTTGCCGTCACGTCGTCGCCACCTCGCCGTCACGTCGCCGTTGGCTCATCGTGACATTGATGTATCGTTAACAACCTAAGCTTAATTATAATTCAGATATATTTTGGTTATTTTACCCTATTCAAGATATCGAGAGATTACACTTGTGATTTCCAAATAAATAAAGAAAATACAGGCCAAATTATTTAGCTGAAAGTTTGATTATTATTGAGATTTTTTTTGCAAATTAACCTTATTTTATTATTGACCGAGCTAGCGCGAAGCGTCTCTGTTAAACGGATATTTTTCTCCGTTTAGTCCTACTAATAGAAAGAACTATACGGATACAATGTCTGTTTTAGCTTGGGCAAACATTATTTCGTATGCCCGTCTGTTCTCCTCTACAGGTAGCATTTCTGATTCTCGTTAAATATTGTGAGCAGGTTCGATAATTATATATGATTTTATTGTCGATTAATTTCCAAATTTTTTGAAAAAAAATAAAAATATTTCAGTCATTTCAAAAATGTCACAAACGTGAGGTCTACAGGTCCTGATATTTATAACAAAATAATAACAAGTGGCAGTTATTATTTTGTTAAAATATCAGGTTCTTTTGTTTGTCAAAATTAAATATTTCTTATAAGTATGTACTTACCGTCTATTAGTTCTTCTTCTCTTATTAATCTTCACATTAAAAAAACCGAGTTAAAAGAATCCTTGAGCTGAAAAACGATTACAATAGAAACGTTTTAACTGACAAGTGCGGTCGGAAACTTTGTGTTCTGCCGACGACGCCGACGTCGAACTTCGACAAGCTGACACAGCATCGCATTTGAAATCGAAACTTTCGACGCTAGATTTGAAAGGCTGATTGTGTGACTTACTTAACGACTAATTGATCTATTTTTGTTTAAATCACGATTACTTATTAATATTAAATTACTAAACTTAATATTTAGCCATTAAATAATAAATTCGTTTCTCAACATTGAAGGTAACGTAAAATTGAGTTTCATTCATAAATAAATTAATATAATTATATGAATTCATCTGGACTTTAATTTGTGTTTGAAAATAGAATCCGAATTTATAATGTGCCCCTTAACAAAAAACGCTATAAGCCTACTTTAAATTATATAATATTTATAAAGAGGTGAAGGTGAGAAATTCTTTTGTCTTTTTCTACATTAAAAAAAAGGAATAACTTCCTTCAGAAAACTTAAAAACAAAAGATTTTTCAGGTTTTTGAAGGAGGTTTATCCTTTTTTTAAATAGCTTTTTTATTTTCAACTTTTAGAGGTGGGTATGTACGCGTTCATCATCAGCTCCACTCCACCATATGCATTGTGACAAGAATAGTTACATATGAACCATATTAAAGTAATCGTATCGCATCAGTGAAATACTTAGTATTTAATAGTTCCGATGACCATTTATGGTCTTCATCATCAGTTTCACTTCACCAAATAGTACTTCCCGAAAGCGAATGAAGAAGTAACTTAAGAAAATACTAAAATCGCCATAGGTATGCCTATAATATTTGAAGAGTTCCCTCAAATTCTCCAGGGTCCCATCATCAGATCCTGACCTTATGACAATGGGACCAACTTGGAAGTATATACTTTCAAACAAAAAAAAAAGAGTCGAGCAATCGAGCCAGCCGTCTTCGAGTAATCGAGTAACATACATAAAAATAAAGATTCCGACGAACTGAGAACCTCCTCCTTTTTTTGAAGTCGGTTAATAATAAAACAGTATTTCAGAATATTGACACTACACAACCGTAACAGGAGAAACGAAACGGTGACGATCAAAAACCATTTCAATGCAAGTGTCTCGTCTGACACCAATAGTTGGGAAAAAAACCAGCTCCATTTCTCGAGGACAATGCGAGCGCGGACAAAGCTGTACTTCGTCGTCTCTTTTTGAAATCGAGACTTCTAGATAACTACCAGATTTCAATAGCTGAATAAACGTTGAATTTGATACTGGCTACACTGCTCTCGGTTTCACTGCCGATTCAGTTTATTTAACTTAATGCAGTGTATTTCTTTCAGATGGCTAGATAGAAATTTTATGGAAAAGTCATAGAATAACTCTTCTTGTTGGATTTTAGAATATCAGTGCTTCAGCAGCATTTCTGTGAAATTTACACTATTATACTTCTCTTTAACTTATTCGAGATTTTATTGATGACTAGCGGCCGCCCGCGACTTTTTTCGCAAGATCCTCATAACCATCAGCCATTTTTAATGTCCTCACTGCTGGGGTACAGGCGTTCCTTATAGGAGGATAAGAAGGTGGACCCATAACCCACCACGCGGGACCAATGCGGATTGGTGGTATCTGCAAATTCAGCCGGCACAACGGCTTAACGTGCCTTCCGAAACACGGAGGAACTCGAGATAATAATTTATTGGTCACCCATCCCACGACCGACGCTTGCGAAAGTTGCTTAACCTTAACAATCGTAGGGCCAGGCGCTAAACCACTGCGTCATCGACTTCCACAGTCATGTTCCCATCAGAACTTTTATCTCCTATTTCACTCCCTTCGATATCCGTTATCCCAATTTATCTGTCACCCGCCATTTTCTTATTCGCCTTATAATATCACTCTTCAATTCCCTTTATATAAATATCATTCGCACACTATACATCCACCTCTTTGGTGGTCTTCCTCTTCTTTTCCATCCATAAACGAACATGTCCATCGCTCTTCTTGCAAAATGCATTTTATCATGTGTCTACATGCTCCATACCAAACCAAACAGGTTCCATTCGACATTTTTATTAGGCACCGTTGCTACTTTCAAACTTTCTCCTTTTATAATAACGCTTTTATATTTTTCCGACAGCTCACACTTCACCTCAGCATAGCGCCACTTCCAAACTCATATTTAATTTTATCCATTCACGTCAAACCACACATCTACTTCAACACACTATAACTAATAAAAAGTATGTCTTAATACTGATATCCAAGTCTTTTATTGCCTGCAGTCTTCCTGGAGGTCAAAGGCATGCAGTAACCCACTTTAACAGCGGGGGCTCTTGTAAACTTGCCAAATTAATGCCCCGTAAGTGACACAGCGCCACCGGAAGTGTGTAATTACTTCCGGTAGTGTCTAACACCCCTTTCACCCCTTTTCGCCCCACCTCTCCAGGAACCTGCAAGGATGGGATCGGGATTTGCTAAATTGACTCCAGTGATATATGATTGAAATTGAAGGTATCTTTGTGACTGTGGAAATGGGTGCTATTTTATAATGGAGACTTGAATTTAGTAGAAGATTATGCTTAAAGTCTTTTATAGATAGTGTGAGAATGATGTATAAATTACACAACTAGACGGTTTTTTTCTTATCTTTTCTGTAATGTAGCAAACAAGCAATACGCCCATTAACTTTGTAACTAATGTATAGAAATATTACTTTTTAAGCCTTGTTTCGAAAATAAAAATGGTGTATCACAACCTATAAGTACTACTCATATACCATACTATCAATTATGCATACTTATAAACCTTAATTAAGCGATCCATGCTACTTAACTAGTGACTCTGTGAGCTGTAGACCTTGAGTTTGTGACATTAATAAACATTTTCAAAAATGACAGAAATACGTTTTTTTTTCGTAAAATTTCGTAAAACTGAATCGCCAAAAGAATTATTTATAATGATCGAACCTGCTCACAAAATTTTACGAGAATTGGATGAGAAATACGACCTTTAGAGGAGAACAGCCGGACAATCGGACATACGAAAGCATTATTGCCTATAAGCTGAAACGGAGACGCTTCGCGCACGCTCAGTCAATTATGATCTTCCTAGATGATACGTAGATATAGTTGAACTTTACTCCAGTGTCAAGTTGTATTTGAGAAAGAGGATCTCACATCAAACTGATGAACGATATTGTATGTAAACAGATTAACCGAAACTTTTATCGATGGTTAAACCCTAGCAACAATATAAACGTTAAATTGCTTCATCTAAAACTGCAGTTAAATACTCATCCAGTTTAATCCACCCGAAACTGCATTTCAAAGGATCGAAAGCTTCATTCCATTTCCCATTCATCCAAGTATACTTGGATAACTAAGACAGCTAATACGCAAATGAAAGTACCAACAAGTTTGCAATTTGCATCAGAGAGAACAAAGGGCTCACTGTTTGACAGAAACATAGAGTCGGCGAAATGAATCAAGTTTCGGTGATGTGTTGTTCCAAACAACAGATCTGGGGCAAAATCTCTCCTTTGGACTGAGATTATGTTTATACGTGAATTTACTAAGCTTTCTATCATCATCATAATACAATCATAATTTCATCAATTCGTATTTTGTTTAAAAATACTTAACTCTGGAAACGCTAAAGAAAACGTACAAAAGAGAACACAAAGGAATCATAGATAGATTTAGATGGAACTGGAGCTAAGAACAATACTGCTAGGAACTGACCCGGGGCATCCCGTTGAATTAGCTGCTAGCTATGGTAATGAGATGGCAGGAATAGCTTTCGCAGTTTCTAGGGTGTTGACGTGTATTCACACCGAGAATTGGTCTTAGAATCGTGTAGCGGGGAATTTATTCTTAAAGTCATTGTGGTTGTAAGACTTGTTACAAAGAATAAAGAGAACTAACATTCTACTAATAGCGCCTTTTATTTTGCATTAAAGTTCTTTCGCAAAAAAAATCATCTCGTAATGGCTTGCTGATCGCACATAATATAGTATTATTATTATTTAAGTATTATATTTAATTATAATAATTAACAGACTTAAAAAGTTAAATTGCAAGTGTTTAGCTACGAAACGAACAAAAAAAGAAAGATAACAAATTATTATTGTAAAAATGGTTAACAACTAAATTAAAAAGATAAAGTAACAAAGAACCATCATTTAAATCAGAATGAGGTGTTCATCGTTGCATTTTATAAAAAAAAAAAAATTAGTAAAAATATTAAGTACTTACCTACTTTTGAAGCCGTATTGATATCACATAATTTACAACCTATAACATTTTTCAAATAAAAATCTAGCCTTAGTATATTCATCAGTAATGAGTCGACTGTTAGTTACACGCCCGACTATAAGCCTGTCATATTCTCGTCCTCTAATTTCCCAAATTGTGCTCTGCCGAGTCTAAATCGTGAGAGGTGACATTCGGATGGATGTGCGACGCGTATTGCACTCAGAGTAATGCAATGTCACTCATACTATCTAATTGGATGAGTATGGTAACCTATTTCAGTCCCCAAACATATGTATGGTGCAATATTTGACTCACGTTTGAACCATCAGTAGTGCGAATTGCACCAAAGGGGTTCAAAGTCCAAGAGTCATGGATTTTCTGCTCTAACTTCTCGTGGATACTCCATGGTAGAAAAAAGAACAGGTAAGCTGGATCACGTGACTGCTCTGCGACTACGTCACGCTCAATCAAAAGTCGCGATACGGTCCATCGACCAATCATACCTGATTTGTCGTTGGTCGTTACGTCACGATAAGTTACCACTTCTCGTGACGTAATCGTGAGCTATCCGTGGGAATAGATACCATGGGATACTCTACAATTTCTGTTTAGTTTGGGACTAAATATTTGGTGTGAGTTGTCAGATTGTTTTATGCTTTATTGTATAATGAAATGTCACAATTTTTCAATTCGTCTGTCTTCCACAGTAGACATTTGTCTGTGTTATGGAAAACAGAGTCCTCTCCCTTAGCATGATACATTTGACAACAAAGAATAAAGTTTAATAAACCATCACCAAAAAAGTATTATCAAGATATTAGTAAATATATGATACTATAGACAAAGCAACTAAAGCGAAAATGATAATGAAGTAAAAATTATTCTGAAGACTACAGTCAAATGTTTGATGTATTATATTATAGTCCGTAAATAAACATAATAGAATAGAATTAATGTAAATTAACAAACACTTGTCACTTAATGTCTACGTGGATGAATCTTCCAGGTACTATACTCAAACTCTTAGAGGTTTAAATAGTACTTTTTGTAAAATATAAAATGTATTACACTGTTTGTGGTAATAAATTAAAAAAAAAAGTGTGATACGTGTTGAGAGATCAAAATAAACAATCGCAACATTTTCTTATGGTTCAACAAAAGCCTTCAATTATTGTTATTTTTTAAATTAACAACTCAAAAATAATTGAATTGAGTTTTATAAACCTTTAATTAAAACTTATTGATTAACAAACTAAACTAGTGCCTTTGTGAGCTGTAGACTTCACTTTAACTATCTCCACCATTTTGAAAAATTTCTTAAAACTGAACCGACAAAATATATATATAATTATCGAACCTGCGCACAAAATTACACGAGAATTGGTTTGGTTTGAGAATTGAATTGGCTGTTCTTCTCTACAGGTCGCATACCTGTAGAGAAGAACAGCCGGACAGACAGATAGACAGACGAATGCATTTTTGTTCAAACTGAAACGAAGACGCTTCGCGCTCGCTCGGTCCACTAAACGTAAACGTTACGACAGAAAACATTGTAGTTATTCACGTGACAAAGAGAATGCGCATTCATTTCAATTCTTCGTCAATAGCAATACAGAGTATTGCAGAGAGAGTTGCCTTTGAGGCGACGATGGTGCTTTGTGCCTTTGTCGCAGAGAGGCTCGCTTACACGTGGACGTAGGGCCGGTACTATTGTGTGCAACCACTGCATTAGATAAAGTTCTATTCGGTACTGTTTGTGGTTCATTGAAATTGGAGTGGGGTTTAACATTATTGAGGATGGATTTGTTACGAGGTCATAAAAGGATTAGAGGTGAGGACTTTTAAAGTTGATGTTTTGTACAAATTATTTAATTCATCAACGCCCGAGCGGCCGAATGCGGCCGCCCAACAATAGAAAATGTATTGTTTCATTTTCCGGGACTTGATAGGTTAATTTATGCAGTTGATACATGGTAATAAATTCAATTCAACTATTTTATACTTTGAAATAAATATAAATTTAACCTGCCACCAGTCACGCGCGGTCTTTGAGACCGCACTGAACTTATTTCAACAATTTTACCTAAACTATTGGAATAAGACGGTTAAGCTTCCGTGATATCCTCGGAGAGGTGAAGTAACTACTCCTCAGTTGCCCAACGGTATTCGGCGCAAGCGCATTTCTTTATTTGTGTTTGCGGTCTCCGATTCCGCGTGCGACTTGTTGTGTACTGGAAAAATTCAGTACATTTTATAACATATTATAATAATAAATTGAAATGTGTTTATTAATGATTAAATTTACAAGAAATAATAAATTTTGTTTTGTTATCATGTCGATTTATAATGTTGTTTTGTGTGAAGTTAGTAAAACTTTGTATTTTTATTAAAGCTTTGTATTATAATGTAAAATTTAAATTGTAATGAATTGAAAATACAATTATTTCTTATTATTTATACATATAAAAGACTTCTTTTTATTAGGTACTTCATAATGTCACGAAATATTAATTAATTTTCTTAAACCACTCGTACGTTAAGTTGCGGAAAGCTTATGTTCGGCGCAAGGGTGCGACCGCTGGAAGGTTAAAGTATCTAGACCCACAGACATTTCAATTGTTTTGTTTCTAAATTAAATAAACATTTTGATGCTGATTAATTTAGAGACTTTATAGTTTTATTCCATTCTGAATGGAAAGATGAAGTAATGTTAATTAATTTTCATAACGTTTCATGAGTCTTAAGCATAACATAATTAATACCTGTCTGCCCTTGATAATGACATTATAAGAAGTTTTATTTATTTGAGTTAAAACCCTAAGAAATTTAATAAATTAAATTAATTAAAACCATTTTTTATGCTTTCAATGTATTCAATCGGGTGATTCTTGTTTTTAGATGCAGTTTCTAAATACAAGCTAAAGCACATTTTCTAGTAAATCAGAATTGCAAGAAAATAAATATAAATACATTATGAATGGTGCACTGGATTTGAGTATGGAAAAATAGCAATACTATTATTATCTATATGAACTGACCCATAGGCTATGTATTAATTCCTTCGATCAACTATATGAATGAATCAACTATATGAATGAAGAAGCAATAGATGAAGAATAATTCAAATAACCCGCTCTTGATAATGATGAGCGCGTAAACTTGTCAGTGAAATATAACATCTATTCCATTGTACTGTTATATCGTCATTTGCGGGGTTAACTATATAAAATAAAATTGCTTAGTTTCCCATTGCATTGACGTCAATGCAATAGGAAACCGTTCTCCGGTTCATTCAATTATTTCATTTTTCTAGTTAGTTCAGATTGGACCTCCGTCGGGCGCGAACCTTTTTAATTGTCATAATACTATTTTTCGGAAGTAAAGTTCGTGTGTAATTCATTTAGTTTTTTTTTAAAAACTCTTCGCTGACCCGCTCCGTAACAGTACCATAGGTTGTTTTATCCCATGATGAGATCCTCGTCATCGCTCCCGCGTAGTGTCGTTTAATTGACAGGAGGCGCACGTCTGGAATCGTTGCATCGAGTTTGTGTCGCATCGAATGCACGTTAATTTTGCACGGCTTCGTTTGTTTGTCCTGCGTTTGGCGTAATGTTGTCGACGCTAATGAATTCGATAGCGTGGTCGAATAAAGTGACGTGATTTATTACTTCATAAAGTAATGAGAGACTTTCCAGGCAAAGTTTCTTAAAAATTTACTAGATGGTGCTGTCCAACACCCTTGGCAGTATAGTATGAACGCAATCAGACTATTTGTACCATACAAATAGTCTGACCAAAGGTAAAAATATTTATGATTTAAATTTTTTGATTTAGCAAATACTAGTGAATAATATTTACATTATTATTAGTAATTTTCAATTTAACAATATTACAGAAAGATTACAAAGAAAATAAGTTGTCAAAGTCTTAAATTTTTTACGATGGCACTCTTTGTTACTTTACATTTATAAACCACCGCACGTTTATATACCATACTACCAAGCAAGGATGTTGGACAGCGCCATCTAGTACATTTTTAAGGAACGTTGCCTGGAAAGTCTCTCATTCCTCGATTGAATCGCTGATTTGACTTTCATTAACGAGTTCCGTAAGAAATTCGTGAATAAAAAATAATATACATATAAAATACGGCAATCATTTAAATTACATATGAGAATATGTCATAAAAATATTTAGTCCTGTCAATAACTATAGCGACTCTTCTCTTGTTAAGGTGCATCCCACACCGAAAGTGACACCCTCATAGGTATTTATTTAAATAATATCAAGAAAGTTAACGTAGCTTAGGCCCCGGACACGGCACGGCCCGGACACGCCACGCTCTAATTATAATCGTAAATAAAAGATTCATAATAATCATTGCTCTGAACGAACAAGCAAATAATCGCATATGGATTTATAACAGCATTGTTAGTAAGGTACCTGACACAAAATGATAAATGTTCCTTAAATTCAATCCATCAAGGAAGAGTTCATATAAATTATGAAAACTTCTACGAAACATCACTAACGCAAGTAATAATTATTGATATTAAAAAAAATATCATGCAACTTTTGTACTAGAATACAGAATATCGCGTTTCTGGTCTGAGGTGTTGTTACGCTTAATTAAGCTTTATTGGGCAATGATACGGTTGGATTTTGCGTGTACATTGATCGTTAATTGACAGTGCCCGCATTCGGTCGGTCTGCATCGTGCGACGTCAATTTGCGACGCAACCAGTTGGTTTTGTCAAAGGTTTGTTTGTCCGTCAACGTTTGCTCTGCGCTCAACGTCATTGGGAAACCGTTGATTATGTGGAGGTCTAGTTTTTTTTCTTTTGGTACTGATTTTAAGGTAAGCATTTCTCAGTTTGCATAAGTTTGAAAACGTTTCACTGTCATGGCTTTCTTGCAGTAAGCCTGAATTCGTGTTACCAATTTGATCGAGTTATGCAAGTGCAAAAATCGCTATAAAACTTATATTTTATGAAATGAAATGAAATGAAATGAAATTGAAATGAAATGAAATGAAATGAAATTGAAATGAAATGAAATGAAATGAAATTCTTTTATTCACTGAAAACAGAGTAGGTACCGAAATGCTTAACCGAAAGCATTCTCAAAATTAACTTCAATAACCTTTGTTTGACTAGCCTTTCAAAACTGTGGAATGAGATCATGACTGAATTCAAATTCATACACCTACAGTTTAAAATAACTCCGAGTACATACTCAAAGCGAATTTATGAAATCAAAACCATTAACATAATTGGAGGCAGCAAATGTAATGAGTTAAATCGTGCTTAGGCCTCGTCCACGCGATACCGCTGGAGTCGGGCCAACTTTTAATGAAGCCAGTTGTAAATTTTACACGTAATGGAATAACTAATGAGTATTATAATGCAGCCTGGGTTTCCTACGGTTGGTCTAGGGGTGCCGAGCCAAGCGGACCACACATGGCATGTCCATGTTGTTACAAAGCAAACCAGTCTTGTTTGTGATAATCTCAATATAAAAAGGTAAAAGAAGAGGAAGTGTAAAATGATAGACAAATTAACTAATCGTGTTAAAGTCAGTTTTCAGGTTCTTTCGCTTTTGACGCTTGCAATTTTAATGTCTTTAATAGTTTGCAAGTCAGCACTCGTCACTCATCATTACTACTACTGTACTATAGCTTAGTAATAGTAACAGCAATGTCTGCCAAGATTAATTATTACAAAATAATCACTGTTATCCTCATCACATCAGACGTACGACGTCCACTGCTGGGCGAGTGTCAGGTGATTAATGTAATACTCATCTAAACTTATAAAATAGAATGTCCTAACTGTCAGATTCTGTCCTGACTTAAAATAAATATGTAGGTTAAAAAATAAATTTTCGAAATCTCCCGGAAAATGGAATTTAATGCGACGAAGTCGCAGGCGGAAACTAGTTTCATATAAATTAATCGTTACCATTCATGACCTTTCCTGAAGTTAAGTCTATTACTCCATAATGTAATTGTTCCAAATTTATTTTTAGTCACAACCCTGCCCAAGAGCTGGTGCGCCTAATCTTAACCCCCCGGAGGCTGTTGACGATGTTCTTGGGCAGTTTGTGCTGGCACCGCTTCAGGAGCAACCTATTTCAATTTTGCAGCGTGATTGCAGCTGTTATACAAGCACCACTGGATTCTGTTACTTTGGATACGAGGATTAGGTTATTATGGATTCGAATGGTAGTAATTTTCAAATAAGAATATGCTTCTTAGTTTAGTTCGTGCTTGGCTTCTCAGTGTTATTATTGTTGGATACAATTATTATATATGGAAGCCACTGGTGGTAATAATATATGGCTAGACACAAATTAATACAATCTTAGAATATATTAAGTTTAATGAAATGGACTAATAAGGATTTAAGCAAGTAATGGTACCATTACAATTTAAGAAATCTTTATTATCATCATTGACTTATATGTTACTATCATGTAATTTTAACTTGAGTATGAAAATAATGATTATAGTAATTTACGACGACTGTTTCAAATATTAATTCCTAGGGCTGATCCCTGGCCCTGTTGCAGCTGCACACACGTAAAGTACAGTCGGCCCATGAAAGTGTTGAGCATAGTTAGAACCTTGTCATATTTAAACTTCTGCTATAACATATCACTGAAACTCTTTGCATTATCTGTTATTTAATTTAATTTGACACAATACTAATTAAAGTGCTTAAGATATTCATGGGGCGACTACATAAGTGACACTATGTGACTTGATTGTTAATTTTAAATTGTGTGTAAAGCAGCAATTAACGAATTTATCTATCTATCTATTTCTGAGTCGTAGTTGCTTTATTACTTAATGTTAAATAATGTTGAAATAGTAGTTTATGAAACTTGCATAATACCTAGTTATGTGCAGTTTCATACACTACTTTATCTACGAACATACCAAATAAAAGATCAAAGTTAAAAAAGAAAGTGGCACTTTGCTGGTAATACCTTGATTATGAGTTATTTCCGTCGCTGCATTTTAAATATCGGGTGTATTCAAATTTTCTTCACATTCACTGCTATCAGACATTTTTAAGCAGAACAAAAAAATCTTACGAGATTCAGTACAACAATGTACTTTTGAAAATGACCACAGACCGTAGAAATTACAAAGGACTAATGAACTAAATCCATGGTCTCTGTATCGTAATGGTAAAAAAGTTATTTTTATAAAAAAAAATTGTTAGCGAAGAAGTGTTATAATTTTTTTTTCAATTTCGATATTGCGTGTATAAAGTATGTGAATATAAACTAGTCTTGAAGTTTATAACTTGTATATGAGAGTAGATAAACTATTATTAAAGCACATTTCAACAGACTCTCGACCAATGCTAAACTGTTATCTCTGAACGTCATGCTGAAGCAACTTTTTATTGTAATTTATTTCAAAGAATACTGTTCCCTCCGAGCGTTCTTTGCCAAAATCTCTGAAATTACCTTGGAACAGCCGTATTTCTTCCAAAAACCTTAGCTTTGAATACGATAACAGTAAATTTGGTACATCATACATATTAAAACGCTCGCGATAAATATGCGTGCGTGTATCATTTCTGTATTAATATTCATGGCGGCTGTCCGCTAACGTATGTTCGGCTCGGGCCTGGCCTAACGGTTTTTAAATTAATTCGGAGTCATATTGACGATACGCAAATAAATGTTATTGATGTGTCAGATCTCATTTGGTTTTGTTCAAAATTCTGAATTCATCAAAATACTTAATTGGTCGGCATTTGCCAGAGGAGGAAAATAAAATTTACGTTTAAATATAAAAATACCAGAGATGCAATTAATAATATAATATAATTAATAATCTATTATTATAATAATATTTAAAATATGAATTTACTAACAATACTATTAAGTTTACGTTCTAACAAATATGGAATACTATTTAATTTGATATTTAAAATTCGAAACGGCTGCTTCAGACTTTATGTGTAAGAATCTCGATGACAATGTTGATAATGTTTTTTTAAAACCATCGATTATTTATTAAATAATCAAAGTTTAAAACAAAGAAATATTGTTCATACGTTATTTAGTTATGTCATCCCACATGCCATTCAGAGACATTCGTTACTTTGATGAGATAGGTATCTATGTAAAATACATTTAAAACTATTTGATAACAAAGTTAAAATATGAATTGATGCTCACTACTCAAAAATATACCCAGTTGGATGAATAAATTAATTAAATATTTGCAAAGCTTGTATACTTTTAGATGTGTCAAAAAAAGTTATCACACATTAAATCAGTAGAGATTTAACTTTTAATGCAAAATAAACTTGGCAGTCTGTGAATTTTATGCTTCAAAACCTCTACAAGCCTATTAACATAACAAGGTTCCACATTTACTTTCATATTGTGTTAATATATTCCAACTTGAATCACCTTATATTATTAAAGTTTTCATCCTCACTGAGCGCGAAGCATATCTAATGAATAACTCTTGCAATCTCATTGTAATTTTTTACGGAATCTGAAAATCAAGAATCTTCAAAGATGTGAACGAGAGGCTCTATATTGCTTTTGCCTTCAATGGAATACTGGATATTACTTGGGCCATCGAACAGGACTCTTTTCTATTTCTACATTACATTTTTTTTAAATGAAAGACCTCGCATATTTTTGAAATCACGTTCTATATTTAAATACTCCCTTCTATTTTTTATTTCAATCGGTTCATTCGTCTATTCGTCTAATTGGAGAGGTACAAATCCAATCCTCCGAGTACCTGCATTTCTCAGGCCAGAGTTCGTTTGATTGATTCCCAGAGCTCATTCATTATGCAACTAATGAGGTTCCTATCAATCGGCCCCATGCAACCTTTGTTACCTTCATCTTGCTGTTCAATTATGTATAGAATCTTAATTGTATTGATTTTTAGAGGCCGTTTCTGTTAGCTATTCGAAATTATTTAGGGTGATTTGATTTACAAGATTTTTGTTGAATATGTAAAATCGACACGGGGTTATTTGACCTCCAGTATCTAAACCAGATTCTTGTGATAATACTTTTAAAATTTTAATAAAATTAGATTGTCATACCAAATATTTTCTATCAAACTTAAATCATAAACAAGAAAAAAATAAACAATGGTAACGTATAATGGAATTCACGATCCAACTTATTTATAGATAATGGTTAAAGTCTTCGCTGTTGCTCATGCAGATGCGAGTTTTGCTGCTGCTCATGCAGATGTGAGTGTTGCTGCTGCTCATGCAGATGTGAGTGTTGCTGTTGCTCATCCAGATGTGAGTGTTGCTGCTGCTCATGCAGATGTGAGTGTTGCTGCTGCTCATGCAGATGTGAGTGTTGCTGCTGCTCATGCAGATGTGAGTGTTGCTGCTGCTCATGCAGATGTGAGTGTTGCTGCTGCTCATGCAGATGTGAGTGTTGCTGCTGCTCATGCAGATGTGAGTGTTGCTGCTGCTCATGCAGATGTTACTTTTATTCATTATAAAATTATTCACTTTTTCAACAATCTAAAGGTCCCGCAAAAGTGATCAAAATAATACAACATCAGCATTCCGTTATAAAGTGGCCCTGACTATAGATACCTAGAGTATCGTTCGCTACTACGCAACCATGAAACTTGACGGATCTCTTGACGTAAGAGTAAGGACGAGGGTCCATGGTTTTGGAATAATCGATAGACTTTAATTACGCTTAAAATTCTCAGGCCTCGTGTAAAGGTTATAATGGTGACTAAAAATAATATCAGCCAGTTGCTATGGTTATCTTACCTATTATATTTCGGTTAACTATGATCTATGTAAATGATCGCATTTTAGTTGATAATTTAAGGAAAAACCAAAAGTATGCACTTTCATTATGTTTACTGCAAATTTTCATCAAAATTGCGTTAATGATTTTCCATAAAGACTATTATGGAGCAAAACTTAGTCTGTTAACCCGGCGTCATGGGGATTTAAAATAAGTACACGGATGTC
Organism: Catoptria pinella; assembly: GCA_963556745.1. Classification (NCBI taxonomy): domain Eukaryota; kingdom Metazoa; phylum Arthropoda; class Insecta; order Lepidoptera; family Crambidae; genus Catoptria; species Catoptria pinella. Next base: position 12,436,484 of record OY750774.1, on the reverse strand, counting down.
GGGGATGGGTCATTATTACCCGAATACCTACTCTTTTTAAGATATTGCAGAATAGTTAATAAAATTAATTTTGATTTTCCTATCTCTTTAACGTCTTACTTAATAACGAATAAAAAGGAAAACATAAAACCGCAGTTACTTAGAAATATAAATAACTATGTTTAAAAGAGTCTTTATAAAACCACCCAAATTGATTTGTGAATGGCTTTTTTAAATAACTTAAGTCACAATCATAACTATGAATAAATATCAAAAGTAAAATATTTGTGAAAATAAAAAATAAACATAACACGAGTCATTTCCACCATAGCGCAAAAATATTACATGGAATGAGGGGTTGAGTCAAATTTACCTTTTTGCGTTTTGAATAACTGTAGCACCTAGCGCAGTTACTGCCCGACTGATTTCTTGTCAAAAATGTGCACATAACTTCAACAAGTTCAGCTACTGAGAAAAACAGCAATGTAACATGTTTAGTTTTCAAGCTGTAGGAAAACTACAAAGTGGCGGGTAATTTTAACCCAACCCCCATGAAGCCGGGTTAAGTCTAATTTTGGATTATTTAAGTCTTTCAGGCGCTTCAAACGTATATATTTACGACATCAAAGTGTGGCTGTACTAAAAAAACATTACGAAACAAAAATGATTATTCAGAAAAGGTCACGCAAAAATAGTCTATATCTTACTTAAGCTTTGACTGAAATAGAAATTGTTATAGAACACAAACAAAAAGGTCGAGAGAGCGTTCCCAGTTTAGCCCAGCAATTTTTATCGGCAGTTTTCGGAAAGAAACTATGTTCACGTCAGGATGAAATCGCAAGGGTTACCCAACGAATTCCAAACAATGGGGTAGCTTCATAAATCATTCCCACCGAACGATGCCAACAATAAGACATCCCAATCACTACTCTTGACCAACCTACACAGAACAACAATATCGCTCTGCATTCGGCGCTCAACATCTGTCAACTTACGTATGACAACTCGACATGGGTTGCCCTCGATGCGAGAGCTACGATTTGCCACTGTGACACGACTAACTAAGGTTTAGATTTGTACGACACGTGTAAGTCGGTTTATAATTTGTATGCAGATAGGCTTATGTCAACTGTGAGCTGGGGTAGTACAATACTCGGCGAAGCATTTCATTTCTCCTTACTCTGATGGGAATAGAGTTGGGAATTGGTGATTACGCTGTCAGCGGTGTACTCAGTGATATTTAGTGCCCGTGTACGATTTTATCGCACCCTATAGTCTGTTGGCGAGTCTGCGAGTGTATCATTAGAGAAAAATGTGTCCCTTTTGATGTAGCCTCGGCTTTTGCGTTATTCCAGATTTTTGGGGAAGCATTTTCGGAAAGAACTCTACATTTGCTTTCAGCGTTACATTCTTTGTGAATAAATTCAGGCAAACTTTTATAGTATGTAGCTATTTTCTAATCATACAAAAACAGATATTGAATCCATATCGTAATTAAAAAACGTTATAATTGTGGTTGCAATGGTGTCTGTTTGTAATAATATATTTAAATATTTTTAAAGTAGTTTTATGTCTTTTTTCAAAGTCCAATCTATCTCTATACCAGAATACTTCAAATTGGTTAATCGGTTTAGACATGAAAAAATTAAAACTTCTATGCATTCCTGATAAAAATCACCCAAATACACTTCCTTCAAAACTTAGTACCAGTACTTAGAGTTTTTTCAAATAATATATTAAAAAAAATACTAGAAAAATCGACCGTCTGAGGGTACGGGTGCCGATATAAAATATCTCAATTTAATAACTAGAGTTTTGAAATAATTAAAGGTTTTTTAGGTCATACATCGTGTAGTTATCATTTATATCTTGTGTATTTTAAAAGTTATTACAATTTCAAAAGTGTCGTACTAAGTTTTGAAGGTCAGTGTAGATTGGTGTCCTGTTAGGATGCGATTATTTTCAGTTGACGAAAGTAACTTCAAAAAACATCGAAATCACTAAACAACTAAAAGTAGTATCTGAAATACCAGAATAATTAATTTAGAAGACTACTTTAAGAAGTACTGAAATTTTTAAGTTTGTTAATAAAGATCAACAAACTTTAATATTTGAGCTACCGTATCAATAACAGACATAGGATGTAATAACAGACATAGGATGTTGTTATTATAACATAAACAGTTTCAATAAAGTTTATAGAATTTTAGTATACTGAACGATAGCAAATAGCCCATGGTTATTAAAATTAATAATTTATTTTGATAATGTTGCCAACAAATCATTATTTGCACATGAAGTTCGTTAATGGTTATTCAAACAATATCTGCATGGTGGGCGATTCTCATTCATTAGTCGAAACTACCGTCCGTTTTGCTTTACTTCATCAACAAGTTAAATGAACTGACCTAATGGGAATTGAGCCAGAACCTATTTTAATTACGAAATCACTTTTGAGTTAGCTAAACTATGTGACCAAAATTGCTCCATAATGACTTGTTGATATTTAATATTAAATCAACATTACCATCTCTTTGTCGTAGTATAACATCGAAATATCTCAATAACACATCTAAAATATAAGCGGCCTCATTAAGGAAGTTGTGGTTACTGTCAGCCGCAGGGTTGTCACGATATTAATATAGTAATATTCATTTATAAAGTCACTAACATAAGTAAATAGTTGGTATTACAAAATAAAATCTAATTGGTTTTGGCTAACTCCTATTGCATTTGGTAACAATATTACTCCTATTGCATTTGGTAACGATATTATTATATTTTAGTTTATAAATATCGTTATTTAATATTTCTGTTAAAGCTGAGAAGTTTCATGCACCCGTTCTTCTTATCAGTTAAAAAGTCTGGAACGGGTGGTAGGAAAATATAGACGATTTAAAAGCGCTTAATTACTAAGTTTATTTGAATAAATATACTTTTTACTTTGACTTTGTATCAAATGCTTATGCTCATCAAATAGTAGATTGTTAGACAAGGGTCAAATGGAAGCAATTCGAGCAGCTATAGTTCGAGTATGGGATTGATGACTTTTACCAGTGTTCAACAATTAACTTTTCATTTCAAATATAAGAAAAGTAATAAAATCGTAGTTTTTCCAAAATATTTATTAAAGTAATTTGTTTCAATGTTCAATTTTATTTCTTTCCATAGTTAAAATGTTCTTTATGGCAATCGATGACTCAGCGATTAATCTATTGAAATGCACCCATTGTAAATGTTTTCATTGCCGATGAGGTAACTCTATGGCCGACTCCAATCAGGAGTAACATAAAAAAACAAGTTACCTTTCTAAATTTTTTGAGATTTAAGCATTCACAATGCTATTTTTATACAATACTAAATAATTTACTAGAAAAATTGGACTCGCACCAGATCATGTTCTCGGACGGGAATCGAACCCGCGACCTTTGGATATCCGGTCCAATGCTCTGACCGCTGAGCTACCGAGTCACTAGTGGGAACGTCGAATTTCTTCTAGTATATCAACTCTTACGCTGCAAGCCAGCGCCATCTCACCAATGTAGAAGGAATTAACTTCGACATTCAACTGAACATCTTTCCAGATATTTTTAAACAGTTGATTAAGATGAGAAAGCTATATAACATTTTAAATTTTTTGAGATTTAAGCATTCACAATGCTATTTTTATACAATACTAAATAATATATTAGAAAAAATAGGACTCGCACCAGATCATGTTCTCGGACGGGAATCGAACCCGCGACCTTTGGATATCCGGTCCAATGCTCTGACCGCTGAGCTTACGAGTCACTAGTGGGAACGTCGAATTTCTTCTAGTATATCAACTCTTACGCTGCAAGCCAGCGCCATCTCACCAATGTAGAAGTTACCTTTCCATCAGCCTGGCTAAAAGCTTTCCCATCCTCGTAGTATAAATTCCAAAAAATAAAAGAGCTATTTCACAAAAATGTCATCGCCTTAAAAAAATCACAATATTTTCAACATTGTCGAGTATTCAAAGTATCCACCTGGTGTTTGTCAGGCGACGACCGCAGACTGTGAACATAAGCGAACTTTTAATTGAATTTTCACGGCCTCTCTGCGGGTCACGTAGACGGATTATCTATAAAGCCCAGATTTTCCAAACAGTTTATGTAAACGGGTGCTTTTATTAGCGAAGCTACTTTTTTCATCGTGTCGTAGAATCTTTGTTGACTATAGAGTTTTGTAATTGCCTACCCTTGATGAAATGACGTATGATGGTAACTTAACAAAATTTGTTTTGAAAATCTTATAGATGTAGATTTATTACTTCTGTAGAGGCCAGAAAAAAGTAAGCACGACACTTTTCTCCAGTAAGAGGTTAAAAAAACCTTATATTGACGTTGACTAAAACAGCTACAATACAATTATTTCGCAACTTCAGTTACTATCTGAAACTAAATAATGCTGAGACTTATCATAAATGGCAAAGGAAAATAAATTCGAGCATGCAAATTACAAAACTTATTCCTACATATATTATTTTAAATTATTCAGAAGATTCTGAATAGTTTTAAATAATATTTGTTGGTACTTCTTTATAAAATTAACTGTAAAACAAACTATTTTTTGAGCTGGACACTGTCTTCATCCCTGCGAAGAGATACTCATGTCTATTGAGGATATAAGAGAAAAGCGATGTAATAAGACAGTCTCACCTCACTCGACCTTTTGAGGATTAGAGTGTAGGTGAACCGTAAGGTTATCAAGGCTCCACTCAACTCATGATTTGTGAGGAACAGTGGATGATAAGTTGAAATAATTGTGTTGTTGTTGGACTGCTTGGTGTGCTTTGGCCTGTGACCGAATTCCCTTTTTAACCGACTTAAAAAATTTAAAAGGAGGAGGTTATCTATTCGTCGCCTTTTTTATGTATGTACACCGATTACTTGAAGAAACTGAACCGATTGAAATGATTCAAACATGGGTTTATTTCCAAGTTGGTCCCTTTTTTGAATGAGGTTTTGCTTTTTTTAAAAAGCTTTTTTTACTACCTACCTACTGTTGGTGGTGTGAAAACCGGTGTACAAAGCCACTCGACCACGGAGGTCGTCGATATATGTGTTGTTGTCAAATATTTATTATTTATTATTAACAACATGCCTGGGTCAACTCTGGATGACATTATGAAAATAATTGTAAAAAAAATCATACAGTGCCAACACCAACTTGATAATTCTAATTGGAAATAGGGGTAATGTTACCAAAAACCAATTGATGACATATTGTAATTCCCTTTGTTCTTTGAATGTTAGGAAAGTGATATTGTTTACATTCCCCTACAGTAACAGTCTGTCACAGGCGGAAAATAACTTAAGATATAATTTGAATTTATCTTTAAATACAGTGGCATTTCATAATAGCCAACAGTTGCACCTAATTGACATTAATAAATTATTGAATAATTTTTATTTGACAAAAGATAAATATTATCTGCCTTCTTCTTTTAGAAGACAAATAGCAGTATCGCTATCTTTTTATTTAAAACAACTAGCCAATAATCTGGCTAGAAAAACATCTGCTTCTATTGAGCAGTTAAGTTTTGACATGTGTAATTCTACTTTGGAATCTGTTCCAAATAATATTATATTACATGATGCTAGTAATAATTTACTACATTTAAATTACCACTTGAGACAATAGAGGCGTCCTCTAGCGTTGAGCCGACAACAGAAAAGCCAAACTGTCTGAGAATTGTACACCAAAATATGCAAGGCTATTCTGGCAAAGATTTAGAAATAAGCCTATTTTTAAATTCTGAAGATATTGATGTGTTATGTGTTACTGAGCATTGGTTGAAAGAGCACGAACTAATTTTAAGTTTGGATAATTATAGAATTGTTAGCTCACTTAGTAGAAAATTTGCTATAAGAGGGGGTTCACTTATTATTCTACACAATAGCTTACAATATAAAGAGCGCAAAGATGTAGTTTCCCTCTCAATTGAACGAACCATCGAGTTGTCTTGTGTGGAACTTGATCAAATAATTATAGTATGTGCTTATAGACCCCCCAATTCGAATTACTCTGAGTTTGAGTCCACTATGGAGGAAGTCCTAAAAGTAACATGCAGGAAGAATAAAAGAGTCGCGATTTGTGGGGATTTTAACGTCGACATTTTAGATCCTAAATTGTCACAGCTCTCGAGTAGGTTCATAAACCTATTTAAATCTTTTAATTTGCTACATACTTTTAATGAACCAACACGAATCACACCCACTTCGGCAACCTGCTTAGATAATATTTTCTCCAACTGTAATGTACTTGAAAAATCGATTTTAAATTGTATTAAATCCGACCACAGTGGACAGTTAGCATCTATTGAGCACCATCATGTTCTGCCTAAACGGGAAATAATGTGTAGGCCAATAAGGAAACACTGTATTAAAAAATTCAGAACTAATGTCACAAGTAAAATTGAAACTTTACCAGAGCCAAATTTTGAGGCTAATAACTTATATAAGCACTTATTTAGTATAGTCCAAGATGAATTTAGTCAAACTTTTAAACAAAAAGTGATCAAATGTAACGATAATAGAAAATTTAGTGACTGGGCCACACCCGGTATATATATAAGCAGAAGGAGGCTATACGATCTTTATGCAGAAAAAGCCACTTCCTGTGATTCAAACTTCATTGAATTTGTCAAGAAGTATTCACAAACATTCAAGGAAGTTTGTATCCTAGCAAAGTCCAAGTATTTCTCGAATCAGATTAAATCAGCTGACAATAAAATTAAGGCTACTTGGAATATTATTAACAAAGAAACAGGCAAAACAAAATCCAGTGTAAATTCCTTCTGTTTAAAAATTGGTGATCAAACATTTAAATCTGACGATGAGGTCGCTGGAGTCTTTGAAAATTTTTTTGCTCGAATACCAATAGAAACTACCAGTACTCTTAGTGCTTGTTCCAACATCGCTATCTCCCTTTTAGAGTCAAGTGTTGATAAATGCAAGGAAACCTTCTCTTTTAAATATATAAGTAGTGAAGATATAATTAAAGCATTTAAATCAATTAACGTCAAAAAAACAGAAGATCTCTGGGGCATGTCAACAAGCATCATTAAATCAATAATTGATATACTAGCCCCTTACTTGGCTTTCATTTTTAACAAATGTATTGATGAAGGGATATTCCCTGACTTAATGAAAAATAGTAAATTGATTCCTCTTTTTAAGTCTGGTAATAAAACTGACCCAGCTAACTTTAGACCAATATCTATACTGCCAGCACTTAGTAAAATATTTGAAAAAATTATATATTTTCAATTATTAGATTACTTTACATCAAATAATATACTTCATAAAAATCAGTTTGGATTTTCCAAAGGTAAAAGTACTACTGATGCTGGAATTGCTCTTCTCAAACATATCCTTGATGCTTGGGAGGGAAAGCAAGATGTGATTGGTATTTTTTGTGACCTTTCTAAGGCATTCGATTGCGTTGATCACCAAACACTATTAAAGAAGCTAGAACATTATGGTGTCTCTGTTAAATCAGTTAGTCTTATGAAATCTTATTTGTACAATAGAACCCAGAAAGTAGTGATTAATAGAACTGAATCTACTGGAGCCCCCATCAATATGGGCGTGCCACAGGGATCAATATTGGGCCCTTTGCTGTTTTTAATTTATATAAATGACCTTCCTAACTACGCGAATAATTTATGTGAGACAGTGCTATTTGCGGATGATACTTCTTTAGTTTTCAAAGTCAACAGAGGTAATAACTGTTCTGACGAAGTAAATAGCGCTCTCTCTAAAGTTTCATACTGGTTTAATAGTAATAATTTAGCACTCAACCCCAAAAAAACTAAATGTGTTAAATTTTCATTACCGAATGTTGAGCACGTCGAATTGAATATTAATCTGAATGACGTTGAAGTTGAGTTTACGGAGAGTACAAAATTTCTAGGTATTACACTAGATTCACGACTGCAATGGGATCCTCATATTGAAGCTTTGTCAAGTAGACTTAGTTCTGCGGCCTTCGCCGTTAAGAAAATAAGACTTTTAACTGATATTGAAACGGCAAGGTTGGTATATTTTAGTTATTTTCACAGTGTAATGTCTTATGGGCTACTATTGTGGGGCTCGGCTGCCAACATTCAAAATATTTTTATACTTCAAAAAAGAGCTGTTCGTGCCATATATAATCTTCGTCGAAGAGATTCCCTGAGAGAATTGTTTAAAGAAATAAATATACTAACTTTGGCTGGCCAATACATATATGAAAATTTACTATGTGTAAGGAAACACTATGATTCATTTGCTAAGAACAGCGATAATCACCATATTAATACAAGGAATAAAGATAAACTTGCCGTTCCAAGATTCAGGCTTGCAAAAACTAGAGGTTCATTTATGGGGAAACGCATAACCTTGTTTAATAAAGTTCCACAACAAGTGATTGATCTACCTTTGCATGAATTTAAAAATCATGTCAAAAAGACGCTCATGGGTAAAGGTTATTATAAAGTAGACGATTATTTGAAAGACCGGAATGCGTGGAAATGATGTAACACAATAACTCGCTAGTAAGTACTTTATTGTTAATAACCTGTTGTATTTTTTTGTATTTGGTAACGATATATTTAAGTTTGTAAATATCGTTACTTATTTCTGTTAAAGCTGATAAGTTTCTTGCGCCTGTTCTTCTTGTCAGTTAAAAAAGTCTGGAACAGGTGGTAGAAAAATATAGACGATTCAAAAGCGCTTAATTACTAAGTTTATTTGAATAAAGCAATTTTTTACTTTACTTTACAACCGGAGATTCAAGGTCATCTGTTACAATTACAAGACACCTCCAAGTCTCTCCTCTCCACCAACCCTTGACAATTAGCATACGCTGCAGATACAATACGAATTCTCGGCTGGTTTCCGGCCATCCGTCGCAGCCACTCAGAAATCACGACAAAAGCCGTTCCCATGTAGAACTTATCCGACTTTGGGCGTTTTCGCTTCTGATTCATTATAAGGGCTGCCACATAACTTATATTCACTTGGCGGGCACTTATATTGTTACTAAGTTACTAAATTATAGCTTAGTGGAAAACATTCCCGGTAATAGTGTTTAAATATATTTTAGTCGTAGTGTCGTACCTATGTGGCAATAGTGATAATGCCAATACACATGAGTTTGTCTTTTAATGAGGTTCCTATCGCATTTATTATACAAATAAAATAAATACAATGTGTAAATATTACACACCAAAAAAAAACTTATCTACAAAACAATATTTAGCTGGTTTTATCATCGCTTTTTTATATCAACTCTGTTGAGAGGCAAAAACAAAGTGCTTTCTTACCCAATAAAGTTGGAAATAAGACACAGATGAAAAGGCGCAACCCTAGCGTTTGCCCCACCCAGTCTTATTTATGTGTGGCACACAAAATAAATTCAGGATAAGTGGTATTTGTGAGAATTCAGGCTGCTAGCGGGTCTGAATGAAGGTTTATGGACCTTCGGAGATAGGCGCGATCTGGTGCGAGATAGCGGTTTAGCCTTTTATGAGGAGTGATATGAGGGAATCATTAAGTAAACGCACGTAGGTGCAAAGACCTAAGATTGTGTTAAGATAAATAATATTAGAAAAAATACTAGAAAAAATCGACTCACCCGTAGCACCTCAGACGGGACTCGAACCCGCACCCTTGGGATTCCGGCCCAATGCACTGACCAATTATGCTACTATGCGCTAGTGGGAGCGGCGAAATTTTCTAGTACTTTTAACTTCTTCGCTGCAAGCCAGCGCAATTTCATCAATGTGAGGAAATAGAAATTACGAATGTGGGAGTCTCGTCTGAGGTACTACGGGTGAGTCGATTTTATCTAGTATTTTTTGTAATATTATTTATCTTAATATAAAAATAGCATTGTGAATAAGAAAAATCAAAATTTAATACCTAAGATTGTGATTGAGTGAACGCAAGAGCGATTACATGTGCATCACCTGTATATTTGTTTCATTGCAGTTCAATTAATTAGTATCACTTCTGCGCACTTACTGACACCATATTGTTGAAAGACTAATAAAATTAAAGGGTTACGCATCCTGCAAAACGGAACGCAAAAAATAATTTTAATTATCCCGCGTCTCCACTTGTCAATGTCATTATGCCGCACCGTATAGCCAAGCCACATTAAAGTTCTTTCAAAAATATATAATACTATAGGTTCTGGCTAGCATCTTCTGGTTTCTTTGAAAATTTAAGAGAATGACTTCCTATCTATAAGTTAACTGAAAAAAATATAAAATTTCATAAGTATGACATTTAAAAGAAATATTGATCAAAATAACTTAAAACATTTAAGTCTGTTTAAGTTTCTTGAAAATAAAATTCCGAGAGGTAAAATTTATGGGTATGATGCACTATTTTTTAATCTAAGGTAAAACATGTGAAAATGTAAAATAATCGTTTTTGCTCTTTAGTCCGAAAAAATAAAAGTTTACTGCGCAACAACCTTAATGCTATTCACAAAAATCTTGGCGAAGCGACAAAGGTACGGAACGGTACTCCCCCTTCTGACGACGACGTCCATGACAGGGGTCCACTTAATCCTTCAGATGGGAAAATTCGGGAGTTTCGGAACCCTAATGAAAGAGCCACGGGCACAAAAGGCTCTTAAAACGAGGATCTTTCTGATGACGTCCCGCGATTAAGATGATAAATCTGCCACCAGTCCAATTAGGGAAAATAAAATGGATCAATTGTCCTCTCAATAGATTATAATTAGGTATTTAAAATAATAAAATTATTATCAGGCACGTCACGTAGCTAATACAAACAAGTAGGTATAATCACGTACGTGTTTCCGAACCTATTCACGTAGAATTACAACAACCAACAATATGACGGAAAATTGCCTTAACAATAACCCTCACTTTCAAAATGACAACATTCGAAAATCTATTTCAGCAATCTCACCAATATTTCACCACCGAATATGTGGTACAAATTCACGACCATTTTCCAGTCACGCCCCCAATTGTCGGCCTCGAATCCAGTTAACACCACACTTGCCTCTGTAATAATTGAGATGTAAGCTGCTCGGTAATCGGATTAAAAATCTGAACCCTCTTGAATTTTTTAGCGGAAGCAGGTGTTTAGTTCCTCGTGTGAGCATGCCATTCAATAATGAGCTCGAGCGCTCGGAAATGCTCGGCTTGTATCGGGTTTGTGGAAATCTTATTTTGTGGCGTGCATTGCTTCTTTGTAAGAAATTGCGAGAGGAAATTTATTCGCTTGTATCCTATAAAGTAAGCTTTCGGTGTTAAATTAATTTGACACGGTTATTGAATATCACGTTTATTTAGTTTTCGTAAAATCCAAGACATTTATTTTGAGTGAATGATGTTTGATTAATATTTGGTCTTAAACTTTGCACATTGCAATATCGTGTACCTACAACTATATTTGTTTGGAACCATTGTTTATTCAAAAATAACCTGAGAGGAAGAAATATAATGAATTCCGTAAACATCCCCTCAATAACAAGAGTGTGTGTCCAAAAACGTTTCTGTGAGGTAATGGCTAACTCGGGTCCCTTTATGGCCCCTCTGAGTGCGGTACAGCGTTTCACTTGGCACTTTTACGCGGAGGTACAAGGCGGGCCATATTTTACATGGCCCCATTCATGTTCCGAAAGTTTCTGAATAAATTAACGGGACACGGCGCCGGATGAAACCTACACACGATTCATAATGTTATGTTTTAATTATTTTTTTGGTAAATAATGGAAGTTATAATAAGAAGTGATTTTAATGTGTGATTTTTACTGACCAGAAAATTACACCATAGCCCAGTTGATATTATTTCCCGTTGTGCAACTGAAAAATATTTTCATAAAGTTTATATAAAAAGTAAAGAATATGAAATATTTGTGTCAAACAATTGAATCTTAATAAGAAATTGGCAGATTTTAAAGTAAAAAAACCCAACAATTTAACAAAACGCGTTCAAATAAACAAATGTTTTTTTCATGCCACAAAATTCACTTTAGGCTATTACATAAAAAAGCGGATATAATACAGGGAGCATTTTCCGGAATTTATTTTGTTTTTTAAATAGATAATAAAAGCATTGTTCCTGTGACCTCTGCCCTAATAATTTTCACAAACAAAGGCTGAATAAAAGAAATGAACCGGTTTGTGTGTTTAGGGGCTGTGTAGTCTAGGACAGAGGCTGCGAATAAAAAATAAAATTCTTTCGTATGTTGAGTGTTTGCTACTTCTACTTTGGGCGTATTATTTGCGCTTACTACATCGATATACTCGATAGCGACAGTAGTTGACATTTGTATGACGGCTTTTAGTTTAGTGTAGTTACTGTCAGAGGCGCTGTGCCAAATTGCATACAAAAGTGCTTACTAAAGCCGCTATCGAGTGTGGTAAACGTAACTGTGCAAATTCACAATAGACGACACAAGAAAACAAGAAAATATATAAATTTATTTATTTATTTAAGGATCTCCAACAGAGAATACACCATACATTCTTATACATTAGATTAATGGGTACAGTAACAGTTGTGCGTGCTTCTCCAATTATAGAGATTGCTCCAGCTTGTATGTAGATTACTTTAAAGCAACACCAAACGTTTTTGAATAATTTATTATTTATTATATAATATATTATTTTATATTTGATACGGCCGCGTCATTTTTTTGTTAAATAAATATAATTATTTCCACCAGTCTATTGAATACGGTTTAAATTTTCAAGATTATCATACCAGTGAGATGTCGCAGGCAACTGGCTCCATGAGCCGTTCAAATTAACGGGCTGGCAGATCCTTAGGCCGTTGATTGAATGGAGTAACCATGGTGTAAGCTAATTTTATGAAGATGAAATTATCCTAGTACGCAATGCAAACAAACAACCACTTTGTGGGCCAAACTATAAATTCCACTATTACGGTCACCAACTAAACCAACTCGGTCGTCATAATAAGACACAAATTAATGTCATCTCTCGTAAGATGTAGGGCCCCTAGACCACAATCCGCGGGGTTGCCAAACAACGTCGTGTGTGCGCATAACTTTACCTGTTTGGGCAGATTTGAGCACACATACAAACACCGGATTTATATGTATACTCTGTCTTTAACATGAGTTTATGTATTTCAACGATTTCGAATATAGCCATTACTTTAGAATTGGTAAAGAAGGTAGGGTTTCGATAAGCTTTAAATTATTTTGAATAACTTTTGACCTTATATATAAATGAAATATGTTTTATACCTTGTTATTTGAAAGGCTGGATGTAAGTTTTGTACAAGCATGACAAGAATGTGACTCATAAGTAATAATAATTTATTTATTTGTTATTTAAAAATTCTGACTACGTCATACAGTCATTCTGCCTAGAAATTATATGCATTATGAGTACCTGTTTGACGAAATTCATGTCGCAATGTCTTACGCTCACATCACTAGTGGCCACGGGCTATGGCGAGAAAAGTGTCGACACACATTTTGTCGTGAGCACGCCAGATACGCAAATCTCGAGATTCATCTTTCCATGTATACAAAAATAGTTTTCAAACTTTCAGTTACGAACTGGCCATGAGAATGAAATAATGACATATTATTTCATTCATTACATAACATAACAGAACAAAAATTTATGCATTATATATTCTTTATTACCAAGCCTTCTTCTTTATTCTTTATTACTACGAGTTTGGCCTAAAGAATACATAAATTACAGACTGAGCTAAAGAGTTATTTAAGAGCAGTTAATTAATACTCTATTTCATATTCATTAAAAGTATGCGTTCAGAATAATCGGGAAGCAAAAATTAAATTTAACCTCTAAGACAATGTGAGCCCGCAAAACTTTTCTAATCACGAACTTTGTTATGAATTTTGTAAACGAAATTGTTCCTTCGAGAAAAACTGAATAATGAATTCCAATAAGCGTTATCAAATTCTTTGTGTTAGGGCTGCAGCAAGGTTTAAATCTATCGCCTGTTAGGGCTACAGTTTAAATCTATAGCCTGTTAAGGAAAAATATTATGACCGAAGGTCAAACATTTTCGACGAATGACGTATGCAATTTAAAAAAAATATTGTTTATCGCAATGCCATGTGACGTGCTTCAATATAATGTTTTCTTGTATAATTATGTATTCCGTTAGCCATCCAGTAACTATGAAACTTATGTCCACAATGTGACGCAAAAAACTTTGATGGCTTCAAATTTGTAATCTTACTTATGTACATCATACAAAGATTTGTAAAAGTGTTTTATTTCAGTAACGTAACTTCCAAAAACACTAGAAGATTTTAATTATCAGTAGTCATTGTAGGTACCGATCAAGCTTCTCCATCTGATAACATTAAACCCAAACTACGATAAAATCATATTTAATATTACCCACACGTTTTAGCGTTCAAATAAGACCTTCCATTTGGGTACCTATTTCGGCCGTCGTTGCGCCGACAAAACGTTTTCTCAACCGTTAACGATATAACGAGACCGTTATTATCGTTGTTATTAGATGCGACGCCGCCGTAACGACGTCTTAAACTGTTGTTTGGTTAAGAATATTACCGACGCTCTGTGTGATGGAACGAAAACACTAATGTGCTTTTTATGGGTTTTAATTAACAATAATGGCAACAAGATAACAGATATTTAATTAATAGACCCTTTAAAAATATGTGTATATATTAATGTAAATGTTAACTTAATATTATACAGATAATTGACTAGAACATAAACCCTTTATAATGTAACATTAATACAACCACCCCACGTTTCAGCATTTCAAATTTGATGGTCCAGTTTACTACTAAAACACATAACTAAAATAATCAAATTCACACAACCCCACCTATTTTATAGGAAGGTCAATAAACTAAATCCCAAAACTAACGAATAAGCCATAATCGGTAATAAAGCTGGTCCCAAATATCACCCAAACATAATATCGAAATCTCATACAAATCCGTTGCGCAAACAGAAGCAACCAATAAAGTACATATCTTATAGGGAAGTGCCATCTGTCACGTCACGAAATATTAGATACCGTAAATCACACCTGCGCTTTTCGGTACGGTATCTGTGTTTTGTAACGGGTTGTGCCCGCGGGTATTGGGGTTTCAAAATGTGATTTGATATATTTGGTCTTTGGTCAATAGGCCGTGAGATACCTCAAGCGGCAACTTATCCTTTTTTTAAGAATTGGTAGAAAAATTTACAAGTACCAATATAAGTAGGTACACTAATAGTGAAAATGTTCTTTATTTTCTTAATGGGTATTTTAACAACATATCACATACTTCAACCACCACTGTAGCTAACACTTCTCAAACACTAATAAAAGTTTAAGAGCTTTCAAAGCCCCGTTTATCTGTTATCTCGGCACGAGGGGCGTGACGCAGCGATCCCAAACAAACACCAGGTGAATCGATTACAGGGCACGGTCGCGGCACACTATCGTATAATAAATATAACTAAAGCAGTAACGCAACTACATACTAACAACCTCCATGGTCGAGTGCTTTGTACGCCGGTTTTCAAGATGTCACCATGTCACAGGTCCCGGGCTCGATCCCCGGCTGGCTCAATTTAGAAAACGAACTTTTCTATATTGGCTTGGTCTGGGTGTTTTTAATTCCACCGTTGTCTCTGATTTCCATAACACAAGTGCTTTAGCTACTTCCTTTAAGATCAGAGTAATGTTTGTGATGTTGTCTAATTTATATATTAAGATAAATAAATACTAGTAAAAAACGACTCACCCCTAGCACCTCAGAGGGTTTAATTAATAATTAATGTCATCTAATATTTATATTTTATTTATATTTTAAATTCAACAAATGTTTATCAAACACGTCGTCACCACGAGAGATCTAAGCAAGGTTCGCAGTGCAGCCAGTCATGTCTTCGGTCTTGCAGTAGGTACTATCGACAACACTTCCGCTTTGTATAATTGTTTTAAATAGAAACTAGACTTAGAAACTAGATTAGGAAAGATTGCGATTAGAAACTAGATTAGGAATGATTGCGCACGCACACCTAATACCTACCTAACTAATATATTTCTAAATTTTGAGATTTTAGCATTTAGGTAGAATGCTATTTTTATACAATACTAAATAATAAAATCGAAAAAACTAGAAAGGTCACGATAATCTGGTGCGAGTAGAGTTTTTTCTAGTATATTATTTAGTACTATAATATTTTTTTTTAATAATAACGTATCGTAACTCTGACATTAAAAAAAGACATGGAATTGAAATTTTGAACATCGTTTGATTAGATTGAATGGTCCAAAAACTGCATCAATGAATAAACTCATGATTATTCGAGTAAAAAAACATTATGAAGAAGCGAATATATTTGTTGAAATAACACTGTAATCTACCAGATATGGCATGACATATTATTGAATATCGACAAGAAAACATAAATAATTTTGTTTACATGCCCTACCAGTTCTAGAACAATTTTCTAATAAGATAATGGTTGTTATGGAAACGGTCGAAATTGGAAGGTCGTCAACTAACTTAAAGTGGGTATCGATCAATGCTTAAGTAAATATTAGGACCTTACTTATGAAATTGACGGTTTGTATGGATTCTTTTTAATAAATTGCATTTTCCATACTATCATTTTCATAATTTATTAAACAACCGTGAATGCAATAGCATAATTAAATATTATACAAATGTTTGAACATTAAGCAACATAAATTAACTACATAATAAGTTTCGGATAAGTTACAACGGTAATTTTCCCTAACAAAAAAAGGAGTCAATTTCAAGGTATTTTTGAATGCTGGGAAAACAAAATAATTAGACTTTAATCATGCTGATAGTTGACGACTCTGGTCATAATTTGATGTAATATCCAGCAACTGATAAAGATTTTAAATAAAGTTATGCGGTTCTCTGTGTGAGAGAAAAAAAAACCAATTTCATAGGTAAGTACCTAATATTATTTGTGTGGTAAACGTAGGTACCTACCTACTTTTGTTTTTGGTTAGTCAACAAACACAAACTAATCCATAATTAATTAACGTTTTAATTGATAGTTGTTTACTTAGTACGAAGTGTGATAGGTAAATAGATTTCGCTCCTTAAACTAAGTTCACAACACGGATTTAAATAACTTAGGGAACCCATAACTGCTAATTGAATAACCGAAATATGAGATGCATTTCACTTTACATTATAAACAAATAAAATACGGGTGATGATATTTTCGTATGCTAGCTTGTATTAAAGAAGTAAAAATAAGTATATAGACATATTGTCTTCATCACAATTTATGAATGAGGAATTTTGTATATAAAAAAGTCAGCAAAATCCCATACATCCATTACCCTTTACATTCCCCATAAGTGATAAAAATAAGTCAGTCAGAGCAAACCATTTCACAGGCAAATAAGCCGGGCACAGTAACCAAAGAAGTTTGAATGCTAATCGAAACACAAGGACTCGGGTCCCTTTGATCCTTCGGGAACTCAACTGATTTCTGGAACAACCCTTTGTTTTTTATCTACTAACGGTGCAAGTTGAAAGGGGCTCGTGAAATTTGAGTAAATATGTACACGTATTTTTGAAATCTAATGACTTCACTAGTACTGTATCACAGACACTAGGTCTGTGTATCTCTGAGTAAACAAAAATCTGTGACTGTATCGTCAATTGACATTATTTTCGGAACACGAATACGCAAATCATTTAAATACAACAGGTGTTTTATTCATAACTTTATTGAATTTTTTATTCAATTAATAAACTACCTAATTTTGGTTTGAATAACAATAATTGTATGAAATATTGTTTAAAGAGATCCGTCTGAAAAAGAAATATTAACAATGGATAGCCAACATCGCGTAAAAAATCTGTGAAAATTTGAAAAAGAAATCAAAACAGTAAAATTCTTGTAACTTGGTCTGAAATATTCGTTCTATTGATCCCGCTGCGGTTCTCTTAACTTCAGAAACGGCTAAGTCTGCAAAAGAGATGTTTCGGTAATTTGCCCGAAAAGGGACTGATCTCGAGCCTCTGAAGACCTTTCATGTTAAAAAAGCTTACTGATTCTTTGTATGGAATATTGGAAAAGAAATAGTTCCACTTTGATTATGTGTGTGCCAAGAAAGTCAATGTGGCAAGAATATTTAATCAGCTACAGAATGTCACAGGTGTGGATGGAATGGAAATATGAATAACATTTGATTTATTAATATATTCAGCAAGCAAATGAATATATAAAACCAAATAATAAAAATATATTTTTCACCTGGAGCTGGAAATATATTTTTAACCTGTTGCTGGAGTGGTGAAAAATATATTTTTATTTTTAAGGCGAAAAACGAAGCGTGAGGAAAAATTATTTTTTTAGTTCTTACACCTTCTTTTGGAATAATAAAAGAAAAAAAGAAATAGAAAAGGAAAAGGAAGAAATGTAAAATTGATTAGCGAGAAAAAGATAGATTTTTTTAGACTTTTTAAATTTTGTCAGACATGGATTAAAAAGTATAAAAAATAAAATACACAGATATAGCAAGAAGATTTAATCAAGGATTGTTGAAAAAGAAGGATGGAAATACGAAATAAAGAGAATGGACGAAATGAGATCGCTTGATCGAAAAAAAATACGGATTGAATTGAGTACCTCCCTCCTTTTGACGTCGGTAAAAATAAGTATGTCCAGCGATCAATATAGTTGACTCCAAAAGAGTCGAGAGAACAAGTTTCTAATACTGAATTTAGTTTTTTACCAGGAAAGTCACGCGAAAATAACTATTCTTAGCTTTAAGCTCTCTCGCTGGTAGAGGTGAAAAGATGTATGTTAAACACGAGACCAAATGTTTGTCATAACGAAAATTTGG
This sequence comes from Catoptria pinella, assembly GCA_963556745.1. NCBI lineage: Eukaryota > Metazoa > Arthropoda > Insecta > Lepidoptera > Crambidae > Catoptria > Catoptria pinella. The sequence continues at coordinate 12,417,627 of OY750774.1, read as the reverse complement.
TCTCGTGTTCTCGTTTCCTGTTGCCATACAAACGTAATACCAAAATTATTTGCGATTTGAGCATAATTAACTCTTCTTGTGATGTAATTCGGATTAAGACAGTATTTGCCTCGGTTTCTATTGAATAAAAAATCCAAATTCTAACCCAATCCGAAATAAATGCCAATTACATTTTTTCATACAAAATAGTAAATCGCAATAATTTTTATTACACATTAAATTCCTTCGTAGTCATTTTTAGAAGTTAATAGAAAACGTTTTGACACATTTGCTATCTACTTCTACGAATGACAAGAAGGGAATGTAATTTTTTTTTTTAATACTAGATTATAAACTGAGCAGCAAAGAAACCGAGCCACCATATTATTTTCATACAAACGAGGTAACTTTGAAGCCTCGGTTCTCCGCCAAGGATTGACCTAGCTGTGATCTGATGATGGCTATCCAGGGAGTGAATGGAGGAGATGCAGATAGCTATACAGACCCAACTGATCTGATCAGCATTCTAAGAGATATAAGGATATGATTAAAAAAACCGCGAAATTAGCATAAAAATGTATGGAAATCCTGAAACTGGAAACTCTGATCCTTATATCTCTTAGAATACTGATCAGATCAGTTGGGTGTGTATAGCAATCTGGATTTCCTCCATTCACTCCCTGGATAGCCATCATCAGATCACAGCTCTGTCAATCCCTGGCAGAGAACCACGGCTTCAAAGTTACCTCATTTGTATGAAAATAATGAGGTGGCCCAGTTTCTTTGCCTAATTAATTAATGTACCTAATATTAAAATAAATTATAACACTTTGTCCACCTAAAAGAAGAAAATAAAAAAATTGGACGATTTAAAAGTACTTATAAGTAAGTCTATTCAAATAAAATATTTTAACCTACATACTAAACTCCACTACCTTTAGCCCGGCGAAAATCTGAACACGAAAATTTTACTTCTAAGTATACAAATAGTTTATTGATTACAAATAATGAAAATACAATTTGTATACCTTAAGACAAACGTATCAACAATCAGCAAATAATGTGGAACAGGGGATAATATGATAGAATTTGTTATCGGTCGCTGCCGCAAACTTGTTCCCAGACCACGGGCACACTCAGATTTGAAACAGCCATTATTATATTGTAAATTTCCCTTTGGTGATGCTAAGACCACGTTATCGTTTTATAACTGCATCAAATCGCTTGCTTGAAATAATCACATAAAGCCAACAAGGCGTCCAAGTCGCCACACTTCAAAATTCCACCTTAAAGCCTAGATACAAGGTATACTTTTGTAATGTTGCGAATTTATCTGTAACGTACTTAGGGAGAAATCACTCATATGATATTAGTTCCAAGTGATTGGTTCCGAATGGCGAACGAGCAGCGTTTGAGCCCAACCAGACGAGCAAGAAACTCCTTTGAGATTGAATCTACTTGATTGACATTTGAAAAAATCTAAATACAAAATCCATTTACATGTCAAATAATGATTGCTCAAGTGGAAATGTTCTAAAGTGTATGAAAGGTGAAACTTACTTATGATTTTCTTAACTCGACCACAGTAATTTTGAACGACAAACATCTATATAAATAAAAATGAATCGCCGAAATGTATGTAAGCGCATAAATTTAGAACCAAATTAGAAAATGAGTCGTATTTGTTATTATCAGGACAAGGTTTATAAAAAAGATAATTTTTAAAAAATTGTACGGAAAGACGTTTCTTATTCTATTTTTAGTCGTTTTAAATCGCAATATAAAAATTGCGGTAAAAATAACACTATTTAGAGCCTACTGTGCTTTTTTTACACGTGCAGCGTGTGGGTTAATCATACGAAGCGAGCGGTAGACTCGTGTACAATATAACGATGCGTTCAGGATCCTGTTGCGGCTGCCCCGCTTTTGTAGTGCATCCGCAATGTTTGCAGAGGCCGGTGTTGATTGTTTTCCCGCCGCTATGCGCAAAAGAGCCGTCGCGATGGCACAGCGGACGCAGGCCAGCCGAAGCAGCCTCCTGGCCGTGGTCGCAGAACGCAATGATGGTCCCTTTTTAGGGCATTTGCAGTCACTGCACGGGCCAGTGCCCCCCCTTTGTAAGATCTCTCTAAAAGGCTTTTTTGATGGACCATACATTTTTCGTGTTTCTTGTTTTTAAACTGACATGGTTTTAAGTCATATTAACACCACTTTGTTATAAATACTAATGGATGAAGTTATCTGAAATAAATGATGAATAAAAAAAATACTAATAGATGGCGCCACCCATGCGAAGACGGGGCGGACAGTTAGTTTTAGAATAACAATTTCGGACTTGATTAATCATATTAGGCCTTCGTATAACTACGCCTTCATATATACCTATAACTTGGTAAAAAATCACAAAATTACCCACATTACAGCAATAAACAGATTAAAGGCTCAGGCTGAAAATGGTAACCTAAGTTGCTTTCAAAAACTCAATAAAAATGCTCCGCTTAGTTCTGAAATAAATGTTGTATACAATCGAACTATACCTCTTTTTTGAATACATACAAAAAGTCGAGTAGAAAGTCCCTCGGCAACAGCAAATAGACCCACGCAAACACAGCCCAAAAAATATACTTACAACAAGTGAATTAATTAAAAAGTTTGAATACAAACTTCGGGTTCAGCGGGCAGACATCGGCCGGGAACGGTTCGGGAGCAATAAAATGATAATGCTGCGGTTTAGGTGTTTTAATTGCCTTTTATAGGGCTTACGGCAATTTAGTACACGGCAGGGATCTTGTTGGCCTGAAACGTATGTTAATTCCAGTAGCAAATCTTCGCTTGATGTGGAAATTCATTAACCCTTTACATAGTGGAACGGTGCTAATGACTTTGTTGCAGTAAAAGGTTTGATTCAACAAAGACTAATTACTACTAGTTGGTAGTGACTGTAATTGTCATTTAAAACGTTTGTTACACTTAACGTATATAAAGCATAGTTTTACAAAACCTTAGCTCTTTATAAAATCAGGTTTTACAGTTCTTGAACTTTTACATTTTGTAAGTACGCAAGTCACAAAAACTAACATATAAAGAATAAATTCTTACCTCCACTGGGGATCGAAGCTGTAGTGGCGACGCAGAAGCAGTGCAGAAGCAGTGAGAGCAGCATCTTGGTGGTCATGGCGCTTAGGGTGTCTGATCACATCGTCTCCGCCGCTCCGATGCTGGCTGGACCATGGCACCGCGGCTCACTCACATTCTGATTCTCATACTCTCCCTGAAAAGAATAAAACATTTTAATCAAATGATTTGCTTTCGGTTCTAGACGACAAAGTTTGGTAATTGTATTCAGAATTTAGTATCAAACTTATTTCTGTTATAACAGGTACGGTATAACTTTATGTGATTGAAGGTCATGCATTAGTCCCAAGACTTATGCTTCTAAAGTTTCTCACGTACATCATAACATTATATTGTTTCAATAACGGTTATTAGCTACTTACATGGTTCATTACGACTATGATTTCTCCGTGGTCGAGTGGCTTTGCACACCGGTTTTCAAGGTGTCGCCATCTCTGAGGTCCCGGGTTCGATCCCCGGTTGGGTCAATTTAGAAAATGAACTTTTTTATATTGGCTCAGGTCTGGGTATTTGTGATACCACCGTTGTCTCTGATTTCCATAACTCAAGTGCTTTAGCTACTTACTTTGAAATCGGAGCGAAGATTGTGATGTTGTCTAATATTTATTTATTTATATATTATTTATTAATAATCGAAATAGATATTAATGGTATGACATTTTTTAAATAATTTGACCCCTCACTTTATAAAGCCTATTTTCAGGCCGACAGTGATCAACGACCTGAAGGGTCGAATAACATGGTTTTTCAACAATTCATATTTTGTTAACTTTTATATAGAAAACGTGACCCAAAATAGCTATTTTCTTGAGGTACTCCCTAGGTTTCGACTTCATTAACGCGGGTAACTAGAATCGCTTGTTACCTAAAATTAGTCAGCATTCTTGTGTTCCGATACAGTATCTATGCCCTCATCCCCGTAATTACCATTTGAGCCACTAACATAATGGAGTTTTACTGAATAGAAAAGTCACGTTACCAAAGTATATTATCGATTAGTTCGCTTCCAGTTCTTGCTTTACGCAAGAGCTATTAAATATTCACTTTTATTTTAATATTAAGGCCTCTATATACCTCAAGTGGCGCCCTCATTTTAATTAAATTTATTGCTCGCTAAGTACATAATGTATCGAAAATTCACATGTACAGATTGAAGCTAAGGTTCTATAGTTTATTTACAAACAATAACTTCATTAAAATACAGTGTAGTAGTAGTTCGCAAAAGTGCTAAAAGTGGCCACTCTTAGCACTTTTGCGAACTACTACTACAACGAACAAAATTTTACAGAGGTTGTTGTTTGTAAATAAACTATAGAACCTTAGCTTCAATCTGTACATGTGAATTTTTGATACATTATGTACTTAGTGAGCAATAAATTTAATTAAAATGAGGGCGCCACTTGAGGTATATAGGAGCCTTAAACGCAAGGCTAAGGTAAGATAAAATGACGACTTCCGTGGTCGAGTGGCTTTGTACACCGGTTTTCAAGGTGTCGCCATCTCTGAGGTCCCGGGTTCGATCCCCGGTTGGGTCAATTTAGAAAACAAACTTTTCTATATTGGCTTAGGTCTGGGTGTTTGTAATGCCACCACCGTTGTGTCTGATTTCCATAACACAGGTACTTTAGCCAACTTACTTTGGAATCGGAGCAACGATTGTGATATTGTCTAATATAAAAAAAGATTAAGAACTGCTTGCTTGCATAGTTAATTTGACATAGATGTTCGAATTAAGGATGTTATTTGATAAAATATAACACTTTTATATCTAAAGTTGAGCGTGTGCTATGTACGGACTGTACGGACAGACTTTTTTATACAAGCAAGGGTGCTCTTTTGTTTTACAGAATTTCAGTCGGTTAACACCCCATACAAAGTACAATGCTCGTAAAATTCGGATGGAAAAAGTTTACAGGCTGTCGATTCGATGAAATCCAGCGTACACAAAATTGATATTCATCTACAAAAAAGCGTGTTTACAATAGCGTGACGAGAGCAATCTCAGCGTATGGCAATTTTGGAATCAGAGACGGTTACGAGGCGATCGTAAAAGATTCCGAGGAACACTCGCCTGCGCACTGACATCGGCGCTCGTAAATAAAGTAAATTAGTGGCCCCACGATTGATGAGATCGTAAACATCCGCCATTTTGCGATACTCCGCTATAAATGTTATTGTGAGTTGCAGACCCGGCTAATGCAGAGCTCGTATCTATTAATGAGCCCAACGGTCAATGAACAGTTAATAAACTTGTGTTATCATAGTCAGTTGACAAAAATAAACATATTGTATCCAAAGATACACTTACTGGACTTAAGTAAAGTTAACTTAAGTAAATATAAAAAACTCGATTAGCTCCGTACGTAGTTTGGGAAGCAAACTAAATAATTGGACAAAACATGTTCCCGATGGAATTATGACCAAAAACAAAAGAGGTATTTATTTAGGATTGTCATGTCACTCCTTTTTCTAGACGTCAAAACAATGAATCCCGGATGTGTAGTGTTTGAGCAAAATATTGTGTTCCCCAGTGATATATTGTAACAACAAATTGTGTCTTCAGAAGTTCAGAAAAAATGAAAAGGCCTCTTATTTTGTCTGTTTATAGGAGATGTCTGAAATAAATTTTGTTGCTTACCACACTTAATGAAGCACGATAAATATACGTAGACTATTTTCATTAATCTTGCACGACAGTTAATATCCTACGTAAAAATATCTGGCAAATAAAATAAAAATGAAGCTGTTGTACATATTTAAATATAATTATATTACAAATATGAAAGAAACTCTGTCTGTTACCTTTTCACGTCTGAACCACTGATGTATGATCTACTGATAAAAGCAATGATGTTTTTTTGTATAAAGATAGATTGGCCCATGCGAAAGGAAAGAAAAGGACATCTTTTGTCGCAGAAATAAATATCTTAGGGAACGAAATAGGAGATAAAAGTTCGTATGGGTACCGGGCCCAATCTCGCTAATTCTGAATGATAAAATCAAACCGTTACGTTGTCGTTTAGGTTATATTTACTTTGGCTAGAATTCTCATTTAAATGGTCCAAGATTGGCATACTAGGCTACCTAGGCATAGCTTTTAACAATTTTAACAAAACTAAAGCAAGTGTTTTTCTGTAACCAAAACCGTAACAAATTTATCTTAGAAAATTAGCGCGATTGGGCCCGGAATAAAGTCCACGCGGACGAACTCGCAGACGGCCGCTAGTTTGTGATAAATTGATGCGTTCTTATTATTTATGCTTCATAAAATGCTTCTAGAACTGTTGTTAATCATAATTAGATACAACAATAATAAATTGAGAAAATAAACAATGTTTCTTACAATATCTTAGAATAAAAAAGTAGCAAATTGATAATGATGTGCTAGATACCGTCTGGATAAACTTACCGAGCGGAGACGTCGTAAAACAATGAACCGACCATTTATACATCGAAACAGAACATTACCTGCCTATAACATTATCGGTACCATAAAGATCGTCGTTGCTTCGAATTCGTATAGCAAATGCTCGCAATTTACTTTATTGCAGTCGTCGTATCAACACCAGAATTTTTAGACCTCCCATTGACCCGCGTTTCACTTTTCCTCAGTCTGTAATCTTGAGACAAAAGGGGACAGGGGATATCAATGAAAAATGGTGGAGATATAGGTTCATAGTAGATGGTGAGCCTCGTTCCGCGACAATTTTTTTCGAGCCAAATTCGTTGCACGAGACCTCTATTTGTCAAACATGCCCCCGGGGGCACGTTGGCAGGATACAGGGTGCCTCCATTGTTGGATGAGAGTGCTGTAAAATGTTGTGACGTTAGCATGAATTTGAATGATATTCCGCCGTTCGCGTCTGTTACCTACGCTTAATTTGAAGGATTACCCCACAGATGGGAATCAGACGTGACTGAGAATAGATGCGAAAATTTTGTTAGTAATTTCGTATTTTTTTCAAATCAAATCAAATCAAATCTTTTTTATTGCAATCATGTGATTAACATAGGTGTACACATTAGAAAACAGTGCCAGAACAAGAACCCTGTCTAGGGTATCGCAACATTTGGCAGGACCAGAGTGGTTGAACTTATCATCGACGACTGACTGTTGTTAAAGATTGTATAATTATTATTGATGCAGCAATAAATTGAAATGAAATAAATATATACTTTAAATTGCTTCTACAATCCTTTAACTCAAATCTCAATAATGATCAGTTAGAAATCATATTAAAAATTCTAAGAAATCACTTTCATCATTAAAAATGAAACGATACGAGCATCCTTACTTCAAAAAACTTCTGTTTATAAAAACTGCAAATTAAGCGTTTACATTTAATCTAGTAGTGCCCGAAGCTTTAAATCTCATAGCTTTAAAGCGAAGAACCGTTAGTAATGGAAATACGAGTCTTGTAAAACAGCTTGCTTCACTTAGTCCTAAGTTTTTATTACTGTACAAGTTTTTCCGCTAATATTGGTAAATGACCGCTTCAGCGAAAGGAGTTCCGAGAATAAAAGCCGTTGTCTTACATTAAGATTCATTAGTAGAGCGATGTTTAATTAAACTTTCTGGCCTTGTCCACAAAATTATTGAGCCGATTTGTATGGATGGCAAAGTTTGAATTGTGAATTTACAAAGTTTTACAGATTTATTGATGTAACGCGTTTCCAATTTTAATTTCATTGATTTATTGGGCAATAATGAAGTGGTTTTTGAAATTTGTACTCCTCTAAAGTTGTTGTTATTAAAGTCTAATAATTAAAAGAAAACTTTATCCTATGTTTACAATATTGTTATAAAGTACACCATCCAGTCAATAAAAAATAACAAAGGGGGAAAACTAATGACGTATCTATCTATTGCGTTGTAACTAAAATTAATTAGTAATTGAGCATTAGCTCCAGCTATCCTGAATCATTTTCTACAGCAATAGCGTCGAGGGTCCTTAGGGAGGTTTTAGTTCAATGACCCCTCCATCCCAGCCTAATCCTTGTCCAGATTAGAATCCGACATTCTATTTGTAGGTACCTACATTAAGTGGAACCCACCATTAGTTTGAAGAGCTTCGTGATTAAATCGGTTGAAGACAGAAGAGTTACTTTGGCACTAATCTGCCTATGTACTTTTTGTAATATTGTTAATTATTTCGATAGAATATTTAAAACTTACATAACACTTGTATTATGTACGTCATAATATAAATATGTACTTCATTTTATTAAACAAATATGTTATTTCACAACTGGTGTTAGGGAACACCAGGGGGAAGCCGTAGCTTTTATCAGACTGTATTTATAGTACTACATTACAGTGAATATTAAATAACAAATATTTGTCATAAGGAAACTGTAGAAATCGTAACGCAACTACAAAATCTTACGTGATTTTCAGTGCATTATTTATGCTTCCTAGTTTAAAGTCACAGTTTGCCAACGTAATCAGTTGAAATAAAAATAATCTCTTCTCAGAATCACAGCCACTAAACTTAATACCGCTAACACGAGGTCCTATATTTCGTTCGGAATGCTGCCAACGGTAGATTATTGCCAGTTGCCAGCCAGTCTGTACAAATCGCCACTTGGCACCGTCAACTCACTGCTAGTTTTTATTTTCATTCTCCTACTCAGATTTATTAACTTCTAAAAGTGTATAACTCGAATCTATTACACTTAGAATCAGCTATGGAACCCATTCAGTACTTACTTATACTGGTGCGATAATAAATAGTTGCTCGTTTCATTTTATGCTACTTTCATGGACTATCAGTATTACTTTGAAGAAAATGGAAGCTAAGTTTATTTTTTCTTATCTTGAATCTTGGAGCCAATATTAGGTTTGAAAGAAATATTATCTGCTCATGTTGTCTTTCATAATAAAGAAAATTGAACGATGGAGTAAGCCTAAATATTTTATTTATATTATTATATCAAAGTTAAAGCCTACGTATACTGTTTATCGGTAATTTTATTGACAGCTGTGCCTCATTTAATACTATTGTTATTAAAACAAATACAGCAAAAGGCAAACACTTTAATAAAAGCGTTAAGTTAGAAACGAGAACACTTTAAAGTCGTAGTAGTGTTCATTAAAGAGTGGAGTACCCCAAGGCTCTGTAATGGGGCCGCTACTTCTCCCCCTTGTTATCTCATACGATGCCTCCTTTGTTGCGTCTCTATGCTCAAGTTACGTGTGTCTGTCCTGTTTGTTCCGAGTCCCACCTGCAACGATCGTTAGAGGCACACGAATACCGCATTGTTTGCACAATTAGTTAACCGAACAGTTTTAAGTAGAGTTTGCAACTTTCATCAAACGCACTTGTATTCACATTTGCTATCTACTGAAACTCATTATAGGCTTGTAGTATTATTGTTTACCGTTTGACTTTGAATGATTTTTAAACAAACAATAATTCATACTAAAATCTGATATCATTGAAAAAATTACAGCTTTGTTTTGCTCCATAACAATAAATCAGAACGTTCGTCAACCGAAAATCCATCAGTATTTTCATACATTAACATCTGTTTCCCGTTCATTGACCGATGAAGAGAGAATTATATTCAGCTCAAACAAAAATTTAGGTAAGAGATAAAAATAATAATTTTTGAGGCGTGATATAAAAGACTGATGTCAATAATTTATTATATTCGTTTCCTTTTAAAGCGATGCCATTAGCGTCCCGTTGAGTGCTTCTCTCAGAGCTCGAATTTTCCACTTCTAAAGGGAATTTTCTAGAACAAACTCACAGTTGCCGTGCGGATGTCTAAATTTTATCTTGCATTAAGTAAATCGGGCTTTTTACGAAAGGTGCTTATCAAATTCTTCTGCTTATCTGCAACAGCTTCAAGATAAATGCGCGTTTGAAAAGGCGTCATGCTCTGACTTTGAAGTCGTAAAAGTTCTTTGTGCCAGGTAAATAATGACAGTAAAATGAGATTTAATGATACGATTTGACGGAAAAAATGGGAATGAGTACTTTCACCAAGTAATGGGGTTGTAAACGTTTGAATGCACATAAAATCTGTTTTGTTTAAACGTAACAACGCGATTGGCAGTCATGCGTGAATCGTTCGGGGTGCGTGTCTATTCGGATTTGTCGTAAATTTCGTGTGGTATGTCGGTATTCGCGTTAAAGGGATCAGAGAGTGGTTCTAATGAGGGCCCCATAATGCCCTCTGGGTTTCGTGAAAGGTCGCGCGGTGTAGCGAGGCTGTAGTGATTCTTATAAAACGTCGATTACCGTTCGAGCGCGTCTATTGTACTAAGCCTTGGAATGGCCCGAGGCAGTTCGTAGTGCGGCCCATTATCGCGGGGCCTTTTTGTCGTTTCCCTGTCCCTTTTTTGCGCCCCGTCCCGTGTAAGACAGATAGCGAATGGGTAATAATTGGAGCCTAAACCTTTTTTGTTGGCGACGCTTCGGATTTTAATGCGATTTCGGCCCTTTAACCCTGGTGATTTCATTTTGCGGGTCATTAGACTGTATCAATGGATGCTCGTATGTATTGTTGATGTTAAAAAGGTTTTTTGAAGTTTAACATAAAAACAAAGTTGTTACTTTAGGATAATAATAATAATGATGTGGTTAGTAGCCATCTTTTACTCATTCATCAAAATGCTTGAAGTGAGTCAAGTTAGAGGTTTTCACTACACTTATAAATTTATTTATATAAGTTTATTATTTTTATGCAAGTCGCAAATTTATTATGATAAAAAAAATAAACATTAAAAAGGTTAATTTATTGATCAAAAGTTTTTCTGTCAAACGATATCAAAATCAAATCTCAAGCTACTCTTATCGCAAGGAATCTTATAAAAGATCTTCGAAAGCTTCAAAAGGGAAAGATAATATTATCATTGCAAAGTAATAAAGTGTCCCCAAAACTCCCGATGCTGAGGAATCAATGAAATAACAGATAATATCAGGCTCGTTACCGGGAAAAACAGAAAAAGAGCTCGACAATCTGAACCGAGGCTTATCTTATCTGGGCCGTTTGTAAATGAACTGGGCAGGCTGTAAAATAGGATTACGGAGATCAACATGAATTTCATCGCAAATCTTTTTCCTGGCGAGATTGTAAGAAATATGTGGAAATATCTCCAATGCACCTCATTACTGAGTCTGCCTCAACGGGAAATTAATTTATGGGTTAATACAAGGGAGCTGTTGTTTAGATGTTGGCGCAAGTGAGCAAGTGAAAGCGATTAACGCATTATTTTAACGAGATTTTAAAAGATTCATACTTATATCCGTGAAAATTTCATTGTAAATTCAGTTGGCAGATTTGATAAATTGAGGGCCTTACAAAAAAGCATCGCGATAAGCGAACAATGTTCGTCCCAATCTGTGACATTATCAACTCATGTATATGTTTCAAAATCAAGCAAATCGATCAACGAACATTTTAAGGCTATCGTGATTATTTTTAGTAATTGGCCTTTTGGTACTTAGTGACTAGGCATAACTCTAAAGGGTAACTAATAGATAATAATGACATTTGTCAGATGTTCGATCGATTGCTGAAAATAATTGTGTTTAGAACCATGTTTTATTAGAAACTCAAGTTGCAGTAGGTATCTTACTCGTCTAAGAAATTGTTCATTCTTGTTATAATTCTACTAAAACTTAGTTATGGAATACTAATTCTGTTACACTTTATTATTTACCCATAATAACCAACATAAAACTTTAGAAAAATGAATACTAACTTACCAACTGGTTGGTTGGTTCTTGTTTCTAGATACCTATAGTTTTGCCATCTATTTTGAGGCTCTAAATCTTTATACTTTAAGAAAACGCTATCTCTCGGCACTTGCACCCATCCCATCTTGGATAAACAAGTCGAAAGGCCTGAATTTCTTTAAGCTTGGCTGTTAAATAAAATTTAGCGGCGTCCTCGCGCGCTCTGATTCCGAATTGAATTTTTTAGCGTTGGAGAACCGGCCTTTATCATATACAGAGCAGTTTTTCTTAACTGATATGATTACGCCCGTTGAGATGAAACGGGGGTTTAATTCAATTTGCTTTGCTGAGGAATTGCTGGAGTATGGTCGAGTGGGTTTGGGATGTTTTGTTTTTTTATTATTTTAGATCTCTTGAGTAAATGTCATGCAAATCTTACCGTTATTTTATTTTCTTTTTGTTAGTGTAAATTGTGATGTTTATATTCAAAATAATTGTTAAGTTTAGTGGCAAAAAAGTAATCGATTAAATAAAACGAAAACAATAAAACATGTGTGTTATCGTTTTTGTTGTTTGGGCGTTTTCAAAACAAAGTGAATTTGTTTATGATTTGTTTTTTATTTGATAATATATGGATACATAATAGTTTATGAAATGATATTTGTATTCTTGCAGATTGATTTATTTATCGAGAAATCATCAATTTTATCTGTAACTATGAAAAAAAATGACGCCAAACCGACTTGACTCTTCCCATTTCATATTCAAAATTGCGTTCTGACGAAAACATTTACAGACGTTTGTTATCAAATATAAATTACGTTACATGATGATATTGTTCATCTCCTGAAAACAGCTAAATGTAAACTAACCTAAATACATGCAACGTGCACTTTATTCTGAATGCCGGATACAAACAGTAACTCAAGAGATTTTATAAAAATTTCATACATAAAATATACGAAAATACTTTTTCCCGACCTATATGATCAAAATATGTTCTAGACTTTAAAGTTAAAATTTGATTGAGATATCATTTCTACAATCTTTTAAGTAACGTTATAATTCCTTTGAGCGAAAGTAATCTGAAATACATCAAGAATTTAATTTACCTGAATAAAACCGCACATCTAGGCACCTGTCCCATTAAAGATTGGTGTGCAACATGAGACGTTTAAGTCTGACGTAATCAAATGCATACATTTAGCCGTATACGCTACGCGAACATATACGCTACGTATGCGATCATACGTATCTGGCCGTATATGGCATCCCACGTATCTAACTGTATTTTCCGCTGCCGCACAAACTACACAGAAGCTAAATCATCTTTAGAGAGTGGTTGTGACATAGTGTGTGAGCAAACAGTATGAAATTCGCTGAAGTACTTGGTGTTAATTAATGTAAATCTGTATTAGTTAGTTAGGTTGATCACAGTGTAAGAGCATAATTCATTTATTGCATAAAACATAACTTTAATGTGATGAAGCGACTCAAAATGTTTGATGCCGCAAGTATTGGCGTGATAAAAAGTCTTAATTAAACTTTTTTTCATCATACGAGTATAATAAATACCGTTGGGTGATTTTTCGTACAGACGAGAATCGCATTATTGTGGTTCGATTCGACCAATAATTAACACTCGGGTCCATCCATCACTATCAAAAGTACGAATAAAAATAACCAAATTAATTTACATTTGACTATTGTGAAAATCATATTTTACATACATCACAGAAATACTCTACTTAACTAAAGTATAGCTGAAACATCAATTGCTCCGATTAACTTTGCTAATGCAATCAAGCCACGAGAAACTGTCTAAAACTTGTTCTACCACCAACAAGTTTGTTGTGACGTGTCATGAATTCCAAGCCGTCCGTAGAAGCACGACGGGAACTGCACATTTGCTGCTCGCATCACCAACAGAACTACTGCTACAGACGTCATGAATGCAATGAGGTAAAGGTATATTATGGACTTTGGTAAGATGAATGGAGACAATTAATAGCTTAGTAAATTCATTATTCACACATATCGTTTAACCTCAAATTGCGTTTTAGTTCATCGCACTAATTTTTTGCTTATAAATAATGTTGTAACTAGAATATAACTCAAGAATAAAATAGTTCAAGTTCAAATAACCATAATTACCCCTACAATAGGATATAAAAACACAATCGTTGTCCTTGAAGTTAGTGTGCTCTGTTGTAGCATCTAGGCTTTTCATGACCGCCGTAGCCTAATGCCGGTGTTCAGAGTCGAAACAACGCAGGTTGCATATGAGAAAGGTATGCAACCTCTTTAGAAGTGACATTTCTTTTTTTATTATTAACGATCGTCTATTGTTTGACTACGCGTGAAAATTATATAGATTTTACGGCACTAATGTAAATATGTTTCTTTAATTGTATTTTAAATTATTATATATTTTTATTCGCAAGTAGTCGTTTTATTCAAGTATCACCGAGTACAGTATTGAGCTGTACAGCGGGTCTATGCTCCTGAGTGCTATGACATGCTTAGACGTAGATGACGAGGCTATAAAAAAATTATTGTACGCGTTATTTGAGTTTTTTTTCGTTTGTAGTTTTGTGTTCTCGATTCAATGTCTAGTACGTTTAGTACTAGTATATTCTGTGGTCTAGTTTTATAACGAGCTTTCCAGATGTAGTGTTATCTTAATATTAATATCGTTACTTGTTTTTGTTAAAGCTGATAAGTTTCTTGCGCCTGTTCTTCTTGTCAGTTAAAGAGTCTGGAACGGGTGGTAGGAAAATATAGACGATTCAAAAGTGCTTAATTATTAAGTTTATTTGAATAAATAAATTTTGACTATTGACTATTAGATGTTAATCTTATAAATACTGTTTTTTAGAACTTATTGGTTTTATGGCTTATTTTATCATAAGTTATTCAGCAATTTTGTTGCTGAATAACTTATGATAAAATGGAAACATCAAAACTGAAAATTCGAAAATAGCGAGACCACGCCTCCCGTTGGGGGAATCGTACGAAACTATTTTATTTGCACGTACAAATTGCACACAAATATTGTGTAACACGACACAAAACGCATTTCAATGCAGCACTCGCCAACTTACAAAGTGTTTACGAGCGATGCGGGCATGAACGCTTTGTGTGAAATGTTTTTTTATTAAAATAATCACGATTTTACAAAGTCTTTGTAATTATTAGAATAAACTATATCGGGATTTACACCATGTACCTGTTTATTTTTGAGACTGACTGAGTTCTTCCGCCATGGTCACGGAAGAACTGACTGAGTTCTTCCGTGACCATGGCGCATGCAACTGCGCCGAAATATCGGAGTCTCAAAAATAAACAGGTACATGGTGTAAATCCCGATATAGTGGAAATTTAAAACATTGTCTTTGTAATCGTTCTTACAATACTGTGTAACTTGTCTTTACTAAATATTGTTGTTAAAAGTTCAGATATTTACTTTCGAACTTATTTAACAGACTAAAGTCGTGTTTCACAAGTTGCTATCACCTATCTTTTGATTTTATTTAAAAATGGAACAGATTTTTCATGAATATATCTATAAAACTGGCCTTTAAACAGCTTCTTATTTAACAGGGTTCTTAAGAAGATCCATAACCTGTAAGCCGCAATGTAAGTTATGATGTGCATAATCAACGTGCATAAAGTATATACCGTCAAATTTAAAATATTTTGTCATTCGTTTGTCTGACAAATTTTTTTTTAATTAATAATCTATCTGACTGATATCTATTATCTGAGAATTGAAAAATCAGTCCTTAACCTCCTAAATATTAGCCTTGTTTGAAACACAGACCATATAACATGATTGTGGTTTGAAAGTAGCTGTTCCACTGTCATAGACCAACAAAGTGTTCCACAACCCGAATGAGATACTTTGATGGCAAATACTAAAAGCTCCGAGATCTATTACAGAAGCTATAGGTCCGCAATGTTTTATCCGGCTTATGTTTCAGCCGCATGTTCTTTGTCGCTCATGTTTTTGTTGCACGCTCGTTGTTTACGTGTTGTTTTTGTTGCACGTCCGCTGTTTACGCTCGTGTGTTGTCGCCAATGTTTTTACAGTATTATTGCGCTTTGTACCACGAGCGGATGAGCTTGGTAAATCACCTCTATGATTATTATATTATTAACTTCACCTGAAATTATTTTGACACTAAAAATGGTCCTGAAGGTATATAAGTAGAAACCTGTTAGTGAATCATCGTGTACATCTGTTAAAACAAAATTATTCTATGGTATTATACAGACTTTATCATAACAGCAAAGCCCCGAAACATTAGTTTGAATAAAATGAATATTTTAATTTTCCCCGGGACCGAGCGCCTTTGATAGTAAAATGTGTTTCATTTTAATGATTAGTGCGCGTGCAGATATAAAAAAATCAGATAAACGCTTGGAGTGATTACGATATCAATCTTTGAAAATGTACTGGGAAGTTTTAATTTAAAAACTATAAAACTAAATCAACATAAAAGTATACAAATTACATTTTTCATAACTTTTACTTTTTATAGGTGTACGAGTATTATTTACATTAGTATTTAGTATATTTTTGTTCTTTAATTTTCTTTGTTTTGAAAATTGTACCTTTAAATGCGAGCACAAGCATTTTTACTTATTTATTGTATTGTATAATGTTGGATTAGATCCTAGGGATGAGCGCTGTAGTCTGAGGTACAGGATTTTCAAACTAGTTCAGACACAGATGATCGTAATATGAAACATACGCCTATAAACTTGAAATGTTTTTATGTGCTACTTTGTAATTTGTACTGGAAAAAAAAAATTAGGTATATAAAATTTATTATTGAATTGTATTACCTATTATAGCCCCTAGACAAATTAAAAAAAACATAATTTAATAATATGTACCGACATTATTATAACATAGGCACCTACGAATGACCGATTACCGACTTTTGAACAGTTAACTGTTTATTAGTATGTCGTTGATAAATTAATAATAATTTTATTATACTATAAATTGCGAAAGACAGATATAAAATAAAAAATTGACTTCTTCAAAGAGATAGAAAAATTGAAAATTATATGAAAAACGATAGAATTTTATTTTATCCTAAGCCATGTTCGATATGATAATCAGATGTAATTAATTAATGAATTAGGCCAAATAATTTAACGCGTATTGGAGTCATGAAATCGAGTCAGGCAATTTTTTTCATAAAAATCTTTTGAATGAACTTTCAAACGGGAAGGCAAAATGGGTTATTGTTGTGCCTTTGTTTCGCATTCACTCCAGAGTTTATTACAACCTTTTCACGATCGAAAGCTGCAATTAAAGTCTTGAGATGAAGTCGTCTGTGAACCAGTGAGATGGTAGAAATTGATTATAGTCGCTTCGTTGCAAGAGTAGGTACAAAGCTTTAGTTGCTTAGATTGTTTCGTAGCAAATATTCCTCAATCGATACTTTGAACATTGTTCAGTGTTCGTTTATTTTTTAGTTAAGTTTAAAAGTAAAATACTCTCTCTATATTTTTCTATTTTTCTCTTCTATATTTTAGTAACAAGTAAAAATAGGCTATCTGAGATGTTAACCTTGCGTTAGTGACCTTTTTCGAAATTGCTGTAATAAGTTATTTTTCGGAAAATTTCGAAGATCTAAATTGACAAAAAAATATAATTATTGAACCTGGTCACAAAACTTAACGAGAATAGATTGAGAAATATAACCTGCAGAGGAGAACAGCTGGACAGCCGGACAGACAGACATACGAAAGCATTTCCAAACTGAAACGGAGATTCTCCGCTCGCGCTTTGCGCTCGCTCGGTCAAAAAGTAAATTGTTTTAAGGTACAGCTACGGAGAACAAAACATACACAGACAAAACATTTAAAAAAATATGCTTAGTTTAAGCCTCGGCTACCTCTGGGAGTCTGGGCAGGCCATGCTTCTTTATCAAATGGTAAAAACAAAGTAATAAAGTGTTCAGATGCTAGAGGAATATTGTACCAAAGAGACATTGTTCTAAACTCCAGCAAAACTTTGTACCGTTTAACCGAATGCAAGTAATACGGAATTTACAACCGGCGATATTGGGCGATTTTATCGTGGATGTTGGGCGATTTTATTATAGATATCTTCGGATGTATCGCCGATATTGGGACCGTTTCATCGAGCCCACACTGGTGCATGCTGTTTTACAACTATGTTATGTTGTAACGCTGGTTCTTTGTTTGTTGTTTGCATACGATTGAGTTCATCAATGTAACGCAAAAAAAATATCGGAGAGTTACATTTTATTAATAGTAGGTGAACGACCTCTATGGTCGAGTGGTTTGTTTACTGGTTTTCAAGGTGTTGCCATCTCTGAGATCTCGGGGTCGATCCCCGGTTGGGTTAATCTAGAAAACGAACCTTTCTATGGTCTGGGTGTTTGTAGTGCCACCGTTGTCTTGACTCCAATTTCCAGAACACAAGTGCTTAAGCTACTTACTTTGGAATCGGAGCAATGTTTGTGATGTGGTCTAATAGACTCATCGAGCGTGAAGCGCGAGCAAAGCTTTCCCATTTCAGATTTGAGCAAAAAATAATTTTTACATCTCACAGAGCCACTAGAATTTATAATAGTATAAAAAGACACGACACAATAATAAAGCATTGAAATTAATTGAAGTCGGTGTGAAGGCATTTTATCGTATCTATAGGAGTTTAAATTTTTTTCAATAGATAAGCTTAGCTTTTTGTGTGATGGATAGATAAAACTTAAATTTTATTTCAAATAACTCTGACATTAAATTATAATTTACTTTTTATATTTCAAAGATACAGTTGCAACATTTATTAGAGTAGACGTAGCGAAAAACATCACAGTAAAATATTTCGCGGAAATGGCGATAGAATTTTACAAAGCATTATTTATCATTGTCAAAGGAAAGCTCATTTGCCGACTTACAGCTCTGGAACAGATTTCAGCTGGAAGTCTCCTGAGGAGGTAACTCAATGGATTAAATATTATTATTAAGCTTAAAAGTAATACCATTATTTCCATTTGTGGATAAATAATTTTTTTTATTTTGAAAAGTGACTTTATTGAACTAAGAATTTATTATTACAACGAAGTGACGACGTCTTTTGAGTTACTTATCTATCGTATTTAATTAAATATAATTCTTATTAAAAAAACAATTTTTAAATCAACTTTGATAAATAATTAATTTTATGTTAAGCACGTACAAACGGGTGTATGTACTATACTTTTTTATATCATTATCAACTCGTTAGTGACGTTAATAAGTTTAAGGGCCTGTTTCTCAATGTAAAAGTAAGTTCTGAGCAGCTTACTTGACAGATGATTTGACATATTTTTTTATATCACAACTGTCAAATCATCTGTCGAGTAAGCTGCTCAGAACTTACTTTTACGTTGTGAAACATGCCCTAAATGTAAACTTTAGTTTTTACTTTTAACTTAATTCTTTACATCACAACAAAAATAGCGCACGTCAAGCAATCTGACCAAGATGAGAAAACTTGTTATGCTTACGTACAACTACCTGTGAAAGACAACCCTAGAAAGTTATTCGTAACCCCACATCTTCCACGTTACCTTTGAGCACATTTTTTTTTATAAAAATAATAATTAATAATGTAATGTAAAAAAAACAGCCATTTGTTTAGACAAATGACTGTTTTTCATATATTTTTTCCACATTCGTCAGCGACATAGAGTAGTCATTTTCAATTAACTATTCCATGAGACACAACAAATAACTAACAGGCGTTGTAAGATACCAAGATTTTTAAATTAAATGGGAGAACCCCCGCTCAAACAGATCCTTTGTGACTGTGCGTATTGTATCTGGTTCTGAGATGAACACAAAATGGATTCCATTAAACAACTCCACAGATTTGAGACTTTGAATGTGTCTGATGTTGTGTATATTGGGACTTTTGAATCATGTATTGTATTTGAGGGTTATTTAGAATGGTAATGTGTGTGGGTTTGAAACTATTGAGTCGAGTTCTTTGCAACACTAAGGGGATGTTACACTGATTTACTTGATAAATATTTTGAAACTGTCCAGTTTTTGATAAATAGGCACTTATTTTTTTTTCTATCACTTTAATTTTCAGGTTTACCTAATAAACAAAAAAGCCGTTAGCACAACCCAAATTACGAAAATCTTAATCTACTACAAATTAATACGAAGTATCAAACTAAAGTAACCGCTGAAACTGTAACCGTGTAGCCCGCGAGCGACGACAAGCGCCGCAAATGGAGGCGGAACACTGAAATTATGAAATTCAGGTTCATACTCTACATACTCAGTACACTCGTGTCGCCTAGTTTCTCTACAAGTGTATTGTGATTTTCATTTCATTTGAGCGTTTTAAACAAAGCCTGCGTTTTAAACGTGAGTGCTTTCGTGTGTAAGGCAAATGTTGAGGTCGTTGTATGAAATATTTCAATATGTATTTTTCTTATTTAATGTGTTTTAAATAAAATGTTAAAATTTTTGTTCGGTATAAAGTATAAAATTATGAACATTGTAACATTGTTAATAATTTTCTTTGTTGCTGTTGTTAGCTATATTTGTACATCAACATTGCAAGTATATTATTTCACAAAAACATTGATTGTAAAGAATTATAGAAAAACATTTGGTTATTTTTTGTATAACAGTAATGTACAGAAAATCGTAACGCTCCAAAGCTAGCTACGATATCTCGTAGCTCGTAGACGAAACTGCCGTAGCACAAGCTGCGACCAATTGTATAAGCAATATCATGGTCAAATATACTTTTCCATGATTACTAAAACGTAGTAAGATTTTTGTATACTCTGTGATGTAGGGATATTTTGCAAAATATTAACATTTATTAAATAAACAGTGCTGAGTTCAGTCTGAACACATTAATATTAATTCATAAAAAATCCTAAAGCAGGATAAATACAAACAGTAAAATATAATTTAATAGCGTGTTAAGTTTACAGTTGGCATTACGCTCGGTGTGACAGTAAAAAATCCCAATTACAAACATTGCGACCGTCACAATAATTTATGGCCGTGTATTCCATGCAACGAATGTTTATCGTTCAATTTTGCTCTTTATTACGGTTACAACTCGTTCTCTTTTTGATTGTGTCAGTAAAGTTTGACGTAGTATATCGGATTTCCTTCCCTTACGAGTGTTTCCGAATAAAAAATATTGTTCTTTCGTTTATTTGAACAAGTTTTGTTGCGTGCCTTCCGTTGAACTAGGCCAGAGGCGGGAAACAAGTTATTTTCAAAGAAATCCATTATAATCACACTTTCGTAATTTCTTATCTAGAGTACAAAAGTAACTGTTATGACTAATTATAGAAAATAATATATAATAGTTGAGTATGGAAATCAATATTTAGAAAGATAGATATAATTTTTTTTTAAATCCACATACATTATAAAGAAAAAAAAAAAAACTAAACTGTGTGCCGCATCGACGGAAAAAGCAAAAACTCAGTGATGCCTTTGCTTTGATTGTCAAAACATCTGGAAAGATGTTTCTTTCGAATGTGGGGGTATTTCCTCACATTGATGAAATTGCGCTGGCTTGCAGCGAAGAAGTTAAAAGTACTAGAAAATTCCGGCGCACCCACTAGCGACTCGGTAGCATAATTGGTCAGTGCATTAAGATTCCCAAGGGTGCGGGTTCGAGTCCCGTCTGAGGTGCTACGGGTGAGTCGATATTTTCTAGTATTTTTTCTAACATTATTTATCTTCATATAAAAATAGCATAGTGAATGCGAAAAATCTAAATTTAATAGCCTTTGCTTTAATTAAAGCAAAGCACTGATTTTCAGTTTTTGCCCAGAAGTAAGCGCGTGGTCGCCTGTGACGACACAGACGTGTACGCAATTATTACAAAACAAAAAAATATAGTAAGAAGAAAATATGCTAAAAGAAAATTAATAATAATAATAATAATAAATCTTTTGTCAAATTCCAAAACTACACAATTATAATTTCATTAATACTCTTTTTATGTTTACTCTTTTATCTGATTTCTTCAAAATAGTAATACAGTTTAGTTGTTTTCTAATCATAGATATCTGAATTACTTTCTCAAGTAGTTTCAAATAATTTATCCAAAAGAAATAATAGGTACTAAGAAGAATTAAAATCATTGGTTGATTATTCTGAAACATAAATTTAATATTATTTGTAAGCTCACATACATAACTACTATGCATAATGGGTTGTTTATACGGGTCGACTTATTAGGCAACTAGCTGGTCGATTTTAGTGAGCGATTTTTATCGATAGTCGCTTGTAAAATCTAATCACCACCTCATTGAAATTAATATAATAATATAATATAACATTTGACAACATCACATACATTGCTCCGATTCCAAAGTAAGTAGCTAAAGCACTTGTGTTATGGAAATCAGAGAAAACGGTGGTATCACAAACACCCAGACTTGAGCCAATATAGAAAAGTTCGTTTTCTAACTTGACCCAACCAAGGATCGAACCCGGGACCTCAGAGATGACGACACCTTGAAAACCGGTGTACAAAGCCACTCGACCACGGAGGTCGTCAAATTAGATTATTATTTAGTTAATAGGCGATTAGATTTTACAAGCGATTGTCGATAAAAAGCGCTAATTGACTAAAATCGACAAGCAAGTCGCCTGCCAAGTCGACGCGTCTACATACCACATTATCGTTCAATTCCAAGCAATGCTTTCACTAACAGCTAGTTATAGCTAAATGTAATTAAAATACATTGTTCACGTATCACAGAGTACCAAAACAAACCAACCTCAAACTAATGCTACCAAATACAGCTTTTATCTTAAAGTCTATACACATCGGATTTTATTTTCTTGCCCGAACAAGCTCGCATGCCACCTTTAAATTGAAACCTCTGTGTTCTCCACCAATCCTTTAATTCACCTTAAAGAATGTCCCAAGAATTTAATCAGAGCCACACAATGTCGGAACTCCGCAAACATTACAAATGGAAGCTTCAATCAGGCCCTTTAATTGGGGACCTTTGAAACTGTATTCTCTTAAAGAGCAACCGAGTGGAGCCCCTAAATAGTGCCCCGAGGGATTTGCGGCCCCCTATAATCCCTAAGGGACATGTTCTGTTTATGTGATTACGCGTGGCGAGGTCAAATTTAAAGTTTCTAAGGTAAGGCACCCGTGAAGTGGGCTATCTCTGGACAAGTGTAGTTGGAATGTCGATTGTTATTTTTTTAAGTTATCGATTTTGCCTTTGAAATGAATAATTGAGATATTACTCCATTAATGGCTACCAGCAACAAGCAGGTGTATAAATGCTAGGCAGCTCCAACAATGTGTGAGTTATTATTGAATAATTTGAGGAAAGTTTAATAATAGGTAGCAAAAAAGCAAATTGGTAAAAGTTTGGTAACCCTGTGAGTTTTCTGATATGGGTTTTTTGATATGGGTAGCTTTAGTATGTCATGCTCACTTTAAACATTTCTGCGGTAGTGTCGTGTGAGGCGGGTCGTTACGTTCCCTCAAATATGGTTGAGCGAAGCGATGGCTGGTTCATGCGTCATGCTCGTGAACGGGTGCTGCCAGTGGGAATGGGTCTGCTTCTGACTACTTGTATTAAGGACGTCGCATACATATATATATATAAATGTTTAATATTATCTATATGTATGGCACTTCTTACCCAAAAGATAAAATTCATAACTACTACCTTGTTTTGGAATTTTTTTTATTGCAATCTTTCACTTTCTATAGGCCTATGAAAAGCTTTTGGATATTAGTTTTCAATTCGATGCCTTAACACGGGTAGCCTAAGTATGTCATGCTCTCTTTAATCATTTCTATGGTGGTGTCGTGTGAGGCGGGTCGTTACGTTCCCTCAAATATGGTTGAGCGAAGCGATGGCTGGTTCATGCGTCATGCTCGTGAACGGGTGCTGCCAGTGGGAATGGGTCTGCTTCTGCCTACTTGTCTTAACGTTTATTGAATTGTATGAATAGATATATATATAATTTTTTTGTAATAGCCTAGGCTGAGCCTTAAATTTTGAATTAAGCTTGACACCTGTAATTTGATTCAGTAGAAATGAGCTAATTAAATAATGTTATTTACTTATGAATCTATGTTAATGGTAACATGTATGAATACTTTGAATGTAATGTCTGGAAACGATATACATATTTGTAAATATCGTTCCTTCTAATAAAGCTGATAAGTTTTTTGCGCCCATTTTTCTTGTCAGCTAAAAGACGTCATAATGGGTGGTAGGATAAAAGAATTGACGATTTAAAAATGCTTGTTATGTGAGCTTATTTGAATAAAGAATTTTTCAATTTCAATTTCAATTTCAATTTCTTACTCTTATCAGTAAAAGGTATAAAATAAGGTTTTGAATTATTTTTCTGTTTCTAAAATTAAACGATTGCATTATTTCAAAACCTAAACTATTATAGCGAAAATGCTAGCCACAAATAAACTGAATGTCAACTAAAGTAGAAAAAGTACACTAGTGGCTCTGTAGCTGTATACCTCACGTTTGTGACTTTTGTATTTTTTTCGAAACGGCTGATTTTTTTTACGTTTCAAAAAATTTTGAAACACTGAATCGATGAATCGACAAAAAAATCTATAGTATAGTTATCGAACCTGCTCACAAAATAAAGGAGAAGAAGTAAAAAAAAATCCAGCCGAGCTGGCAAATATACGAAAGCTTTTTTGCCCAAGCTGAAACGGAGACGCTTCGCTCGCGCTTCACGCTCGCTCGGTCAAAAAAAGCAAGTAATTTTATGGTTACATAATTTTTATCGATATCATGATTGTCCTCATCACTATGCGTTGTACAGTAAACCTTTGCCGTGAGTAACCAGGATAAGTTAGCTTAATTAATTTTGATAGTGCATGACTTTGAAACATATCCTTATGAAGCCATCGGGGGACGAGATTATTAAATAACACTTAATTACGGACTGTCGGCGACATTGAGAAGTCAGTTATTATAGTAAATACTCGATGCTTAGACGATCATAGCATTGATCAATGAAAGCTGAGTAGTCAAAGATACTACGTAATTTCTAAAGAAAAAATGATAGAAAAACCAATATAAGTAAATCCGTTTATAATATTTTGTTACGCAGATATTAATTTCAAAGTAATTTAAATGATGTTATTGTTAATATTAATGTTATTATAAATTTTTCACGATTTCTGATTGATGATTATGTGTTGAGGCAAGATCTCGTCACCATATATCCAGCAAAAAGAAAAGTACTTCCGCCGAGCTAGATGTCTGTGCTCGGGGACCGCGGTCCAGCTGTTCGATGTTGGAATTTGCATTTATGCGAAGCACTTCGATATCGTGAGTCAGGTCTCAATACATTTTACCTTGATGTTAGCTTAACGAAGTGCGACGTCACGTCTGCGTAATGTTTACATTATTGTACTTTTCGCTGATCCTGCATTTCTTCGTCATTCGTCGATTGCTTATGTAGCGGTATGATCGCGCCGCTACAGTATGCATAACGCAAGCAAACCTCAGTGGTGGCGGATTCCAGGTACAGTGCGTTTCCACCTTCGACCTTATCGTCACTAAACATCAGATGAGAAGAAGGCAATGTAGGTACTGACCTGTTATGAAAAAACAAATCCCAGAAAAAGCCAACTGTCGATAGTATCCCTGATTGATTGACCTGGAAGCAGGCGAGAGTAAATATCCGTCAATTTATTACTGCGACACCTGGAGCGGGCCTATTTGTTTTCATTAAGTTTGTTTTTCAATTTATTTATTTTATTTGGCTTGTATTATTTTCTACTGTAGGTACTGCCGTAGCATTAAGAGCTTATCTTTTGACAAAACTATTTTATAGCAAAAGCATATCGGCCTAATTATAAACGCATGATAATTCTATTTTAGCTATTGCATCGTTAATTGTAGTTTATGATACAAGGTTGGTAACGTACGTACTACGTTTTTCAATATATTTGCGATGAAACATTATAGGTACCTTCTGAAAAAAAAAAACCGTAAACAAAAACGCACGGCGTGCGGTAAAATCAACTTACCGCACGCTGTACTGTCATCGAAAACACACATTTTACAGCAACTGTATTGAAAAGTAAGTAACTGTATAACTGTATTGTAAGTCTCCTATGACTTTGCTTGTTTTTATGAATAAGGCGGTATGTCTATATTTATGCTTTTGCCATAAAATCGTTATGTAATGTTTAGAATAAGTCACTCCACAGTTTTCCATGCTAGCTACCACGCCACGCATATTAAATTAAGTATTTTAATGAAATAGGTACGTAATTTAATTAATAATTGATAACTGTAGCAAAATTATATTTACTTATAAATAAACGGTACATAACGTTTAATCTTTAGTCTCGAAATTCATAAAGTAAATTCTTTTTAATTAATATTACCCTCTTAGCTTTCTAGAGAAGCTCTTTAATTATGAAAGAAAAAGGCTGTTGATCCTATAAAATATTCCAAGGAATCTCAATAAAAACCATCATATTTTTCTTCCTCGTTAATTAATTAAATGTAAACCTTTTGCTATATTTCTGTTTTGTTTCAATTATATTTTTCTCTGGCTCTATTGTTAATTTATTAGTTACTTTGAACTTTTAAAGTCAGTTTACCAACCTAATTTGATTCCAAAATTAAATACCCATCCTATTTTATTATTCTTATATCTAGTTTTATTAAAAGCTAAGCTAGTGGTTAAGATCTTATATGAGTTACTAAATTAGACAAACTATTTGTCAAATTGTTGTGAAGTATGTTACTTAAACATAAAAACCTTTCTAACGCCTTAGTCAGTTTTAGGCTTCCTGCCCACGAGCGACTTTTTGTAGCCGCGACAATCGCGGCGTTAATCGCGGCGATAATCGCAGCGTTTTTTTGTCGCTTGCTAAGTAAACCCTTTGTAACTCTTGTCAGCGTCATTTCGCGGGCGATTAGTCGCTGAGCTACTTTTTGTAGCTCGTGGGCGTTTACGTATTGAACTCTGTATGTTCTATTCTCGGCGACTAAAAGTCGTTCAGCGATATCGCTCGTGGGCGTTGTCACTTAACCATTCGCGCTGGAACTGGCTGGAAGTAAATAAAATAACTAGGTATGCATTTCCTTTACTCCCGGATTAGCAATGAAAAATATCAATTATACCATCAAACCAAGTATTAATGAGGCTACAACAATATTCGTTTATTTACCAGAAATTTACTGTACCTTAGTTGAAATTTAAATTGAAAAATTCTTTATTCAAATAAGCTCACATAATAAGCATATTCAAATCGTTAATTCTTTTATCCTACCACCCATTATGACGTCTTTTAGCTGACAGAAAAATGGGCGCAAAAATCTTATCAGCTTTATTAGAAGGAACGATATTTACAAATATGTATATAGTGTCAAGTATAATAGCAACCTGATATGAAGACAGGTGATGCGTATTTTTATCAAGCTACTTTATATGAAGATGCCATGGTATTCGCGCCTCACACTGCATTATAACACTTTATATATTTTGTTTATTTGATCCCCTTTTGTTTTGGTCTCGTCCAATTCCACAATGCGGCAGCCATTGTTGTAGAACACACATTTTTTTTTCTCTCACGAACATATTTTTCAGACATACTTTGTTCAAGGATTCTCTTTGTCGAGATTATTGAGTGGAAAGCGAAAAGGAAAATCTCGTGGTTCTTTGCACATGGACGTTTTATATTAAGTTTGGACAATTGTAGCTTGAGCCGCAATGCTCGCTTGTTTCCCGTCGATAAGTATCGAATATGGTTTCATTTTGAGTGACCAGAGGTCTGATACATTTGGTGGTGATACTACGTTTTTTAATGTATATATTGCAGGATCGAATCACTCATTGAGTTGTGAGTCGAGTAAGGTCAGTTGCTATGTCAATCATTATATTTTTATACGGGGTGTTTCATTATAACCCGTTTTTTTATTTGTATGGTAAACTGCAAAGTTACAACCTTAGACGCAAGCAGACTGTTGTTTTCGATAATCAGTCCATTAATGGGCTAAAGCAAAACACAATTAAGGTCTTGGGATGCCACTATGCAGATAATCATGAAAATATTTTTTTGTTTAAGATAAAAATAGTACTGTGAATGCGAAAAATCTAAATTTATTTTTATTTTTCTAAAAAGTGGCGTGTCTATAATATTTTTCCAGGATTGTATGCATATTGTAACACATTGTATATTTAAGTATTTGAATATTTGGAATAATTCCTAGTAGGTTAGTCACTTTTCGAAATATGATTGTGTCATTGAAAATATTTTTGATTATTGCATTTTTTTTATTGCGATAATAGTCATATGCTTACTTATCAAGCGACATAGTTATATCGGTACATAAGCAATCGTTAAATTGTATAGTTTACGAAATTAGCAAAAAAATTCATGCGATTTCCTGCCTGCTCATGTCAGATGTACATTTTCATGTAGTTGGTTATCTTTCAGAATGTGTTCAGTCTATAGAACTGAACAACTTTCTCTGAGAAACATAGGTCGAAACACGTATAACTATGGGATGGCCAATCTCATTCTCGGTGACGGTGGCAGTGGAAAAAAGGCCTAAAGTGTCAGTTTCGTCACTCACCACGAAGGTTTTATGCTTGTCACCCTTTTAGTATGAAAATACTGTACTTACAAAAAAGCAGGTAAATTGAATATGCAAACCGACCCTGAAACAAAGAGAAATTCAAGTTAATGATTATTCTAGAAACACGTAAATGTGATACTATGTACATTATGTTCCAACGTACTGCGTAGATATTAAAAATATAGGTCATGACGGTATTGTATTCTGAATTCAAATGGCATTAAGCCAAAAATCGTACGTATTCGATGAAACAATAAAGTGTTGTATTGTATTTTGTTAAAGGCACGTTGTTTGATTTAGTTATTTATACTATGTGATGTTTTCCAGATTAAAAATAATAATTTTTATTATGAATAAACAGAAAGGAAATGAAATCCTTTCGTGATAGTAAAAAAACTATAATATGAAAGGTTTTTTTTTAATCTGACTTATTAAATTTATTTAGTCTATGTACTTTTTTTCGAAGCCGACGTAAATGAGTGAAGCTAACGCACATTGAAAACCTTTTGCGAGAGAAGAAATTCCGTTGCTACGCGCTGACAACGCGCAGAGATGCCGCGCTTTCAGCAATCTTATAAATAATGTTAGTAATGTGCAAAGGCTTTATGACCGAGCGAGCGCGAAGCGCAAGCGAAGCGTCTCCGTTTCAGCTTGGACAAAATGCTTTCGTATGTCTGTCCCGCTGTCCGGTTTTTTGGCTGTCCGTCTGTTCTTCTCTACAGGTCGCATTTCTTTCTCAACCGATTCTCGTGAAATTTTGTGAGCAGGTTCTATAATTATGCTGAATTTTTCGTCAATTCAGTTTATCGAAATTTTTCAAAATGGCGGAGATATGGGGAACATCGTATTTCAGCCATTTCGAAAAAAAATCTAAACACAAACGAGAGGTCTCAGCTCTACAAAGCCACTAGTTGATAAAGGGTTGGTAAAATAGGGGTGTGGCGACAATAATGTTGGTGTAGCTACGAATACGTTAGTAGTAGGTAATATACCAAATGTAAATAATAATCACCAATTCCCATCAAACTCAACATATACAAGGTGCATACTACATGTCATGGCTCTAGTACCTATTTAAGTTGACATTCCACTGCAATGTAAGCCTTATTTCATCGGCATACAGCACACTAATGGTGGCAAAGCTGATAAATGAGTTTATTCCTGTATGTCTCGTTGAAATCTTTTGAGATCCAGTGTAACGTGATGTGTAACGAGGTATAGTGCGGATCATAATGGGTGAGAGTGCAGACCCTGTGGAATACTCATATGTAATACTCATCTGTAGAAGTTTATTATTAGTATAAATAGTGTGATGCTTGTGAAGATTCTGTAAAATATATTTCAGTACAGCAAAATTATCGTTCATTATTTTGTTTCCTCTAACATCGTACTATATACAGTTGAACTGACTTAAGAATACCGCTCGTATTTCTAATAACCAATAACATAGTACCAAAAACAATAGTAATATCTTAGCCGACTATCGACAACTAGTAAATTTCTGTGTTCCGAAAACACAGCTCCCCACAGCGCGAACAGGCGGAGGCAGGTTATCGGTGCGTTACTTATGCGCAGGGTTGCCACCATTATAAGATAATTCACCCTTAATTCTTCATTTATATTCTACAGGTATAGAAGTAAGGTAAGCTTGGGGATACTAACCTTGAAAGCAATCAACTTATGTATTAAGAAGGAGTCAGCTGTTCTCTAAGTTTTTTCCAGAGTTTTTACAAACACTAAAGTAACTAGGTAATACATATTATAATGCAGCCCCCTTTGCATGACCACCGAAACGCGATATAGTATAGCGATATGGAATTTGACAGTTGAGTGTCGATAAAACGCTATATCACGCGATATTATCATGTTTTGGTGATGCGATATATATGCTAGGGGGGCAGGCAAGTGAACAACACACATTTTTAATATTTAATGGTTAAAATTAAATCATTAATTATGAAGCTTAAAGAAGACTAAGACTTACCAACTGTCTCTTTTTAAATATATTTTTGCCTTTTCTTCTGCTGGTGGCAACCCTACACGTTGGTCATTAACGACATAAGGGAGAAACTCGAACCCGATATATCGCAACCATAATAATGAGCGAAACGCGAGTAACACGAGAACCAAAGGCAAACGAAATTATTCCGACCAACCAAGGATCACTTTATTCATCGCAGATTTTATTTTAAGAATAATCTGGAATTGTTACAATTCGATTTCTTGCAGAAAGGAGACTGTCCAACCCATTTTGGACCATTTCCTTTCTATTGATAATATTCTAATTATCATTTGCCGTGTAGAACAGTGCCACAATACTATTTTCACATAGATATGTTACGTGCTAGATAGCACGAAACGAGCGTTTTTGGTAGATAAGAACTCGCAGCAAAATAAATTTTTGCTGCATTTTTTCTCGAGATTCAAATTATTTTTCCTCACGCTCACAGCTAAAAGCTATTTTGTTGCAAGTTTTTTCGCTGATAGAGGTGAAAAGTTGTATGTTTCACACGAGAGATTTTTTTTACGTCTCGTGCTTTTAAATCACTCTCTGTGCTCACTAGTCTATATTAGAATCACTCGCTAACTCGCAGCAAAAACTTACTTTACTCACATGTTGAACACATAAATATTGTTCCAGTGGTCAAAATTAAAACACGCGATTGCCGCTAGTTTGAAATGTCATTCTGTTGTCAATTCGGGTAGATTTTGGTTAGAAATTACCAGTACCCAAAAAAACTGCTGAAATCCATTTGACAGCAAGGCAACATCTTATATCATCACGAAAAAAGTGAAAATTTTATTTCCTCACATTTTTTGAAAAAGGCACTAAACAAGCCTTGTGCGGGAAGCAATTAACATTTCATCGAATGACTAAAGTCGAACCGCTAAAGTCAAATGCTAACTTCCCGCGCTCGCCTGTAATGTCGCGTCTATTCTCTATCTGAGTGTTTATAGTAATGTAGGTACCTCCAGTTATTCCTAACTTGCTTAGCACTGTGCTTTTGTTACATAGCATGGATTTGGCACACACACATTTCCAATATTTCTTCATTATTTTATGGGAATTTTTAATCATTAGAGGTCAGTAATATAGACAAAGTCATATAGCTCTTGTAAAGTAGACGTAGTGCGAGTAGGTCACGGTATCTACCGACATACATCTCTCTGCGGTCATTAGTGGTGTAAGTGCGGACGTGCTGAAAATGCGGAGGCGATAATTTTAGGGGTATGCTTAGCGGACGAGCTAAGCGGAAGACGAAGTTTAATTTTATAAAAAAAGAAAAATGACAGTTGGTTGTTCGGGATTTGTACCTAATGTGGGATTTACACGGGTCGATTTTCCAAGCGGCTTGCTAGTCGATTTTAGTTGGCTGGTCGATTTTTTTATTTACAATCGCTTGTAAAATTGAAGCGCCACCTTATGAAATTATGTTTGATATTAGCTTTTATAAACGACTGTCGATAAAAAGCGCTTATCGACTAAAAGCGACCAGCAAGACACCTAGAATTAATATGAGGCTTAATTTTGCTTGATAATAAAGTGAAACGTAATCGTAAAGGGAAATCTAAAAGCAATGGTATTTTGTATGTCTCTTACATCAATGTGATTTTGACAATTAACAAGAATGAAAATTACTTTAATACCTACAAAAATGACTACGTTGTTTTGTTTTCGGGAAACCCTTTTAAATTAGTAACTCAACAGTTTTGTTGAGGAATATTGAGAAGATTCGGTAAAGAGCGAATTTGAATTAATACAGTAACTTAGATAATAAAGAATCAGATATCAGACTCAGACTCAGATATTATAATTTAATATTAACTGTAGCGTCAGCTACAGCAACTACGACTAGCACAACACACAAAAACCAAACAAATAGATTATTGGCATGCATTTGCTCAGATATTAATGAAGTAGTGAATGTTCAGATATTATTGGTAACTTGTAGTGTATGGAACTTATTAACATTTCAAACTGTTCAGAAATATTTTACCTTGTCTGCTACAATATATCTGCAGGTGACTGTACCTATATAATTATCATTGAGAGCATCCCCAATACACTATAACGAATCTATATGTCATCAGCTCATGACTATAGTAGCAGCCTTTCTCAAATTTCATGTCGATATCTAAAACCGAGGCAATTAGGCTGGTGCGCGACTGCTTTATTGCCAAATGATCTGTGCGCTGCGGGACGCTCGTATCTGATCGGCTTTCGAACTACGTACAAGCTGCTAACGAAGAACATGCTATTATTTATAATCTGGGAACAAAAGAGAATACCTACTTAGTTATATAAACTGTTTACAATCGTTGATAATGTTGAACCGTTTTTTTTCAACTTGAGATTTTAGCATTCACAATGCTATTTATATATAATACTAAATAAACAATAGAAAAAATTTGACTCGTCACCAGTACTGTCTCAGGTATAAACATTGTAACTGATTAACCCAAATATTTCTTATGCTAGTACACTTTTAAGTTATTATTAGCAATATTTCCACAAAGATATTGTTAGTTATAAAATAAATTATACTGTAATTGTTACTTTTGCGTGTTTTTGTAAGAATTTTGAAGTAATAATAAATTGCAATAATTTGTAAGTATTTTTTCTAATATTATTTATCTTAACAATTTTTAACTAAGATAAGCAAAAATTTTCGGTATTACTTCATGTAAATAGATATAATAAAACAACAAACAGGAAATAATATAAAGAAGACAATAAAACCTCTTTATTAAAACTAAAATATATAATATTAGTAAAGAAACAGTATAATGATCGGTTAAAAAATTCGGTCGAATATGAAATCCCATATCATGCTTCCTTCGTTGAAAATCTAAAGAATGCCGTTGTTCGTTTCATTGGTAATAATAACATTTATTTGTTTCACTGATAATTTCTTGCAAAATGGTAAATTTATATTTCGAACTCGTATTAAAAATAAACATTCAGTTAATTACATTCATAACGAATGATACTATCAACTGAAGAAGTAGACAAATGTATAATTACCATGATAATTCAATTAGGGAAACTAATAGGCTTTGCTAAGACAAAAAATTAAGTCATAAATTTCGTGACACCGTACATACATCAAACGTGGCAGGATCCTTGGCCCAATTGCTATGGTGTTTACTCTAAAGATAATCACTCAGCAACAAGAGCAATTTGCTGTTAGGGCCTAAAAAGCCCTTATGAGGAGGCAAGGGTTGGAAAATTGAGGGCGCACGCGGCTCTTCTTCAGGTCAATTAAGCCTCTCCGCTCCGGATGCGTGGAAGGTTAAGTCATGAGATGTTTCACGAGAATGGAGCAAAGAATGAGTTATTGTACAAGTTACTTTAATGAACTGCGGGTTTCGTGTCTCTGGTAATCCGTGTAACTCAAAATACTGGGTTATATTATAAGGGTTAAAAGGAGGAGGTAAAGGAGATAGGTTTGACTGATAAAACTAATTATTAAATGAGTCGTAAACATTTTTTTACATTTAAGATAATTTTTTACTTACAAAGGTATAAATAAAGAAAAGTGCAAAGGCGTTGAAGTTAATTTAACATTTCCAAAGGCCAAGAGAGACTTTGCTTGCAATTAAGTAGTACCAAATAGTGAAAGGCCGGGCTCATGATTATGTTTTTTTTTTCGTTTATCTTAATAATAATTTATAAGAGCAATAAAGATATAAATTGTCGAAACTTCATTAACATTACGCCGTCGTTCTTGTTTAAAACGATAACACAATGCTAATTAAGAAATGCTCATTATGAATATTTTATCACTCTGCCAATTCTCATGGTAAAATTATTATTATTATATGTTTCTAGTCTATTCTGTAATAAGTAACTTAGTGCTTTTAATAAAATCGCCATTTCCTACACACTGCACCATGCTTCGCCGTCCACGACTACTCTACACTTTGTAGAGTCACGTAAAGTCAGCGGATAATGTTAGAGAGTCGCTTTGTTAATTTTTGATGAATCGGCTGGGTCACACCAGGCGAGTATTTAATAATACAACATCTGAAGCGGCGACGTGATGCCGCTAATTTTGCGCTTCGATGGATTTCAAGGTGACGCGGCCGTAATGAGTTGTCTGGAAGTCTGTCAACGTCGCTTTGTACATTTACATTTTCTTTTGCACAACAATACGGGCTTTTTGTGCTCATTAGAAATCGTGATCAAGTGCGGCTGTTGTTGGTAGTGCGGTTTGCACGAATCCTTGAATACTAAAGAACCTTTGGCAACAAGCACACTAATTATAAACACTTCCTTAAAAATCAAACTCGGGACTTTGGGGTTGATACAACATAACATTAAACTTAATGTGAGTCTTTCTAGAAAAAAAACACTATGTTCAGGTTGTTTGAATATAGCTTAAAAGCATTTTTTTCTATATGCACAAGGTTTACAGCTCACATGTGACGCCCCAGGTGTTGTCGGCTTAATGTTACTTAGTCACTTTAAGTATCAGTAGCCTGTTTATTATACTTCTCCACGTAGATACTCATAAATATTTATATTCGGGAACTTGATATACCTAGTCATAAATAAATACAACACATAAATAAATAAATTCTGGACAACTCACACCGTCCCAAATAACACACAACTGATACCTTCACAATTGAATAACGAGAAGAATACATTAAAAATATAAACTTTGGGACAAATGTTTATGGACTATTCACATGGGTCAATTTGAGTCATTTGTGACGGTGGACTTTAGTCACCTATCAAGTCGTTTGGAAAATTGAATCGGCAAGTGACATATCGGTGGCGGTGGCGCTGTCGTCTATGTAGTCAATGGCGTAACCTAGGTAACAATATGTAATAACACTTAGTTCAAGTTTTGGCCACCGGAACAGACAAGTTTACACAGTAGATTTTCGCCATGCGACTTTAGTCACTCATTTAAATCCCACATACAAACAGCTGTCTCTACCAGAATTCAAATTTGGATAGACTTTAGCATGAAATAATGGATATAAATGCACCAAAAGCTCGTCTGATATCCGAATCTCGTTAGATATTGAAAAAACGACACATTGCACATTCAAAATAAGACTCGGTAACATAATACAGAATTGCCACAACCTGGATGTGGGCAAAATCGATTCCTTAAAAGCCTTCTAAAAAACCAACAGTCGAGAGATCAGTGAGCATCGTTAATGAGTTTTTGCTCTACTAGTAGGTCTTTCCGATGATTTTTTGCGAACAAGATAAGTTGGCGGCCTCATTTATCATGTTGGAGTTCTATACGAAAATGTACGGAACGTTTTTCGAGTGTGATGTTAGGCGCTGCTTCATGAATTTTTATGATTT
Source organism: Catoptria pinella (assembly GCA_963556745.1). Lineage (NCBI taxonomy): Eukaryota > Metazoa > Arthropoda > Insecta > Lepidoptera > Crambidae > Catoptria > Catoptria pinella. Next base: position 12,381,865 of record OY750774.1, on the reverse strand, counting down.
CAACGGTTTTATGTAGGGAAAAGAAGGGGTACTTACCTTTTTCTATTGCGGTTTATGTTTAAACAAAATATGAATTTAGATTAAATCTCATTATATGAAAGATATTTTTTAGCTTAATAACAAATTCTAAAACAACACTATAGTCATTGTTACTATAGGTTGGAATTTATTGTTTAATAATTTGATTCTACACGTTTATGGACATTCCCATGAGACTCTAGTCTCTCTTATTTACAAAAATGTTTAAAAAAAATAAGCCAATTCCATTCTAACCGTAACGCTTATAAATCTGATTATATGTTAAGCATAACTTAATATCTACAATCTCATGATCTACCTACATCAAACTACGATATCCCTCTGCAGTTTCTCGTAACTCCTTTGACATAATAATACCTACTAATGCAGACTCCCACGACCCAGTTACTAATGCTTGTGACTTCGGCATTAAACGGCACGCCATCGCTGAGTTTGGATCGACTCTGACAAAATTGTAACTGACGGTTGATAAAATGAGCTTTGAAGGTTAGATAATCTAGATATATTATATTTATTAATGATATATTATAATATTCAGATAATTTGAAAGTTGCTTTAATTATTACACTATTAGCGGCCGGTTTCCACTTCGTCCGCGTGGACCCTTAGAAACTTTGACCAGAATAAAAAGTATCATAATGTTATAAACCAGGTTATAAACTATTTGTATGACTTTCATCCAAATCCGTCCAGCACTTTAGGCGTGAAGAGAAAACAAACAAACACACACATAAACTTTTGCATTTAAATTATTAAGTAGGATGCATTGTCAATCAAATAAAAAGGCGCACAAAATCTGACCCAATTTTTCTACACCACGAAGCGACCTTAAAAACAAAGGTAAAGTGGTATTTTGCGCAGCGTATATAGGTCATTTTCGCTTCAATTCAAAAGAAAAATCTCGCAGATCCGTACTTATCTTTAAGTACTAAACTAAACATTTATGACAAGATGTCCAAATCAACTTTACAAACAACTTCGGCGAACTCAATTTCATAACAAATAACAAATTCATAGCGTTGCTAATAATACCAAAACTTATTGTTATAACCCATTTAAATGTCACAACATAAGACATCAAAGTTTCACCTATTTCAGTTTCCAATTAAATGATAGCCAACTAGCAACAATTCTCAAAGACAAACAAGCTATACAGAATCCATCAAAGCGACACAGAGACGACCCAAACTTTCCGAATAACTAACAAGTTGGATTTAAGCAGCCTTCCTTCACTGCGTCTTATGAATTATTTGCTATATTTGAATAAAGTATGTTTGGATACTTTTTGCTCCTTTTGGCTGAAAACTTCTGAGTTGTTTAAAATCATTAAATAGGTTCTTAAGACCTTCAACGCCCGGAAAATGAGACACAAAAGATATTCCATTGTTATCCGGCCACTTGCGTCCGCTCGAGCGTTGATCAATTAAACAATAACCGTGCAACTGTTTGAAATTATCTTAATTAACCAGTATGACCTTAATACTAAAGACCATAATAATCGTGAATTACCCTTCCACCCACTGGACTTTTCCACTGGTGGTCGGGAGGGAAAGAAACCTGCAAAAAATTAAAATAAGGTTATTCACTCAGTTTTTCCTTCGTTTTTCTTAGTGAATCAGTGATAATATTAGAAAAAATACTAAATCGACTCACCCGTAGCACCTCAGACGGGACTCGAACCCGCACCCTTGGGATTCCGGCCCAATGCACTGACCAATTTATGCTACCGAGTCGCTCGGTAGCATAATTGGTCAGTGCATATCTATCTAGTATTTTTTCTAATATTATTTATCTTAATATAAAAATAGCATTGTGAATGCGAAAAATCTAAAAAATTTAATGAATCAGTGATGTTAGAGTCCAACTTAATACTCAACTAGTATGTGTTTGGGGCTTCGAATACATTGACTGAAATGACTGACGAAGAAAGTTAATATTTTGATTGAAAAATCGTTACTGACACTAGTATGAAATCTAGCTTGAAGTTAAATGAATTATTTAAAGAGGCGACGCCGCTATCGTTTGCTTGCAATTCTATAATTTAACACTCACCACTTAAGGAGAGCTGAAAAGAAAAAAAACACTACAACTCAAAGAAACTTCCTTGAGTCGTACTTTGGAATACTTCTTACTGTTTGTTGAGCTCTTTTGTGCTCCACTGCATTGTTCCACTTATAAAAGGAATCCAGTTATAAGTTCAGTACTGTAGTCATTTATCAATTGCGGGGTACCACCACTCTATTCAGTTGTGTTACGAGTTATATTTGCGTGGCGTGACGTTTACTCGATATATATCTTACAGAAATTTTCCTTTGAATTCTCAGAAAAGGGCTTAGGGAACTTGCTATTTCCGAACACAATCGGCAGATAGGCCGCCGTTTATATTTATCTGCTGAGTTTCGTCGCTTATTATCTGACGACAACATCACTCAGTATTGAAGTTCCAGTGAGCGAGTTAAATTAAAGATCTCTTCAGATAAGCGCACTAGACGGATTTTCCGCAAGTTTATATACAAATAGAGTACATTCATAATTTAAATGTCGTCTGAAGATAGGTTTATTTTGAAAATCAAAGCTGCTGACTGTTTGAATTAAATTATCGTTTAAAGCTGGTTTGAATACTGTAAGTATATTTGAACTGAAAATATATAAGGAATGATATAAGGTTCACGGTAGCTTAGCGAAACGTATTGCAATGCGGACATATCATGACTGTGAAAAGTTAGAATAGAAACAAAGGATTTAACTGCGCTCCCGTTCGTGATATTTATTGATAGTATTTTAACCAAATGTGAAATGGACTAGTAAATTCCGTCGTTACTCGTGGCCCGCTGACAGAACAGTAGTAAATCTAATGCTTACGTCAAATTGAGCAGCGCATTCGATCCGATTGCCGAGAGCTATCGCTACCACAAATTGTCAGTGGAACGCTTCATACGCCACAGTTCATGGATCCAGTAGGAAATGTTACACTGGTCTAAGTACATGTTACAAATAATATGTAGACGCTTACTGTCGGTCAGACTGTGTAAATGTTATGTGTAGGTTCGAAAAGCGTAGTGCTTTCCATTTCTAGCAGTTGTTATGAGTTACTTGCTTTAAGCCGCAGATAAAAAAGTGCATCATATTTCATGTGTTTTAACAAAATACGTTTTCTTATGTAAGATTCATACCGACCGCATTTTACAATCTGCTGAAAGACATTTAAGCTTCCATACAGGTAGTTAAGTTCTATATTTGGTTGGAATATACGCAGCTTTAATAATTATTAAAAGGATAAATTTTTCCTTAAAAAAATACTAGCATAGGCATAGGTATTAGTCATAGGCACTAAGCATAGGTACTATGTTAGCCTAAGTAGATAATACATAAGTGTCTCTAATACTTCTATTGAACGTTTAGTAAACACCGGAAAGTAACAATTGACTAGTAAATTGAATTATTGTAAATCAAAGGTAACTTTTACTTACTTGTATTAGGTAACAACGTTACTGAAATAGTTTACTATTTTAAGTACGTACACTATATTCACTACGTCTCTCTAAGTGCTTAAACCACGAGCGAGCGAGACCATGTACAAAAAAAGGTTTTAATATGATTTGTGCTACATTGTACACAGTTCCGTTTGAGTACAGTGCTTGAAAAGAATACATTCTTCAGTTTATTACGCTTGTAATATACTTACAGGTTTTTTATATCACTATAACATCAGGTAACACATCCTCTTTTTCTTTTGCAACTTGATGAGTTTATTATTATTAATAATAATCACACAAACATCGCACAAGAATGTGACCCGGGCTATCAAAAGTATAGCTATTATACATTCTGTGAAATAGCGAAATTATGAAAAAAATCCACTCAAATAATATTGAAGCAAAACATTAATCTATCGTCTTAATTAAATTTGTAAAAAGGTTATACATTGGAAAGCTTCATTTATATATACGACACTTAAGTTATCATTACGATATTCAAACTTTTTATTATTTTCCTACTGTTGATAAAATAGGTGGCTAGAATCATAACAACATAAACCACATGATAAACAACATAATATTTACAAAATGATTGTGATGTGTATTTTAACTGCGGAAAACTTCGTAGTTTAACGATTCTCTAATTTGGAACTTCGCAAATATAAACTTCTAGCAGCTTTAGTGATCAGTAGGCGTATTAAGAGTTTACGCTTACTATACTCGATAGTGTAGGATCTCGGTGGCGCAGTGGTATAGCGCCTGGCCCAGCGATTGCGGAGGTTAAGCAACTTTCGCATGGGTTGGTCATGGGATAGGTGACCAAAAAATTATTATCTCGAGCTCCTCTGTGCTTCGGAAGGCACGTCAAGCCATTGGTTCCGGCTGCTTTTGCAGTCGTTAACACCCACCAATCCGCATTTATTTATTTATTCGATGACCTCCGTGGTGGAGTGGCTTCGTACACCGGGTTTCGAGGTGTCGCCATCTCTGAGGTCCCGGGTTCCATCCCCGGTTGGGTCAATTTAGGAAACGAACTTTTCTATATTGGCTCAGGTCTGGGTGTTTGTGATACCACCGTTGTCTCTGGTTTCCATAACACAAGTGCTTTAGCTACTGTATGTGATGTTGTCAAATATTTATTGATTTTCAGAAATGACATAATTTGGTGTATCATTTACAAAGTCTTCCACACTAGGCTGTGTCTGTCCTTTGGAAGTATTTTTACAATATTTACTTATCGAAAACTAATTGCATTGGGCCGGCTTGGTGGGTTATGGTCCATCCTTTTTATTTACCCAAAAATGGCTGATGGTCAATAGTCGATAGCAGTTGACATTTGTAAGACAACTTTTAGTTTGGTATAATTACCGCCAGAGGCGCTGTGCCAAATTGCATACAAAATTGATAACTGCAGTCGCTATCGAACAAAACTGTGCAAACTCATAATACAGGCACTGACATCAGTTTAAACTGCTTTTTATGATACGAGTATGACTAGAATACGTATTTCGTATCGTGCAACACGAACGGAACAATGAACAAAGCTATTTTTGAACTATTCCGTAGGTTATTTTCACAATATTTCAACTCAAAATGTTCCGCGTTTTGTCCCCAAACACCAATGAGTCTAGTTAGGTACAGAGATTTATGACGCATCGTTCGTTGTTGCAAACAATAATTACTGCTCATGACGTTTCATTACTCAAAGGGCGCAACAGCCTCAACGTTGCCCCCTTGTTAAGACTATGTCATATTAATTCATGCTACTTTACTTTATAGTTTAACACACAATTTGTTTTGTTTGCTTTGTCTACAAATGGGTCCTTTTATTTATTCCCTCCCAAACTTGTTCGCCGCACGAACGTAATTGTTTGCAACGTAATAGCTTTCTGAATGAATTTAAAGTTTAGCCGCTCAGTAAGTGAGTTTTGGCATCCATTATACAGGTCAAAGAATTGTGGTGGCATTTCGTTTTGTGCTTGAATTTCACTGTGAAGATTTCTCGCTTCCATTGTCTTGGCATATACTTTTTTCCAGTTTTCTTGATCTCATTTCAAGTCTGCATTTTATCTTTGTGAAAACAACTCATCGTTGTTAATTTTCAATTACTTTTCATGATTGTATTCCGCAGTTCTGCTTACAAGGTATAACTTAAATAATGTTTTGGGCTTTACAAATAACTCTAATCTTAGTTTGGGTTTGAATTATCAGTCGACCGGTAAACAAGCTCAAACAGACAAAAACTAATATGTTAATTTTTATGTAAAAATCATATTGTTGCAAAATGTCAATATTTAGAAACATGGTAAATTAACTATTCCGACTTTTAACAAAGCGAGTTCAACGGGCGTAGAAGTTGCGTAACACATCTCATAAATAAAGCTCAACTTACAATTTGCGTTGAAATTAATTAATTTCAAGAAGACATTGACCTGCGTGATATCAGTGACGAGACGAGACTTGGCACATTATAAATGAGCCTTAAGGGGTTGCAATTAAGAGCGAATTCGGCACAGCTGATGCGTTTTATTGTATTCAAAAGCGTGACATGTTTATAACACGTCGTCGGGTTCAATTAGATCGTGTCACTCGCATCCGTCACATCGCACGATTAATTACTAATTGTAGTACACTTGAAATTATCTAATTGATAGTAAACTCAATGCCGAAAATGCCTCCACGATTCTGAGGTATCGCAGTGATTCTAGTGATGCTCCTGCACCTTTGACCTAAACGCCCCAAAAATCGCTTTTAATATAGTGCAATTTGTTGGGAATCTAAACTGGAAGGCTGAAAATATTTCGGATTTTAATTCAACAAAAAATATTAGCTTACAACAAAGAAAAACAAAATTGGCAAAAACTTAATAAAAAGAAAGTCTTATTTCAAGGAAAATTTAGGTAATCTCATTTCATAAGCAGGATCCAACTTCTTAGAAATATTGAAAATTAATCGGAATTGTCTAACGGTTTAATAGAATTATATACATTTGATCAAAACTTGTATGCCTTACAAGTTATTGCTACTAGGCTAATGAAAATTCATTTTGTTAACTGAGAATACATTATTAATTCTTGAAATAGGCAATTTTAATTCTTGCGTACGTCTATATTTTCGGTAAAGAGCGTGACTATCTCCAAACAGAATAAGGAGGTTGCACCATAACCTACCACGACAGCTGAATGCGTATCGTATGTAAGTAGAAAGAAGAAAAAGACTAAGTGTGTCCTATATCTATTAAGGTATCTTTTACTTGTTCCTTCAATAAGGCTTCACTTATTTCCGTAACTAAGCCCTTCATCGCATTGCTCACATTCCAAAAGCTACATTATAAACGGGTAACATCGAACATTTCATCATCCCCACCCAACCCCCCACTTTGTCTTCTCCTCCATAAATTAAACCTTTTTATAATTCCGCGGCGTTGGGTGATTAATTTAGTAAAATCCAGCATAAAATCATAGGTGAGTGTAGACAAAGCCGAGTGCTTTATGCGAATGAAAATTTAAAGAAAATTTATTATTTTGTTCGAAGCATCAAATATAACATCGCTTTTAACCATCGAAACTGGGTCATTGCCACCAACTATTTAAGTACATAATACTTGATGTATTTTGGATAAAAAATAGTATCATAAGAAAATGCAGTTAAATTAAACTACTAAAGATTATTTACTTCGTCCGAATCAATTATCAGTAGTTAGGTGATACATCATATTTTATTAAAGATAATAAGAAGAAAACGAGACAAAGAATAAAACTTCCTGTTCCAATTTTAATAAAAAAAAATTGTAGTAGACACAAATATCATACAAAGAGTAAGCTAATATAAAAGCTCTTATTTTCATAACTAAAGATATTTAAAAAACAAAAGACTTCAAGCTAAAAATGAAGTTCTTGCTTTCTTGTTCAAAGAAATAATCGCAAGTCACAAACTCAGCAAGGCGCATAGCTTTTGAAAGTAAGTATGTCATCAAAACAGAAATAAATGTTGGTTCTTTTCATTTATTTAGCTTTAGCTTGAAACAAAAAAAATAAAGGTTAACATAATTTGTGCAATTAATATTCTATTTGTCAGATATAGAGCGGGATTAGGTGTTAATCATAATTATACGCTTTCTTTTTAAGTTTTTTGAATAAAGATGGACAAACGTCAATGATGTTTTAATGTTTACTTTGTCTGTAATACCTTACTTCCTATCTCAAAATCTAGATCGATTGTAAATACATCATCACAAGTTCTGCGGGCCTATTTGCTAAAAACAATAAAGTTAGTGTAAACTTTGATTTGACAGATGGATGTGTTACATTGCTACTTCTTTTTGTCACAAACAAAAACATACCCAATAGAAGTAGCAATGTATCACATCCGTCTATCAAATCAAAGCTTATCAACTTCATTGTTTTAGCCAATAGACCCGCTGGTTTCTAGAGTGGAGCCACAGAGTGAACAAAAATCTTTTGTGAAGTTTATTATTCATGTAAGGAACTTTGCAACATAAATTGCCATATCTTTTGATAGAATCGACTAAGATATCTGATAATTTTACAACTCCTATTCCTGAAAAAGGTCTCGAGAGACCATTGGACAAAGATCCATTAGACTTCCTTTCTTTGTGAGGAATGGAACCTTAAAATAAGCTAAAAGTGCAGACATATATGGAAGAGCAACCAAGCAGCAAGGATGTGCAGAAGTGTCGCCGTGGTGACGCATGGCCGACACGTGCTCCCGCTGATTTAGGGCTTAGCTGCCCGCTGAATATGCTAATAAAAGCCATCGAGCTATTAACCTGGATAGCCTTACATTCTGCAGACACCTTTTAGGGAAATAAGCTGGTACCTAATCAGAGGCGGCGTGTCCTAAAGAGCGTTCGTGCACTCCCACAAAAAATCAATTAAATATCTACTATATATTTACTTACATACATCTACATACATACTTTTTATAACATTTTACTAGAAACAATTACTTACCTATGTACAAAGATTAAAATGTTGAGCAAAAGATTTTGTGTCAATTAGTTGTATCGAGTGTAGCGCCAGCGATTGCGCTCATATAAAACAAACTTCAGTACAATGCCTAGCACTGACTTCAATGCGTGCGAAAGAGAGACACTGACCCAGTCCGGAGCGTGAAACAAAACATTTGTACGAGAAATTAGCTTTAATTGTAAGCAAGCAAACCACAGAAAGCAAACACTTTCTTTGCTGTTTTTGTTTTTTTTAGTGAACATTTTTTATTTGTGTTCAACCCATAAAAAATGTCAGGAGCTGCCTCTGTACCTAATTGTTATGATGAATAATGTACATAACTGGTAAAGTGGTAAATTTAAAATTACTTTTGACTCTTTTTGATATAAAATAAGAAATCTATATTATTTGATCATGCAGTCTAAGCTGTCACAAGCATAAACCTACTTAAATTATTGTAAAATGTGAAAGTTTGTGTGTATTTGTTACCTTTTCACTGTTAAACGGCTGGACGGATTTTGATGTTTGGTTGGTAGACAGATTAGTACCTGGATTAGCATAGACTACTTTTTATCCTGGTCAAAGGTTCCCTAGGGTCCACGCGGACGAAGTCGCGGGTGACCGCTATTTATGATTTGGAAAGTCCTAGCGGGAGGCCATGGCATTGACCGAAAAGAACTGGCAAAAAAATTCAATTTTTTTTTTCTCTTTGTCTTATTTTGTACAGAGTCGTCAAACTGATAAATGAGCTCACCTTTGTAGATTTATGAATAGCGTAGCTTCTTCATTTTTATAAGTGCATGTTAACTTAGACTATCATACTATCAAAATTCAAACAATTTTCATTCATCAAATTGCAAGACATTTTGAGCATAATTCCAAATTATTCTAGATATTCGGTAAACTTGAATTTTAATATGTTAGAATACACTTATACACTTTTAAGACCGCACGTACAGTTCATTAAAAATAAAACACTTTTTACGGATTACAGCGCGTATATTATTTGAATGAAATTCAAAAAACCAATAAAACTGAACTAAATAAACCTAAAATAACACCTCAATTAACAAATAAGCGCTGTAATCCGTAAAAAGTGTTTTATTTAGAATACACTTCATAACACCCACACCCTTTAGAACGTGTAATAAATTCATCAACAATAAATACAAAAGGCTGATTAGCATAAAGAATATGCGTTAGGAACGGCGCTCTGCCACTTAGGCTATCGGCATACATAATGTATTAGTATTCAAGGACAGGCGTCGTGAAGGGGGAATGTTGGACTAAATGTAGGTCCAATAATTGATCAAACGTTTGTAGACTGTTGATCAAATACTGTTACGTCTGGTATTAATACTTTGAAAGTTCATATAAAAGAACAGATATTCCGCAACCATCGTGCTTTTCCAATTCTTTGATAACCTTGTTTGTTATTTCCTATCTGCTTTTCTGATTATGATTAAATTTTTGTACATTCTATGTTATTTTTACTAGCCCGCACAGCGCTATCGAGTTTTGTACGAGTAATTTCCATCATATCAGACTCATATCGACAATCGCTTATAAAATTGAATCGTCTCCTCACTGAAATTAGGTTTCCGACCCTTACTTATAAAATTAGACCCAAAATTCTAATTTTATAAGTAAGCTTATTTTTTGATGTTACATGTAGGGCTAATGTGGGATTTACACGGGTGACTAAAGCCGCACAACTTTTGCCGACGCCGAAAATCGACTGTGTAAATGGCAATCCAGCCTAGGCCACTAGTGACTGAACAGTTATTGCATATTGTTACCTAGGTTACGCCATCGACTACATTGACCACAGCGACGCCGCCGCCGTCCCCGATGTGTCACCTGCGACTCAAGTAACAAGTGACTTGCTAGGTGACAAAAGTCGACCCACTAAAATAGCACATAACTTCATAGCTAAATAAAAACTGAATAATAAACTAAGCTATCAAAGTTTAAATGTGCACTGTCACAAAGCAATTTTTAATCGTTTGCAGCGGTTAATAGAAGACGTGTCACAGAACCAACCAGCTTTACTGGCTTAACTCAAACTACGGGGTAAACTGTTTATTTATTAGGACGGGTCTGTCGCAAAGTTGCTCTTTCAATTCCGCTAAAGCATCGCCCGCTAAATACCAGTAAGCTACCGAACCAGCAGTGGAGTACGGATTTATACGAAAGCCCGTTACAAATCTTTGTAAGCCACGTTTGTAACGTTCGCTTTGTACCGAATTCTAAAGGATTTATGTTTATTAAATACAGAACCTGCGTGCGATGCGCAGAGGATGAATACGAGCGGATTTCAGAAATGTTTTGGTGTAAAGAAAATATTTGTACACACTTTGTAAAAAAAATTGTTTCGATGTAAATTAACTTTTTGACTTTGCAGCGCTTTGCTTTCAAAATATTTGACAAACAAAATAGACAGTGCTATTTATAATTATCGTATATAATGTGGTATATATACTGTGTCTTTCTCCAGCACATTTTTCCTCGTTTTTGTTTTTGTTAAAACTTCAACTTTTGCCTCTTAACTGTACAAGAAGCTCCAACAGAGAAATAGTAAGGCGTTATTAAAACTAAAAGAATTTGAAATAGTTTTGACTGATCTCGACTTTATTGGAAACTAGTGGCACAGTATAAATAAGTATCAGTATTTTATTTCCATTAAAACTGACTGAAGATGCGCCGATATGACAGTATACTTGAACACAACAGTTGCGTCACCGTTACATGTTGACGAAGACAATGAGTGTGAAGAAAACTTATCTGAATAAATTATGGCACTTAACTATATTCCTACATTAGAATTTAGTGTATGGACACAAAATAATATGTAGACATAAAAGCTGCTAGGCGCTATTTCCCGTGCAAGCTCACAATAGACATCAATCCGGCAAACTCGGGAAAAACCAGCCTAAATAGTACTGTAGCAGTTCCTAGTGCAACAAAATAAATGACGTAAGTGTTTACGTTTCTGTGTAGAACACACATGAGCTATTTACATGGGTCGATTTTAGTCACCTGTGACGTTCGGCTTTAGTCACCTAGCAAGTCACTTGTAAAACTCAATCGCAGGTGACACAGCGGTGACGGCTTCGCTGTCATCTATGTAGTCGATGGCGTAACCAAGATGACAACAATGTAATAACACTTAGTTCCAGTTTTGGCCACCGGATTAGATAAGTTTGTTTAGTCACATGCGACCTACAACCAATTGCCATTTATACATATACAGTCGATATTCACTGTGCGGCAAAAGTCGTGCTTTAGTCACCCGTGTAAATCCCAAAATACACTCATACTTTGTGGTATGGATTAGTGATGCAACGAATACGAATACGCATATTCGTTTTTTCTAACCGTTATTAGTAGTATTTACCAAATATTCGTATCCCTTAAAGTAGTATTCGTTGCATTACTAGTATCGCTGTTATGATGTTGTTTAAGTGCCGAAGATATAATTCCACCTACTGGTTGGTATTTTATTCTGAGCTAATATATTAGCTACTTAGAATGGACTGCCGGGCCGGATGTAAACAGCTCTCAACTACGAGATACTCAGAGCTTGAAGTTGTATCCTCGCAAAGAGTTTCATAACACTTTTAGAAGTAATACTCGATACTTTAACGTTTATTGCATTCCACACTGAGCATGAGATATTACATACACTTCACTTTTATACACGTATTCACATTGATACGAGGTAGTCGAGATAATACAAAAGTGGGAGTAAGTACTTTGTTATAAATAAACTTGAGAAGTAAGTTGTTCTGGTAACAATAAACTTGAGAATTAAGTTAGTATTAATTAAAGTTCAGTCATTATTACAGGACGACAATTACTATCCTCGATGTTTTTTGAACTTAACTCCCGCACATCATGGTTTGAAATAATTTTGAACTAATTTAAGCTCCATACCAATCAATCACATAAGTTTTGCATTCGATTTATCTTATAATATTAAGTTGTAAAAATATATTTTACACCCACCACATAATCACTCGGTTGCTACTAATTTAAACTCCGAACCAATCAATCACATAAGTTTTGGATTCGATTTATCTTAGAATATTAAGTTGTAAAAATATATTTTACCCCCACCACAGTAATCACTCGGTTGCTAATAATTTTAACTCCGTACCAATCAACCACATAAGTTTTGGATTAGATTTATCTTAGAATATTAAGTTGTAAAAAAATATTTTACACCCACCACAGCAATCACTTGGTTGCTACTAAACAAGAAATGCGCCTAAAGCCAAATAAAAAAACGCGATCAACAGCAAAACAGACAACTGAAGCGCGCGAAAGATAAAAAAAATGCCACAAAAAATAATTGAAGACGGCAGCGTAAAAGTTGTCACCGAAAAGTTTTGACTTATTGGCCCACGAATAAGGGACAAGGGGCTAAACAACAAAACATTTGACGTGACCTCGGGAAAAAACGTCAACACCTCATTTCCTACAGCATTACGACGCAATCTCTTGTCTCATCCAAAATTTTAATACAACAAAGCACTTTACGCGCAGCTATTCTAGCAATTGTTATTCAGAGGCCCTCCCCAGTTATTGTTATTGCCGCTTAAAATGCTTTATGCATTTATGACGAGATTATTCGCATTTTATTGCTGTACTATCATTGCTTCTAGGTTCTCTTTATTGTGGCTTAATGTGTATCGCGCGTGATATTTTCCGAGATGACACCTCGGTGTTTTTTGCTTTCCATCATTCCTTTTGTTAAAGAAATCTTCCGATTATTCTTCTTTTATAAAAGTACTTCACATAGAAAGCCACAAATTAAGATGTACGTTATTTTTTTATTTCATTATTGTAACAATACTCGTTTCATATCGGTTAAAAGGAAGCAAAGCTTATTATTATGTATAAATTGTATTAATAACGATCATGTTGAGTAGTATATACGCTTCAAGATTTAATAAAACCATGAAAGGCGTGTGTCACGAGGGGCTCGGCTCGCGATCATAAATCTAATTCAAGTCGATAAGTGCCCAAAGTGGTAAGAAAATTAAATTTCCCGAGACCAACGATTAAAAACCACATAAACTCAAAGTTTAAACGGAAAATTAACAACTTTGGCTTCATTAAGGTTGTCTTCTGTAAACTTTGCGAGTGGAAAATTTTGTGAGGGCCGACTGGCCTGATTGTTGGCGCGATTCGGAACCTCGAAAGAAACTCGCCCGGCCCTCGACTCGAGTTATTTCGTAATTCACAATGAAGATACGATTGGTATTTCGATCCTTCTTAATTAGAAAGCTTGTGAACGATAAGCATTTATGTTATTTGGGGAGTACACGAACAATAGCGTCAATTACAAGACGACAAATTGTTAGCATTCGACAGGTTGATTTGAACTGCTAGTAATTTTAAACATCGAGCTATTAGCTAGCTTGATAATAATGTAGTTACCGTAGTATGTAAATAAATATTTTTAAAACTAAGGCCATCTAACACGGTTCCTACACATACTTATTAAATTAAAACAATTGAATGCTGTCGACACTTATAATTGTTGTGTTTATAGGTATGTATTGTTTTCTAATATCTCTGAAAATGCTGTACAAACGTAATATTAGTATTGCTTTTTAAATAATAAAAAAACACAAGAAATAGGATCTCAAAAGAAGTTTTATCTTAATGCTGTTTGAGTAATGTTTATTGATGTTATCATAAGAATACAACAATGGATTAGTATTTCTCCACTAATATTTATTATGTTATCTGTGATTTCAAGCGTATCTATTTAATCTAAATATTTGTAAAATGTATTTCTAGCATGGTCACATTTCTGTACATGGTATTATGAAAATAAAAATTATTATTCTTCTTATTCTTATAAATCTTTTCTAAAAATATTGCTGACATAAAATAAACAAAACGGAAGTTCAATTTCCCATTTAGATTTCCTCATCACCTCGAGGAATGTTTTCGCATCTCTTTTGAATTGGAATTAAATCGAAATTGGAGGGGTTAGGAAGCGTTGCAATACCGACTTCAGAGCCGGGGAGTTATCAAATCTGGCACAACGGAGGGTTGTAAAAAAAGTTGCGTTCACTTCATATGGAGAAAGTTTGCGAGACACTTTAGTAAATGCGTCGATTTCAACACCATTCGAGACGCAACAACAAAAAGTTTTGAGTTATCGCCGCGGCGGCGCGCGCGTCGCAAAATGGCGGATGTTTTTTAGGAAAACTTTCGGCAATTTGCGAATAGAAACGCTTGAGATGTCACGCTCTATAACCACAGATATTTGTGACTGAGCAAGTGATGAGAAAAAGTTTTACTTAGGCTAAGTCCATCAACGCAAAAGGCGAGGTCGATTAACTATTAAACATGAAAAAAGATGGACTTTTTGTCGTGATTTTGATACTACGAGCAGCCTATCGATTCTACAACCAAACTCGAACCTCATTTCGAAACTCACTTTAATGCGCGGGAATTTTAAAACATAAATGGGAAAATGATATTATGTTTTTTTATCACAAAATATTTTAGATAGCTACGGTAGCTATCTAAAACCTTCTGCAATCGGTAAAGTAGCTCATATTCAGTTAATTTCTAATAACAAATTCACGCGAAGTGAATTGAGGTCCGAAGTGAGATGCGAGTTTGATTACAAAGCCGACAGGCAGCTTGTTCTTGTTATGATTAATTTACTTCATATTTGATACATCGTTTTCAATACATTTTACAACTAGCGCTTTAATCATTAAAATATAATGCAAAAGCTAATTCCTGAAAAGATGCCCCTTTCACGAAATTTCAAAATAAATAATCATATCTCTGTTAGTGAATCAAATTACAAAATAACATTGTAGCCAAAACAAAGGGGAATTTAAATTTAAAAATATTTACAATAAAATATTTGAATCTCTTTGTACTTTCGATTGTTAGAGTACCTTATTAAGTCTTCGGGAAAGTTCGATTCGCAGGAATCTTCCAACTGTACAATTCGTTAGCGAACTAATCATCAAATAAAATATTTGAGAGCAGCAAGTTTTGTAACTTTGTGTAATAATTAACTTATGATTTATATGATGAAGGATGCCGATAAGGAAAATATATCAAATAGGTAGGAAAAATAACTTTTGTAAATTTAATGTAAAGTACCTAAATTGTGGTTTTGGTCCTGGCACATAAAACCATACGTAGCTACTAAATTATACCTATATTGAAACTTACTCAAAATCACGCAAAAAATTAGGTAGGTTTGCTAAACGCGACAAGGTTACAAACTAGTTTAACTTAACGGCATTTGAACCTTTTCCTAAATAGTGAATGAATTCACTATACGACTTGTTTAGAGTTAATCTCGGCACAGTTGGTTTATAGCGTTGATTCTCTTATTTAGAAAGGTTTGCCCACCCACTACATTTTGCGGTTACGCCGCAACAAAGTCAAACAAACAGTAAAACAACTTTGAGACAAACTGCGGCTACCCTTAGTATAGTATGAAGATGTCCCAGTGAAAACTGTTGTTAAATTAAACCAACAACGTACCGAAATTGTAGAGTAATTTTTGCGATATATCGAAGCTTCAAATTATTTGAACTAAAAGTGGACACTTTTGTTTCGTTACCGCTTTAAAACTAAAATAAAGAATGTAAATTATTTAAGAGTTATTTGATTAACATTAGAGACTTGTTAGAAGAACACTTTTAATATTGACGTGGTTTAACAGTTATAAAAATAAGTATAATGGTGGCGCTAGTGGACGGCTATAATGCACCTACATAAGTATAGGATTTCGTTTATAAGCATGATTTAATTTTTTTTTCTGCGCACGAAAACATAAAATGTAAATATGCTGCTTTCATCTATAGGTTGTTGTTGTTCTCCATCAAAATAATTTCATTAGCCATAATAATCCTAATATAAGTAAAACATAGACTACTTATCAATAAGTATACTGTAAGTATGTTGCAAAAAGCTTTCAGCAGTATTTATTTGTATTCGTCGGGAGTGGTGTCTCGAAAATAATTGCTTCGCGACCAGAGGACGTCCAGAATTCATCCCGAATAATCACTTACGGCATTTATTATGTTATATGTTATCGGGGAACTGTTATCTGTTTTCCCGGTTTCAGGGTACGGGGTTGGAGGGAAATAATGTTGCGTTTAAGTAGTTTTCGAAGAGTAAAGAGAAATAACATGTAATTTATCCCATAAATTGGTTAAATGATCGAAATTGTATTTAGGATTGTATTTTCGATTAATTTCAATATTTGTCATCATACAGGCTTCATGATTATACCACAACTATTAAGTGTCTACATACAAATTAAAAATACATTGATATTCACTTTTAGCCTATGACCACAGAATGAATACAAGTATACTACGTCATAACCACGGCAGCTACAAAGGAGTTGAAACTGCGGAAATTAAAAAAAATCAAATCAAATACTCATTCCAAACCGAAATTAGAAGACCAATTTCAAATTTTCAATTTCAAACGTTAGTATTCGTATTTTTTTATATCAAACTGCTGATAGTAGGTACTACTACGTAAGTCAGTAATCAGCACGACACTTGAAGGCTTGCGACGATATTGGAGCGGGTCGCACCTGCGCCCACCATCTTTCTCGTATTTAGGAGGTTGATTCGACGCCCCATTAATCACTCTAACGACGCTGCAGCTTTGGTAAGGCTTTATTTGACAACCCTAGCTTGCAAGCTACGTTTCAAATGTAATTAAATTAACAGATTTCACAAATAACATTTTTGACTTACAAATAACTTTGGGAATAATTTTGAAACGAAATCGCATTGATCTCAATTAATGTCCAGTTGTATTCAAATTTAAAATTCGCACTCGATAGTTTTTGATAGCAGAAAGAACGATAATTTGTCTTTTTCTTAGGGATGATGAACTGCACAGAAACTATCAGCAATTTGGCATTACATCTTTAGTAGCTTCTTCTAACTTTGTATGGTATATGGTAGATTGTTAAAGTGATAGGTATAATCCGCGCGCGATGAGAATGAGATGGAACCTTGTCAAACTGAGACGCGTTTGTTCGCCGGCCAGCCAGGGATATCCACGGAAAAACATGGTCACGCATCCGATATGACTTTTGCTGCAGCAACTTCAAGTAAGATAACGGTAAACAATTAGTTGATTAATTAAATTAAAATTAACAAATAAGTCAATTTTCGATTTACTTTGACAAGGTTCCATCCCATTCTCATCGCGCGCGGATTATAACAACACGTAACAATTAATAATTTTATTATCAGTGTTGATTATGCACTGTTGATTTACAATTTCGCAGCCCAAAGTATTAAAGTAAGATTAGAAATAAATAATTAGATAGGATACATGTATAGTAACGATGGGGCTGGCATGTACAATGTACAAAAGCCCCTTTAAATAAATAAAGAGAAAAAAAAATATATCAGTTACACGTTGTGGTTTACCAGCGCTGTCTCTTCAAATAAACACAATATGGTACAAGTTCCAACCGCGCTGATGATCGGGAAACAGTGACAGCCGTGTCCTTATATCTTAATAGGTTTAAGAGTAGTTTGGTATGTCGGGGAGCACCAAATTCTAACACAACGAGATCAACATAGTAATCCCAAGATTCCTACACGAGTTCATGAAGCAAGCCACATTCGCATTTCTCTCCGAAGGATAGTCTCCGAATTGATTATACAGTTCCAAAACTTAACGCTCTGGCGGACAGACGTCAGACCATTGCGCTCGAGGGAGCCATCCGAATCTGTTGCTTATGTAATATGACTCAAGGGACAATTTCACAAGCCACCGACCGGCAGCGCGATTAAAGGCACAGTTTTAGAATTAGGCAGCTAAACTTGATGGTAATGTTTTGAAGATGTTCAAATGAGATTAGGGTGTGTTGACAGAGAGTGTACCTACTTTGTTGGTCTGGATGTAATACGGATGCTACCGTGTCATATTAAGATTTAGGATGTAATGAAGTCGGTAAAAAATTATAGTGCTGATCTAGAACTATTAAAAATGTATCTTAATATCAACATCTATATACTGCCTATTAAATTCTTAATGCATTAATAAAAGTCAATTCCAATTTCCAAAGGGCCCAATGTGGATTGGTGGATGAAACCACCTCTCTCTAGTTCGAGTGCCGATGTCAGATTCTGAACTCCCAAATATATTTATTTTTAATAATACACTAACTAAAAAAAATTACTCGCCAACATAATTATACTTCTCAGGCGGGACATTTATACGGATGTCCTGCCTGAGAAGAATTGGTGGCTCCATTATTTATACATAGAGTAAAGACCATTACTATTTTTTGTTGATGCTTTAAGTTATATTCTCTTACTCTTACGTCCATAAAATAGCGCATCGAAAAGTGTAAATGGAAATTTAACCTCATACAATAAACAACAATTTTCAACGCACCAAAAGATTTTCAGCGAAATTCAACCCTTAATGTTGCCATCAAAAATATGTACGTAATTAAAGTGGACATCGGATGTAGCCCGGACATCGGATGTAGCCCGGACTTCGATATAATTGCCCTAATGACCATCGCAAGGGCCGCCGAACCTTTTGTGGAGATAACTAGTTTCATTTAATTCTGCGAATATTATGATTGATGCCGTCCACGAGGAAAATTTGCAGTTTAGTTTTTAGACAAAAGGCTGAATATCGGTGGTATAATTTGAAATATAATAAGCTCCATTTTGCAAATTAATCCATTTGCTGCATTGTTTATTAACAGTTATCGGAATTGCTTAAATCTATTGAAACATAACATTGTCAATGTTCTAAATTTTGTTTATAATATACACTTCTAAGACTTTCGCGCGTACAGTTCATTAGAAATAAAACACTTTTTACGGATTACAGCGCGTATATTATTAATTCAGGTGTTGTTCTAAAAAACCAATAAATACAAACTAAATAATTCCAAAACAACACCTGAATTAATAATATACGCGCTGTAATCCGTAAAAAGTGTTTTATTTCTAATTTTGTTTATAAGTTATTATCATTATGGTTATTCCTAAAATTGCACAGAAAAATTTTTGTTTACTTTTTTTTAAATTATGTTGTACACAATTTCATAATTCTATGGTAGTATCTAGAATTCATTTTCTATGAAACTTTCGGAAGTAAAACAAGTTTGAGGAATCCAGTTACAAAACAACTGAGAAAACACCTCGAAGCCTCCTAATATTCTTGAAAATATCACAAAAAAGCCTTCGTTAACTGAAAGTTTCAAATTCTACTCGTACTTGCGTTTCAAGGAGTTTCCAATGACCTGCTCCAATTACGTTTCGTTCCGCAGTTAGCGGTTTCAGAATAACCGAATAAAATTACTGGGAAACCGGCAGAATTATTTCAACACCTGCGTTTATTTTCTGAATTAGAAACGGTTCTGGACGTTTCTAATAAGCTTCTATTTGCTTGTACTCTTTGGTCTATCTCTAGGGCTAGGTTGTCTAGAAGAAATCGCTCTCAGCAATTAAATCACTGGTACCAGTTTTATTAACAGTGTTGAACAAGTTTCATTGATTTTCTGAGTTTTCGTACGTTTTAATTTTATATTTTTACCTTATAGTATTATAAGGTAAATATAATACGTACCTAGGTTGCTGTTTTCTATACAAAATTTTGTAAATTCTTAATTTTTGAAGCGAAAATACTCAATTTAGCTATACTCACAAACAAACACAACCCCAACATACATTTTCATGTCTTTCTTACGGCAGCAACGTCACGGGCGAGAGATCCTATTCCCTATATTTTTATGGTTCCGTAAAATATACATGGCGATGAGAAATACGTGTTCCGTCTGTTTGCAGGCCGGTCACGTAGGTCGCCCGTCTACCGAGGGCTGCAGATTGTCACCTTGATAAATGTCTCGTCTACCACCCCTGAGGTTACCAACCTGAAGTTTCATGCCTGAATCAAAAATATGTTCAAGTTTTTCTTAGGAAAGTGATTGTGACCTAATTTCATCGTTTAGGATACAATCAATTTTAACCTTTCAATGAAAAGGTGTGTTTTTCTTAAAATTTTACTTTAAATTTTCAGATTTTTCTTTTCAGCTTATCAGCTTTCTCAAACATAGCTTTCCTGGAACTGGGCAACTTAAATATTATTTTATCGAAACTATTTTTGAAAAAACAAAATCATTTTTCTTATTCCAAATTAAAATTCTTATTTGGAAACTGGTTTCGAAAGTTGATTTCGAAAACAGTCGTAGGGGGGAATTATTAAAACATACCTTCTTTGACATTAAAGTCTTTGCTTGTTTTGTCTACTAGAAAAACATAGAAGAATGGTAGTAAAAAAAAATTGGGGTATTTGCACGATTTTACTGAAGTCGTAAATATGTTGACATGAGTGCAGCCAACAATATATAGAACGGCTGTACCCAATTACATTTTCCAGTCATTGTTCCGAAGTCTAATTTAATTCGGTCCCTCTAATTGGCGAGGCGAAGGCGTCCCTGTTTTGTTGTATGCTACGTATCTTTTGATCAAAGGCGTAGAAGGTTTGCCTCAAGAAACAGTAAATAAAGAATAGAGGAAAACAAACAAAAATTAAGAGATTTTTAAATTTCCTATGACTTTTTTAAAGAACAGAATTTAAATAATGGAATATAAATCTATTTTAAGATTCAAAATTATGCTTATAATAATATTTTGGTTGTTCAAAGTAGTCCATATCTTTGTATAATAAATAAATAAATACACCAATATTTTTTTTCCAATAACTGAACATAAATTCCGCTTCATAATATGTAATTATAGTTCGTTTGCTTTTATTAATTTCAGCTTTGGGAACTCGGCTAGATTAATTCTCGGAAGAAAATAAATTACTTCTCATGTTCTGACAACATGCCCAAAAGCTTAAGAACTATTTAAGAGCCTTTATATTTCAAAGGAAATAATCATAATTTCAGAAATTACTTAGGTAATTTGTATATTAAACATTGTCCTCAGACTAAACACTAATTTACTTTATAGTCACTTCGTGTTAATTTTTACACGAAAATGTAGAAAAAAGCCTGTCAAAAAAGATCATAGTCAAATCGTTTATATTGACACTGAATCTTTATAAAGCAGAATATCCTTTACAAAGTCACGAAATAACGATATCCAAAGTAAAAACTTTCGTAAAACATAAACATGATCAACTTCAGTATAACACGGGAACATCACAAATCGAATTTAGCTGGAGTCTCCATAACATTCGAGTGTATAGTTCCCATACAAAATACCCGCCGTAATAAAGTTACGCAGCCTTTGCATGCTTGTCAAAGAGCTTTAAAATTGAGCAGAAAGAACGGAAATTAATGTTAAGGGACCCCATACGGGCGCGGAGTACAAGCGAATGGAGGCGGTATCTGATCGCGCGTCTGGTTATGAATTTTAGTGACGTTGACAGGCGCGCTTTGTGCATAGTTTGATGAATTAGAGAGACTCTCTGAGAAAGAAAACTAATGGAAATGCCCTTAACTACAATACCTACAAAAATACAAAGCATTCGTGACGTCAGGCGCTGCCGTGTCCGCCATATTGTACCGCTGTTTATTGTAACAATGTCTACTCTATGCTGTTTACTTAAGGCTGGCCCCAGACCTACCGGTTTCATTTCTTTGCTTTGCTGTTTTAGTTGAACAGGGGCTACCGGCTAATGCATCGAACTTCGGAAAGTCTGCCGGGCTTTTAAATTAAAATAGATAAACGGTGTTAACGATTGCAAAACGCAGCCAGGACCAACGGCCCACTTTCCGAAACACGGAGGAGCTTGTATCAAAGTACATATATCATTATATAAACCTGCGGCCGTTGCATGAGGCCGCGATAAAATGTATGTTAGCGATGCATGACTTCGAATGATTCTACTTTTCGACTAATTCGTAACTACTAATTTGGATATTCGGATGGCAAATTAGTAGTATACTAATATCTATGTTCGAATAATGACTACTAATTAGTAACACTAATGTCAAATGTACAGGCAATACCGACCACACCCGAGTCGAACCGAACGTATCAAATGAATGTTTGTGCGTTCGTCAACTCCAGTCGAATAATCTAAGCGCAGTCGACTTAGTCGAATGCTTCGGGGAGTCGAATGATTAATATTAGTATAGTAGTTAGTCGCGTCTACTTAGATAAATCGTCACAGCGTGCATGAGACAGTTATAATATTCTTCTAAGCCTTTAGCCAAAAACAATATTTTAAATTGCAGATTGACTGAATGATTTAGGACAACACTAATTGAATGATTTAGTTGACAGCAAAAATTCATCCTTTTTGTTTACAACGGCAATACCTTTTTGTTGCTAGTTAGATAAAATTATCCACGGTTGATGTATGTCGCGTTGTCAACTCATGCATTGTTGCGCGACATTTATATCTAGTGTGGTTTAAAAATCTTGTCGCACCCACCGCGACAAAATTAACTGATGCAACGGCCGCTGGAAACAGGACTACTATATTATTTTTAAAGCAAATGTTTCACTTTACTTAGTTTTCAACACATTACGCTGCTGGAATGTAATGCTTTCCTATCGAAAGATACAAGGATATAAAGTAAATCGGCTTGAAAAATATATGAAAAAATCACGAGAAGATCTTTTAAAAATACAAAACATCATGGCCCTTCGGCGCAAAGAGGCACAAAGGCAGAAAAGGTAGTAAAATAAAAGGATTATGTTCGACATATTGAAATTGGTGTTGTGGAGGGAACACGCTCTCGGATTTTATGAGAGTGAAATGTGCCGTAAAGTGCGACGTCACCTAATGTGCGACACCAGCGCCACTTAACAACGGCGCGGGGAAAAAAGAAACACATTATGACACAATATCGAGGCCTTATTTTGCACTGTAGTGTAGGTTATGGTGAAACTGGCGCCATCTGTATTTTAGATTCAAAGATATCCTTAATAATATTATAAATGCGAAAGTCCGTTTGTTTGTTTGTTACGCCTTCACGTCTTAACTACTGAACCGATCATCATGAAATTTTTCATACACGTTGTCAGGGGTACAGAGAAGGACATAGGGTACCTTTCATCCCGAAAAAATAATAGTTCCCGAGGGATAGCAAAAAACTTTCCACGCAGACGAAGCCGCGGGCGGTAAATAAAAAAACCAGACCTTAACCCTTCAACGCCCAGAAAATGAGACACAGTAGCTATATTCCATTGTGATCCGGCCGCATGCGTCCACTCGGGCGTTGACGAATTATTACTATTAACATTATCGGTATAAATCTACCGATAAATGTCATATCCACAATGGTTATAAAACCGTCGATGTCACAGATTGAACATGATATCACGAGCTAATGACGTGACGCGACGATGAGAGGAAAACATGCAGCTATGACGTCACGCTTGAAAAGCTTTTCTCGTTTATTTACTAACATAAAGTAGGTGCACATTCGCTGTACATTTTTGTAGAACTTTCTTTCTGAGGGGAAAAATAATAATTCACAGGGATTTTACAAGCTATTTCGTATTTTATGTTATGTTTTTCATATACAACGTGTTACAAAAATACCCCTAATGCCGAAAATGGTGGATAGGGACCATCAAACTGAACAACTTTTACTATGGGACCAACTTTGAAATCTCGAAAAAAAGATCAGCTGTTTCATACAAAAATTAATTACGAAAATATCAAAATGTACCTATCTACCATATTCGGCATTAGGGGTTATTTTGTAACACGTTGTATAGTAATTTTGTATCGAGGCAAAATCTTACATAATATTACTATGAGAGTTTTGTTCTTTTTCATAACTAAAATCGCTTTATTAGTACCTACCACTTAAAACTTTAACAGTCTCGCAAAATATTTGAAATATATCTTCAATACTTGCTATTAATTGAACCTAGTTAAACTGATTCACAGCGAAACAAGAATAAAGCTTCGTTCGTATCGCCAACTTGGAGATATAGTAACGGACATCAGACTGGCCACAGTAAAATATAGCTAAAACAGTATCGCAACTTAGCTCCTTTAGCGACATAATTAACGATGGACGCATTTTATTTATTTTACTTTATTATGGACAGATACAGCTCACTTACAGTCTAAGTTACAATTTTAGAACATAATTCTAAATGCCAATTACTACTATCCAACAAATTACTTATTTGATTCGAAACAAATGGACAATTATTGTTTTTTTTTGTTTGTTTTTTTCCTGTTTTTGTATTGCTTTATGTAGAAATGGGAATATTAGATTAAAACCGGTAGGTAATAAACAACGCAATAAACTTAAGCCCGTATTTATAAACCGCTCTCAACGTTGAGAGCTATCTTGAGATCATACCTGAGATTCTATTTCTATATGAAGAGCATATTCTTGAGGTCTTATTGAAAATGCTTTGGTGATTACTTAGTTTGATTTATTTTCCTGACGTTTCAGCACATTTGCAGCTGCCGTGGTCACGGGGACTGAAGCTGCTCGTGAACAACATTTTTAATTGGTTTAAGTTATTGTTATAGGTAATTTAATTTTGTGGATTAATAACATAAACCAATTAAAATATTTGTTTAAAGTTAATTTCTAACCGTTATTATAAAATCATCGCTTGAGGCTTCAGTCCCCCGTGACCAGGGCAGCTGCAAAGGTGCCGAAACGTCGGGAAAATAATAAATCCAACTAAATACCAACTAATTTCCAAAGTACAACATTATAACACTAGTTTGGATGATATAATGACGGACGCGCACGCGGCGGGCGCGGACAAACGCTCGGATATTACCATGACACCTGTGTTGGCTATAAGCTACTGTTTTAAAACTTTTTATAGAGGATTCATGTCATGGGTATAGATAAAGTCTTGTATGTAACTGTACATAATTAGGTACTAAAACACTCATGTGATAACACCACATTCATGTTTTAATACGCCTCATTATACTACAGTTGCATAAATAACTATTATTTCATGTCTGGTAAGCGCGTATGCTTCTGAGGTGAATATTATGAAGTTTGTGTGTTTTAAACGCCCGCCACCGGCCGGCTGATCTGTAGTTTTCAAAATCACTTCTGTAATTTTGTTTTCACTTGTTTTGTGCTAGGTGCTACCACAATACTTACTACAGCCCTGAGATTGCCTATATAATGTCTATAAACCCGAGTGTCGAATCTCGACGTATCAGTAGTGACCATCAGCCTTTTTAATGTCCCCACTGCTGTGGCACAGGCCTTCCTTATGGGTGAATAAGGAGGATGGGCCATGACCCACCACGCGGGCCCAATGCGGATTGGTGGGTGCTAACGACTGTAAAATGCAGTCGGGACCAACGGCTTAATGTGCCTTCAGAAGCACGGAGGAGCTCGAGATAATAAATTATTGGTCACCCATCCCATGACCGACCATTGCGAAAGTTGCTTAACCTCCCCAATCGCTGGGCCAGGCGCTATACCACTACATTAGTATGAGTAGTGTTTTATTACAATTTTGTACGTAGTCACGTTACTGATTTAGCAATATTTTTCTATGGCGCTGCCTGTAGAGAAATAGCTCCGAGCACTTTCTTATATGGATCCTACATGACAACGTACCTACTTGTTACTAAATTGTGTCGTAAAAACACATGTCGCGTGTAGAGTACAAGTACAAGGTAAGGGAAGGTGTTTTATGTTTAGAGCTACGAAGTGTTTGGTGAAGTGTATGTACGTACATTGGTTTGTGTCATATAGCTCGTAAAGAAAGAGTTAACATTGATAAGAGCTGTGGATTTCCTTCGTGTTTTCGTACTATACAACGTGTTATAAAAATACCCCTAATGCCGAATATGGTATATAGGGACCATCAAACTGAACAACTTTTACTATGGGACCAACTTTGAAATCGCGATAATAAAATCAGCTGTTTCATACATTTTGATATTTTTGATTTAAACTTTTGTATGAAACAGCAGATTTTTTTTTCGCGATTTTAGAGTTGGTCCCATAGTAAAAGTTGATCAGTTTGATGATCCCGGCATTAGGGGTATTTTTATTACATGTTGTATATACCTAATTTATTATTGATCACTATATTCACCAGATAATTTAGTAAGTAAAAACTATGATATTAGTTTAGTTGCATGTTACATTAATTTATTTCGATCCTCGCACATCTGTTTGTGCGAGGATTTTCCTGTGAAAATGATTGAATTTGAACGTTACGGGCAAATAACTAAGTGCAAGTACATTAGTTTTCTATCACCCGTATTCATGAACATTACTATTAGTGCCTGCGGACGCACAGCGTCCCAACTACCAATCAAACGTAATACGTAAAACAAACGAACCAATCACAAAGCTCTAATCCAACGCAGTGCGTTCGCATAGTCAAAGGTCGTTTGAGTATTGTTCTTGAATACGGGTGTATGTAGTTAACCTTTATAAGACTAGCATATCACTTTAGATTCACTGCTTAAAATGTTCAATAGCTTACTTGGTTTACGGGTGTGTAATGGGATATCATGAGTGCTTTTCTACAACGATTCCTACCTACGCGAAGAAAAATTTGAGTTAATTTTTTAAAGTTGAAGCTAGATAATCATTTTTAAGTTCGTAATTTTAACATTTATTTTTTTTTAAATACGACTGAATAAATACTGTCTCCAGTATTATCGAATGTAGATTTGCGGACGAACGGCACCCGACGGGCGACCCCACGAATTCCAGCTTGGTCGTGCGCTATGATTTATGATCAGGAAATGAAATGCTAATATGTAGCCTAAATTTGAGGCAGGTAAGGTCTGTACCTATGTTGTATATTTTTTTCGAACATTAATTAAATCCCGATGAATCGTTTGCTTAGAATAAATACTGACTGATTCATTATCGCACACCTTAAACCACTGGGGGGATGCCTAATGATAGCCATTATGACGTAGGCATCCGCTAAAACTGTTTTTTTTAATTCCCACGGGAAATAAAAATCCACGCGGACTAAGTCATAGGCGGAAACTAATTGCAAATAAATTATTGGTAGTTTTTTTTATATTTGACAACATCACATACATTGTTCCGATTTCAAAGTAAGTAGCTAAAGCACTTGTGTTATGGAAATCAGAGACAATGGTGGTAACACAAACACCCAGACCTGAGCTAATATAGAAAAGTTCGTTTTCTAAATTGAAAACGTTTTCCCCAGCCGGGGATCGAACTCGGGAAATCAGAGATGGCGACACCTTGAAAACCGGCGTGCGAACCACTCTACTACCGTAGGTCGTCAGTTGTCATTTAACCAAGCAGTATAGCTACTAAAAAAATACAGATTTCACGCTCCACGCAACTATCGGAGTACATTGATAATGAACATCAAAAATAAAAAGTACTATCAATAGTATCTAGTTCAGCCATCTGCTCGTCCATTGAAATCGTAGAGAGTTCCATTCATAAAATGTGATTTGAAATAATTAGATTTGTTTTTTTTTATTGAATTAGTACAATACTTTGAAATCACAGAAAACTAATGAACTTTATTAAAAGCTAGTGAGGTAAGAAGGTAGTAAGTACTATAACCTAAAACATCTAAAAATTTATAAGACTCTACAACTTTGGCTCTATTTCTGAATGTTTTTTTTTTATCTGGTAATTTTTATTATTACACTTTTTAGTTCTGTTACCGTGCGTATCTTCTTACTAATATGTTTATTCAGTATATTAAATTAAATCACAAATTATTCAAAATACCTATCCTGAAACATAAATTGAATAAAAAATGAAACAAGGTTCATTCGGAACAAGGAAAAGAATTACCTTTATCGTCAAACTACACTCCAGGGCCATCTGATATATGGACTAAGAGAAATGGCCGCGCCGCAGGCCGCATTACATATCAAATTAATAATGCAGAAGAAAAAAATAGTGAAGCACGTCCTTAGACCCACTTCACGAATTCCCACAAAGTAAAACGGACTCAAAGGCATTCGTAATAAGGTTAAAACGGACGTTTCGACAAACGATTTTTATTTGTTGACAAGTAATGGGATTGGCGTCATCAATATCTTCCTGATCAGTAATCGGTTTAGAGGAAATGAGGCCAATATGCCCAAGTTATTGGAGGCCCGTTGCCTGGCCGTCTCTGGAGATGGTTATCGTATAAGTAACTTAATAAAAAATGAATTTGATCTTCTTAAATTACACGCTTTTGGGAAAACTTATTATTGAAAAGATAAAAAACAAGAATTGAACAATAATTCGCCATTTCAAAACAAAACTGTACGACAGCATCGAGACAAAAATAAAAATTAAGACTGTTATTAAGTCAAAAAAATCAAAAGTTCCTTTGGATGATTCCCTCAAGAAACAAGGGAATAAGCAAACCAATTAAAAAGAACAGATGTACGTCAAACACAAAAAGTTTCCTCTCCAAGTGAAAGATAAAAGTACCTACAACAGGCTGTTTTAAAAGTTACGATCTTAATATTATTAGGAGTGAAGCGGAGAAATTCGCCGTTACAGCTAAGAGCTCCGACATCCAAGTTTAAATTATGTTTTACACAGTGCTCGCGTTAGTGTTAGCTGTTAAATTGTTAGCAACTTTTAAGGTAGAAAACAATAAGAGCTCGCCGCACTCCGCTCCAGCGCTTAATGTGCTGAAAATGAAATTGTCACTGATAATTAAGTAAAATTCTTATCTGGATCCTTCGAAAGGACCTCGGAATGAAATACGACTCCAAAATTTTCCGTAGGTAAATCTGAGAGAGGATAACTTAAACAATTTAAACTTTACGCACATTTTGGATACAGATCCGAAATTCTTAATGCTGAAATACTGATTTGAGGATTATTCACGACTTTGCAGTAATTGGAATAAATAGATTAAGCATATTTCGGAAATCTTTAGCATTTAAATTACCACTCCCGTTTCCAACGCTAACGTAATCAACTTTTGATGGATTTTGAGATAATTATTTATGTTAAATACGATTTAAATTGAGAATTGCACGGCCATTCCAAAAACCAAATTACGATAAATCACATTTTTTACAATGGAATGTTACGTGAGGTTAGATATTATGTTGATAGATTATTTTCTTAAAGTGTTGTTGTATTAATTTGTTAAAAAATACGTTATAGACTCATTTGCTCTAAACAAAATTTTTGGTTTCCCCTTCGTTTATTAATAAGGCCGCTACACAATAAAGATAACTCAATTTGGTCTCCCCATTTCCTTATTTATTTGTGTATTGACGAATCTCCGTTTTGGTGTCATCTACTGAAGTGATATCTTTCGGAACGATATAGATAACCCCATTTACTCCATTAGGGATTACAGATATTGAGTTTGAAACGCTCTTTGTTTGTTGATTTGTAGAGAAAATTTTGAATTTTCAATAACATTTTAAACCTCTAACAAATAAATAAATAAATACTTGGACAATTTCACACAGCGTCATCTAGCCCCAAACTAAGCAAAGCTTGTAATATGGGTGCTAGACTACTGATATACTACTTATATACTTTTTTAATATAAACTTATTATACATAGTAACACCCAGACCCGTCACAGATATTAAAATTCATCATTTCATTTTCTGCCTGGCCGGGAATTGAACCCGGGACCTCTTGCGTAGTAGGCCGGCATGTGACCACTGCACCACTCAGGTCGTCAAACAATAAGTAAAGTTTAACAATATGTACGTAACGATAGGAAAAGAAAACGTTTGAATGTAACATAATCTATATATATAAAAGGGAAAATCACTCACTCACTCACTCACTCACTGATCACGAAATCTCAGAAACTGCAAGTGCTAGGAGTCTCAAATTTTGCATGGGGGCTCCTTTTAAGGCGTAGGTGCTCACTAAGATGGGATTTTGCGAAATTCAACCCCTAAAGGGGTGAAACAGGGTGGTAAAGTTTGTATGGGAGAACGCGATTCCTTGGCCCGATTGACTTGGAATTTGGCATAGACATTCTTTCACAAAATTAATTGAACACGTGTTTCGTATTTTTTAAATATTTATTACCTAACAGGGTTAAAAGTGATAAAATGCTACTTTTGCTGTGATTGACTTCGACGTCGGAATTGAAACTTTTTTGTGCATTTGATTGATTAAATAAGAAAAATAAATATCATTTGTCATATCAACGTAGTATTACATTCTCTTTGGTCATTTCCCCTGAAAGTAGGTAGAATGCATTATCGCCATAGGCATTGAATAGTACCTATGGCGTTATGTTGACAATGCTGTCATTTTTTCCTCATTGCGTTGTAATAAGGTGCAAAATTATTCCATCTAATTATCAGTTTAATTTAAAAAGCATACAATATTCGGTCAAGTCGCCTATGCTATGACAATTAATAAAGCACAGGGACAAAGTTTAAGAGCGGATGGTGTAGATCTGCGCATTGATTGTTTCTCCCATGGCCAGCTCTAATGTAGCCTGCTCGAAAGTCAGCTCGCCGAATAGCCTTTTTATTTTGCAACCGAATAACATGACAAGAAATGTGGTAGGTATACAACATGTTACAAAAATACCCTTAATGCTGAATATGGTATATAGGGACCATCAAACTGAACAACTTTTACTATTGGGACCAACTCTCAAATCGCGAAAAAAATCAGCTGTTTCATACATTTTGATATTTTCGATTTGAATTTTTGTATGAAACAGCTGATTTTTATTTCGCGATTTCAGAGTTGGTCCCAAAGTAAAAGTTGTTCAGTTTGATGGTCCCTATATACCGTATTTGGCAATAGGGGTATTTTTGTAACATGTTGTATATTATAGAGAAGTGTTGGATGATCGAGATTGATAATCCTGATAATGCACAAAACATATTTTTATATAATACTAAATAATATACTAGAAAAAATAGGACTCGCACCAGATCATGTTCTCGGACGGGAATCGAACCCGCGACCCTTGGATATCCGGTCCAATGCTCTGACCGCTGAGCTACCGAGTCACTAGTGGGAACGTCGAATTTCTTCTAGTATATCAACTCTTACGCTGCAAGCCAGCGCCATCTCACCAATGTAGAAGAAATTAACTTCGACATTCAACTGAACATCTTTCCAGATATTTTTAAACAGTTGATTAAGATGAGAAAGCTATATAACTATTTGAAAATTTAAGATTTAAGCATTCACAATGCTATTTTTATATAATACTAAATAATATACTAGAAAAAATAGGACTCGCACCAGATCATGTTCTCGGACGGGAATCGAACCCGCGACCCTTGGATATCCGGTCCAATGCTCTGACCGCTGAGCTACCGAGTCACTAGTGGGAACGTCGAATTTCTTCTAGTATATCAACTCTTACGCTGCAAGCCAGCGCCATCTCACCAATGTAGAAGAAATTAACTTCGACATTCAACTGAACATCTTTCCAGATATTTTTAAACAGTTGATTAAGATGAGAAAGCTATATAACTATTTGAAAATTTAAGATTTAAGCATTCACAATGCTATTTTTATATAATACTAAATAATATACTAGAAAAAATAGGACTCGCACCAGATCATGTTCTCGGACGGGAATCGAACCCGCGACCCTTGGATATCCGGTCCAATGCTCTGACCGCTGAGCTACCGAGTCACTAGTGGGAACGTCGAATTTCTTCTAGTATATCAACTCTTACGCTGCAAGCCAGCGCCATCTCACCAATGTAGAAGAAATTAACTTCGACATTCAACTGAACATCTTTCCAGATATTTTTAAACAGTTGATTAAGATGAGAAAGCTATATAACTATTTGAAAATTTAAGATTTAAGCATTCACAATGCTATTTTTATATAATACTAAATAATATACTAGAAAAAATAGGACTCGCACCAGATCATGTTCTCGGAC
Organism: Catoptria pinella; assembly: GCA_963556745.1. Taxonomy (NCBI): domain Eukaryota; kingdom Metazoa; phylum Arthropoda; class Insecta; order Lepidoptera; family Crambidae; genus Catoptria; species Catoptria pinella. The sequence continues at coordinate 12,349,551 of OY750774.1, read as the reverse complement.
GGGAATCGAACCCGCGACCCTTGGATATCCGGTCCAATGCTCTGACCGCTGAGCTACCGAGTCACTAGTGGGAACGTCGAATTTCTTCTAGTATATCAACTCTTACGCTGCAAGCCAGCGCCATCTCACCAATGTAGAAGAAATTAACTTCGACATTCAACTGAACATCTTTCCAGATATTTTTAAACAGTTGATTAAGATGAGAAAGCTATATAACTATTTGAAAATTTAAGATTTAAGCATTCACAATGCTATTTTTATATAATACTAAATAATATACTAGAAAAAATAGGACTCGCACCAGATCATGTTCTCGGACGGGAATCGAACCCGCGACCCTTGGATATCCGGTCCAATGCTCTGACCGCTGAGCTACCGAGTCACTAGTGGGAACGTCGAATTTCTTCTAGTATATCAACTCTTACGCTGCAAGCCAGCGCCATCTCACCAATGTAGAAGAAATTAACTTCGACATTCAACTGAACATCTTTCCAGATATTTTTAAACAGTTGATTAAGATGAGAAAGCTATATAACTATTTGAAAATTTAAGATTTAAGCATTCACAATGCTATTTTTATATAATACTAAATAATATACTAGAAAAAATAGGACTCGCACCAGATCATGTTCTCGGACGGGAATCGAACCCGCGACCCTTGGATATCCGGTCCAATGCTCTGACCGCTGAGCTACCGAGTCACTAGTGGGAACGTCGAATTTCTTCTAGTATATCAACTCTTACGCTGCAAGCCAGCGCCATCTCACCAATGTAGAAGAAATTAACTTCGACATTCAACTGAACATCTTTCCAGATATTTTTAAACAGTTGATTAAGATGAGAAAGCTATATAACTATTTGAAAATTTAAGATTTAAGCATTCACAATGCTATTTTTATATAATACTAAATAATATACTAGAAAAAATAGGACTCGCACCAGATCATGTTCTCGGACGGGAATCGAACCCGCGACCCTTGGATATCCGGTCCAATGCTCTGACCGCTGAGCTACCGAGTCACTAGTGGGAACGTCGAATTTCTTCTAGTATATCAACTCTTACGCTGCAAGCCAGCGCCATCTCACCAATGTAGAAGAAATTAACTTCGACATTCAACTGAACATCTTTCCAGATATTTTTAAACAGTTGATTAAGATGAGAAAGCTATATAACTATTTGAAAATTTAAGATTTAAGCATTCACAATGCTATTTTTATATAATACTAAATAATATACTAGAAAAAATAGGACTCGCACCAGATCATGTTCTCGGACGGGAATCGAACCCGCGACCCTTGGATATCCGGTCCAATGCTCTGACCGCTGAGCTACCGAGTCACTAGTGGGAACGTCGAATTTCTTCTAGTATATCAACTCTTACGCTGCAAGCCAGCGCCATCTCACCAATGTAGAAGAAATTAACTTCGACATTCAACTGAACATCTTTCCAGATATTTTTAAACAGTTGATTAAGATGAGAAAGCTATATAACTATTTGAAAATTTAAGATTTAAGCATTCACAATGCTATTTTTATATAATACTAAATAATATACTAGAAAAAATAGGACTCGCACCAGATCATGTTCTCGGACGGGAATCGAACCCGCGACCCTTGGATATCCGGTCCAATGCTCTGACCGCTGAGCTACCGAGTCACTAGTGGGAACGTCGAATTTCTTCTAGTATATCAACTCTTACGCTGCAAGCCAGCGCCATCTCACCAATGTAGAAGAAATTAACTTCGACATTCAACTGAACATCTTTCCAGATATTTTTAAACAGTTGATTAAGATGAGAAAGCTATATAACTATTTGAAAATTTAAGATTTAAGCATTCACAATGCTATTTTTATATAATACTAAATAATATACTAGAAAAAATAGGACTCGCACCAGATCATGTTCTCGGACGGGAATCGAACCCGCGACCCTTGGATATCCGGTCCAATGCTCTGACCGCTGAGCTACCGAGTCACTAGTGGTAAATTCGACGTTCCCACTAGTGACTCGGTAGCTCAGCGGTCAGAGCATTGGACCGGATATCCAAGGGTCGCGGGTTCGATTCCCGTCCGAGAACATGATCTGGTGCGAGTCCTATTTTTTCTAGTATATTATTTAGTATTATATAAAAATAGCATTGTGAATGCTTAAATCTTAAATTTTCAAATAGTTATATAGCTTTCTCATCTTAATCAACTGTTTAAAAATATCTGGAAAGATGTTCAGTTGAATGTCGAAGTTAATTTCTTCTACATTGGTGAGATGGCGCTGGCTTGCAGCGTAAGAGTTGATATACTAGAAGAAATTCGACGTTCCCACTAGTGACTCGGTAGCTCAGCGGTCAGAGCATTGGACCGGATATCCAAGGGTCGCGGGTTCGATTCCCGTCCGAGAACATGATCTGGTGCGAGTCCTATTTTTTCTAGTATATTATTTAGTATTATATAAAAATAGCATTGTGAATGCTTAAATCTTAAATTTTCAAAACATATTTTTATTTAGAACTAGCTGCACCCGGCATGCGTATTGCAATGCTCCGTTTTTTTAGCCAGGGACTTCCCCGGTCGTAAGCAGAACAACTCACCAAAGTTTCATCATAATCGGATCAATGGTTTAGGAGTCCCGTCGTCTGTACACTTAGATCTTTTGAACTATGCATAAAAAACCGCATCAAAATCGGTCCATAAGTTTGGGAGCTAGGTTGTCTCAGACTGACAGACTCACACATAGTCAAACTTATAACACCCCTTGCGTATGTTGTGTACGTCGTATATACATATAGTGGTGGCCACATAATTAAGGACACAAGTCGATTTTCATACAAACGAGGTAATTTTGAAGTCTTGGTTTTCCGCTAAGGATTGAACTAGCTGTGATCTGATGATGGCCATCCAGGGAGTGAATGGAGAAGATTAAGATAGCAATACACACCCAACTGATCTGGTCAGCATTCTAAGAGATGTAAGCATAAGAATTTTCAGTTGCAAGTTTTCATGCATTTCTATACTATATTCGCGGTTTTTTTAAACATATCCTTACATCTCTTAAAATGCTGGTCAGATCACTTTGGTGTGTATAGAAATCTGGATCTCTTCTATTCACTTCTTGGGTGGCCATCACAATGCTTAAAAGTTACTTCGTTTGTAAGAAAATCGACTGGCGTCCTTAATTTTGTGGCCACATAGTTATCCTGTAGTATAGTCTAATAACTTCACACTCACCACATTAGTAACTACATTGTACCCGTGCGAAGCCGGGGCGGGCCACTAGTTTTTTATACAGTTACTTGAAAGCTTTCTCATCTTAATCAACTGTTTAAAAATATCTGGAAAGATGTTCAGTTGAATGTTGAAGTTAATTCCTTCTACATTGGTGAGATGGCGCTGGCTTGCAGCGTAAGAGTTGATATACTAGAAGAAATTCGACGTTCCCACTAGTGACTCGGTAGCTCAGCGGTCAGAGCATTGGACCGGTTATCCAAAGGTCGCGGGTTCGATTCCCGTCCGAGAACATGATCTGGTGCGAGTCCTATTTTTTCTAGTATATTATTTAGTATTATATAAAAATAGCATTGTGAATGCTTAAATCTCAAAATTTCAAATAGTTACTTGAATCAATAAAAACCAAATCATATCGAATAAATGCTTATGCGCGTTTAATTGGATTAAGAATACCTAAGTATATTTGTTTGTTTTATTCTCCACGATAATTTTTTTAAAAAGAAACTGGTATAAATAACAAACTCTATAAAAAAAAACAAAAAGGAAATATCAAAATAACATGTAACACGAGGCAGTCAGAATTTTCTTATTCTTAAGAATCGTAATAACATTAACTCCAATTAAAGTATTTATCTAAAAACGTTACATCAAAAGAATTCAGTTAAATAAAAATATTTGTTAGACAACAAAATATTGACATTCATAGGTAGGTAGGTATTAGGTATATATTTTCCCAGAAAACATCAAATAAATGTTGTATGTGAAAGCCCATTCCATCTGACAGAAACTCTAACATTCAATTAGTTACAAATCTCCGAATGGCGTCCCGTTTACAATTTGTAAAAGGAACTGGAGGGTTGTTCCGCAACAATAACTGAAAACACAGCCATCGAGTATCCGCTAGCCCGTTAATTCCCCTCTATTCCCATGAAACAGCCTTGTACACTGAGGTGATTTGATTTCCTCTCCGAGAGCAAAACGAATTTCCCATGGATTTCCCCGCTTTCCAGCGAGGAACGACCAATTTTGTTTTCTTCTGTTTTTTATAACCGTTAAAAGAAATTGCGTTATGGCTCAAATCTTATTAGCTAAGTGCATCGCTCAAGATTTCATTAATTTTCTCTGTAAAATTTTTGAAGACTTCTTTAAATATTTGACTCTTCTCATCGGTTTAGATGAAGTCTTTAATGTATAATAAACGCGAAATTGTTTTTGCACGGTTTGTCTTGTTCTTATCCAGTTTTTAAATTTAGCAGATAAGTAATTAATTTAAAATGAAGTTATTTGCATTTTTTCAACGTTGATCAATGATTGATATTTTACAGTCATTATTATTTGTGTGCCAGATTTTTTATTTTTATTTTAAGTTGTAAAGCTGAAAGACAAAAAATACTTGAAACTTTCTCACGAAAAGCCCCAATTCTACAAAGCCTGTCGTAACACAGTCCTAAGTGTAATACTATAGTTTCGGAACCCCGTGACCATTGGGGGGGGGGGGGGGGGGGCTAAGTTCGTAATAACGTCGTGATACCGTCGTGTAAGCCGAGGCCAAAACATGGGCCCTTGTAATTGCGCAATAATCTACTCTTAAGGACCCTTTGAAGGTTATTGGGACGTACCTTAAGGTGAGTCGACTTCGGTTTACTGTGTGTTAGCAGTGTTCTATAAGATTATTCGCAAGAAACTCGACAACAACTGGGTAATCAAATAATTTAATCAAATATTTGAGACTTTATTTTGCATAATAATAAGCTACTATTGGTACTAAACGAAAAAAGATGTTCATTCACTTAGTTTTCAACATCAGACGTAGTCTTAGTTTATGCGATTCAACAAGTAACTAGTGGAAAAATCAGCAACAATTTAATTAGTTATTAAAACAATTTCAAAACATCTACCTACCTACTAACTTTATTTCTAAATCAGACGGATGTTCACAAAACTACTACTATATAGCACAGGAATAATAAACACCCAGAATACTACACGACACGCTTAGCTTTTATAGTATACTCTTTGGGGTGCGAGTTTTAAATTTCGAATATCTACAATGCACTATAAAGGTTTTTCACTGATCTTCACAGAATATTTATGTTTACTCGGTGTATCACAAACAAAAAAGTTAAAACTTCATGATTTGTATCCTCTTGTATCTGTGATATGATACTGCTCCAAGTGTGTAGTGCGGCGACTCGTCCTGTCCCATACATTAAACTAAGCCTTCACTAATAAACTTATCCGCAACAAAGTCCATTTCGTAGTGAACAAGAAGCATCCACTCGGCAGTTGTAACTCGGCCAGCGGTGGATGGGGTGCAGATAACAATAGTCGTTGCGAATGGGTTGTTACTTCTTGAAGTAGTTTCTTGATAGGACAGTCAGAGGGTGGTATTCGGAACTTTGCGTTAATAAACAGTCTCTGTGAAGGACTTGTTTTGGAGGTCTCTAGTACGGTTTAGCATGTAGGATAACGTGGAAGTTTTCTTCCTACTTGCACTTGATTCTTAATTTTTCTAATTTTATTGAATTACAGTGAACCATGTTTTTTTCGGTTTCTGACTGAAAAGTACAACCACAGCAGCTATAGTATGTATTTTTACGGATTGCTGAATATAGATAATCCCCCGGTCAAAAACTATAAGGACTTTAAATTAAGATGAGGACGCCACTTGAGGGATATAAATATATATAGTAAATGTATTTATTTAGTCGCCTAAATAAATACATTTACTGGTTGAAATTGAATCATGGATTGTAAACTTTATGATACACTTAAAAAGGAATAATAAAAAAAACTACTCAACAAAAGTTTTTAGGTTGTTAAATAAAGGCAGATATTTATGTCGAACGTTAGATCACTTTTGGTTTCCCTCTATCATTGTTATCCTGAAGGATCCCATTATGATCCTACTGGGACCGATTTGTCTTTACCTTTTATCAAAATTCATTAGATCTTATTTAGGATTCTTTGCCATAAGTTTAGTAAAACCCTTATTTTGTTAAAAATATAAATTGGGTTTTATAATCTCAAGTATTTAATAAATTAAATTAATTTATTATCAATTCAAGTTTAATTAGATTTTGCTCACACAAAAATTTAATGCAAAAATGTTTGATGATTCGACACCATAACGTCTCAAGTGCCTAGGTACCTTCCTAACTATTCAGTAAATTTATAGATCCAACAAAGAATTCGTGAAACCATAGTCATTCCACGTCAATTTCATCAAATTGATTAGAATTGTTGCGGTTGCCAAAGTCAAGCCATTGTATCGGTAACAGAAATATTCGCAGTGGAGATAGGCAGCGAAAATTTTCGAAGCGGATATAGGCTGTGGAAATATTCGCAGTGGAGACAGGGAGTGGATGTGGCGCAGCGTGCCATCCATCATCTCAATCCGATTCAAGGTTCAGTGGAGGTTAGGTCTCGTACATATCGGATTCGAAGATGAGGCCAACGAAATTAAAAACTCAAAGGTATGAAAAAGATTTGAGTGGTCAAGTTATTTTCATTAATATCACATTATATTATGTGCAATATAAACATCTTCCATTGTATTCACTGTCAATTACAAATATTTTGATTGATAGAAAAAAAATATTGTAAACAGACACAAAATGAAAGGGTGTTGTAAATTAAAGTGTAGTTTATAATATTATGTCCTTGCGACTTTGTTAAGGAATATTCATGGTTCGTTGGTCTGTCCAAGGCGTTAGTTTGGGCACTCTCAGAGGACCCCGTAAATTACAACGGGTCGATGGAATATCGGAGGGACGTGACTGACCGACCGACCGCGTCGATACGCCGTCGTTACCGACACCGCCGTAAGACCCCTCGCACACTCTCTATCTTACTATATCGGTGGTAAAACTTCTGAGTGTCCTGATCGAATTAACTTGGATAAGTTTTTTCTCGTATTATTTTTGTTTTCGCAGTATTGGTTAATATAAGGCTGAGAGCAATCACACGGGCACAAAATAGAGTGACTACGCTCGAGCAACGCACACATAGACACTTCTCACCGACACCAAATCTCAAACGATTTTGAGTGCGTGACGCAGATTTGTCGGGTGGTGAGAGCTGTATAATATGTTTGTGTTATGTGCGTTGCTCGTAGTAGTTTCTCTATTTTAAGAGCATTGACGGCAAACGGCATTTCATACAAACTTTCGAGTCCTCAGCTAAATTAGACCGATTTTATATTTTCCATACAAACAGACCAATTCTCTTTTTTTAAATAAGACATTTCAAAAATAATTTCAACTAACTTTCTAGACCAATGTATTCTGCTTATGGGTTATGGGTATGAAGTATAAAAACCAATACCTAATGCAAAAACAAAATTTCATTATATTCAAACCACTACGCAAAAAGGGGTGACAGATAAGTTTTAATGTTTATATTTTCTCCCAAAGATTTAATTTTTTTAAAGTTATTATGGTTGTTTTTATACATATAAAAGACAAGCGTTAATTTTAGAGACTTAACAGTGCGAGTGATAGCTACAATTTTCAGAGGGTATCTCACTGTTTCACCCTAACAGCTGGCCATCAGGTGGTCAATAAGCTTTCGCGAGCATCCCACAAAAATATGATTGCAACTAATACTTCACATAAGTTATATCTGTCCTAAAAATATGTCCAACCTTTTTTAAATAAATCGGTGTGTGCGAGACGAGCGATGAATCACAACGTTTCAGCCGTGACGCAGGTACCGGCGTTTCGCGGTGTGTACAATTTTTCACGGGTTCCGCATAAATCTAGGGGTCGTATTTCATAAACCGGTCACTCGCTCGAGTGATATATCGAGAGCCGATCGACGTGTTACGGCCGACGACGGTGCAATCGAACACATCGTCACTAGCTATGGCTAGAGATTCATAGATAAACCATACAAAGGATACATGGTTTGGGGAAATAGAAGCGAAGTCACCTAGCAATTCTAAATGTTCAATTACACAAACAGATGAGAAAGGTTTCTCAAGGATTTTAAGCGCCTCCAATACTTACAAATAAGAGCAAGACAAAAGACTAACGAACCAGACTAAAATACTGTAGAAACCAAACTACTTAAACAGTCAATAGCCAAAATTTCTTTCTTCAAATAACTTAATAGTTAAGCACTTTTAAATCGTCTATATTGTCCTACCACCCATTCCAGTCTTTTTTAACTGACAAGAACAACAGGCGCAAGAAACTTATCAGCTTTAATAGAAATAAGTAACGATATTTACAAACAAACTCAAACTTAAATTACATGCAGTACTGTACTCAACTTTGTCTACCCATATTTTATCGATTGACTTAAAAACTTTCACATTTTACGAGTACATTTACAACTTAATTTCAAACAAGGACGGTATCTCATAAATCCACTATAGGTTTGTGCATAATCTTGAAACACACAGACCTATAGTGCTGAAGCCGTTACACAATTACTGACAGCCTTTATCTCAATACACCAATTTTCCAAGCCATTTAGCAAACATAGCAAGTCTTTTAGCGCCGTTTCTATCTCTCAATACTGTTCCGGACCACAAACGACCGGCTCGCAGCGCTGGCCCGCGGTAATACGGAGAGGACCACAAATGGGCCTCCACTCCACAGCTCACGCTCGCCCCTATCGCCGCGGAATGCACAGTCGATTGCTGTTGGTTAGGCACAAGGCATAATACAGACCTTTGTTGGGAGGTATCGCTTCTATATTTTTACTTTAAGGTACACACGACAGCACGTCAGGTTATACAGTTAAACTACGAAAACAGCTTATATTACGTAAGGCATAAAGGCGGTCTCAAGGTCATCATTTATAGTCTGAGGTGCCGTTGTGTGTACAATTTGTTTTATAAAATGCGGGATCGTACTGTATATTTTTTGACAACTGATGAGTGAAGAAGGTGACCTTAAATGTATTTGGCATTGGCACTTAGTACTATTTATGTATTCTGTACTTATAGTTTAATGTCCCTTGAAGTGATTAACGGTGTGATCGAAACTGCTGTATTTAATTTGTGATAAAGACCGAAATGGGTAATCGTAATGAAATCTTTCATTCTATTCTTTAACCTCAAAACCGTTTTTAACCCCCGACGAAAAAGAGGATTGTTATAAGTTTGACGTGTATGTATGTGTGTGTATACCGCTATTTGATAACGTTAATTTAGTGACCTGGCTAACCTGGCTTGCGCCGGCCTCCGCGCCCCCGCCCACACGGTACGGTGTGGTTATCGATACCGATAACGATATTTTTAACCGTTATCAGTAACGTTATTTTTATAACGTAACCAAAAAACTTATCGGTATTCCTATCCCTGTGCGCGTGTCTTTCTGTCTGAGGCAACGTAGCTCCCAAATAAATGGACCGTTTTTAATGCGTTTTTTTTATTATTTCAAAGTTGGTGTGATCGAGATTGTTCTTAGCTATAATTTGTGTGTAATGGATAGATGTTAGATAATAATCGAGGCTCCATGGTGGAAATAGTAGATTATACAACAAGTGAATAAAAAGGAAATTTAATTCGAGGTACTAAGTTGGATCCCGAGATTAAATTTTTTTTCACGAGTTGTGTAGGTACTCTACTTTTTACCATTGACTGCGAGAAAATAAATAAAAGGTAAATACCTAGTTACAACATTTTATTATAATATAATTGGTAACAAAGGTTTGATTAATATAAACATTAAATTTATAGTGACATTAGAACATTTTTTGAAATTTAGGGTTATAATCTTGTTTGGTTTATAAACAGTCGTATTAGATAAGACTTGGGTATTAGGAAAAGTCTCCGTATTTTATGGTTGCTGTTGCTGTTATTATAATTTTGCAAATTTTCCAACGCAAAAACAGACAGAAAAGAATTTACCTAGGTATCTAGGTACTTACTAAAATTGGCGGGTTTTTTTATTTAATTGTTTAACTATGGGTGCATTCCAGCAGACTAATCGCTAAGTCATCAATCACCACAGAATACATTTTAACCATGGAACTTTCTTTTTACCTTCTATGGTTAAAATGTACTCTATGGCGATCGATGACTTGGCGACTAGTCTACTGGAATGCACCCTATTAGCTCTATGGAATAGTTTTTTTTTGTATTTAATGCATAATGACGCTCGCTTGTTCCAAATTTAAAAAAAATATTCACTCGGTGAATAAAATCGCGTATTATTCACTCTTATCGATGAACACGCACTTTTTCGAATGGCTATGGTAAAAATGTATTTTATGTACACCTAATAATAGTTAATTAGCTAATTAGAGTACCATTTAACATAGTTACTATTTCGAGAACTATTGAACTACTAACGCGGCGACCACACAACGCCCACGCGCGCATCGTTAGTAAACGCAGTGGCCTGAAGTGGACGCTCAACCGACTGCGAATCAAATTGGTACTGCAATGTTTAATTGTTCCACTAGGTGAAAATTATATTTGATACTAATTTGCTTTTCATTCTACGAATACCTACTAAAATTAATAACGGACAAGTAGTGGGCTTACTAATTTATATCAACAAGCACAATACCTTTTTAAATTTGAGATTTTAGCATTCACAATGAATATAATAATATTAAATGTACTCGAAAAAATTCGACTCGCCATTGTGTCATAGTAACAATATACCACAACCAGTGTCATAGTAACAATATCATCCGAACAAGTGGCTGGACGTGGGCGCTGTGCAGCCAGCACAGAACATATGCCGCCAGCGCCCCGGGACCGCGCCTACCGCGCGCCATTATATCATTCAAACGAGTGTTATAATGTTGCACTAAATTTCATAATGCAACTCTTTTGAAATTATTGTTACTATGACACTGGTTGTTTTAATGATGGCAATAAGCTAACTGTTTCGGAACCTTTTGTAGAGGATTCATATCATAAGTGTAGATAAAGTCTTGTATGCAACTGTACGTAATTAAGTATTAAAACTTACGTACGTAATTAAGTTTTTTACTTTAAATTTATATTTTTGAATTCTGTACTTTTTATACTATAACATATATTTCCTTCGGTTTAATTTTGTACTCTGTTTTTTTATTACTTATGTCAAGTTGTGTTCGATAGGTATCAGTTTACAATAATAACACTACATTTAAACCCACCTTTGATTATTTAGAAACCCACTTTAGCTCAGTTTCAACACTCATCGTTTTTTAATACCCCTCATTATACGACAGTTGCTTAAATAACTATTTTAATCCTCTATTAATGACAAAAAAGCGGTCCCGTCCACTAAAGCATAATTATTTCCATTAAAAGATCGATAAGTGTCCAGTAAAAGCGACGCAACTGTGAATTTTAAAATCTCCATTCAGATGCTTTAAAAGCTCTCTTTAGAAGAAGCAATAACTACCGGCGCAAATGAAAAATTTATTTTATTCACTGGCCTTTTACTTCGCAGAGATGATCCGAGTTTCTGAGCAAAGCCATTGAGATTGCTCAGTCTCCCGATGTAACTTATCTGCTGACTGTTATTATATTGCAAAAAAACCCGAAACTCCCGTCACTGTCGCTCCGGATGAGCGATATGTTGTTTCTTAAACAATTCCTAACTTTGTTCAATTGCACAAAATATCAACAATTATTTCAACGTTCAGTACATACATAAATCAAAAGTAAATCAAGCCATTTTGCGATCATCTTAATAAGGCATAACGATATGCTACAGTTTATAATGTGTATGAACATTGAGTTACTATAATTCCTACACATTAGACCTGATTTGTACCATAAATTATATTTTCTTGCTCATGGATACAATAATTTAAATTTATGTTTACCGACGAATACGATTTCTTAATTAGTTTTATAACAGAAATAAACCATTTTTATAAATAATTATCTTGTTCCCCAGCAGTGAAAACATTAATAATGGCTGATATGGATATTTTTCTAAATAAAATAAGATAATCATCATTAAAGGTATATCATATGTAGACTTAGAAAAAGCCCTTTTTACGAATCAATAAAATCTTTTAAAAAGAAAATCCCTTAACTAAAAACTTTAAGCTCTTTACAAAAAAATTTTGAACATTATATACAATTTATAGATTTTTTAACGATATGTAGGTAAGTACCTATTTTAATTACAAGAAAACTTTAAACCCACAAAGTGGTATCGATATTTATACTAGAAACTTAGTTAAGATTGAAGACTCTCAGAGTTTAAAATTATACAAAATTTAATTGAAATCCAAAATGTTTGCATCAAGTTTTATTAAATCCAGGCTTAATCTTACCCATTGCAATGTTAATATTGTTAAACTTTAATAAAAATATAAAAAATAATGCAACACAACCACATAAATACATTTAAAAAATAAAAAGTTTGCTATTTCGGCAAAATTTAAAGTCGTTCTCTTCATGGCATGTGAAAGATTATCAGAAATAATAAATAAATATTGACAACATCACATGCATTGCTCCGATTCCAAAGTAAGAAGCTAAAGCACTTGTGTTATGGAAATCAGAGACAATACGGTGGTATCACAAACAGACCTGAGCCAGTATAGAAAAGTTCGTTTTCTAAATTGACCCAAACGGGGATCGAACCCGGGACCTCAGAGATGGCGACACCTTGAAAACCGGTGTACAAAGCCACTCGACTACGGAGGTCGTCATAAGAATGTCAGAAAGCATACAAAGGAGTTAAATTACATTCATAGAACAATTTCTTGTGAGCTACATCAAAAGGAGAGTTGATCCTAGCCCCGTTCAATATATATTCATCTGTCTGAACTCAGCACATGAAAGAATAGGATTTCGATTCCTTTCAGCGCAACTGTCCAAACACGCGGGAGAAAATAGAAAATGTTAGATCGAACGCTTAAAAACTTAAAAAAAAGTTTAATTTAGTGTAAAGGATAATTAAATTATAAAAACTAGTGGCCCACCCCGGCTTCGCACGGGTACAATGTAGTTACTAATGTGGTGAGTGTGAAGTTATTAAACTATTATTACAGGATACCTTATAGTGGTGGCCACATAATTAAGGACGCCAGTCGATTTTCATATAATCGAAGTAACTTTTAAGCATTGCTCCTCCGCCAGGGATTGACTGAGCGGTGATCTGGTGATGGCCATCCAGGGAGTGAATGGAGGAGATTCAGATTTCTTTACACACCCAAGTGATCTGACCAGTAATACTAAATAATATACTAGAAAAAATAGGACTCGCACCAGATCATGTTCTTGGACGGGAATCGAATCCGCATTGAAAATAGCATTGTGAATGCTTAAATCTCAAAATTTCAAATGATCTGACCAGCATTTTAAGAGATGTAAGGATGTTTAAAAATACCGAGAATATAGCATAAAAATGTATGAAAATCTTGCAACTGAAAATTCTGATGCTTACATCTCTTAGAATGCTGACCAGATCAGTTGGGTGTGTATTGCGATCTGAATTTTCTCCATTCACTCCCTGGATGGCCATCATTCGATCAGAGCTAGTTCAATCCCTAGCGGAAAACCAAGACTTCAAAATTACCTCGTTTGTATGAAAATCGACTTGTGTCCTTATTATGTGGCCACCACTATATGTATATACGACGTACACAACTTACGCAAGGGGTGTTATAATTTGACCTGTGTGTGTCTGTCTGTCTGAGGCAATCTAGCTCCCAAACTTATGGACTGATTTTAAATTATATAAAAATATGCAGTTAAAGTTTAGTTTATAATAAGCTAAACAGAATTATTTTTATGTGATTTTGTTGAGATAGATCAAACACTTTATGATTTTAAAAGTTTTCCGAAAAATGGTATCAAGTTGCAACTCACAAGTTTAAAATTTCTAAACGTTTCATTTCAAAACGATTAGGATATCGAAGTCACAAATGTTCAAAGATTAACAACTAGGTACCTACTAAGAATATTTTTTTAAAGAAGTGTGTTCACATTTATAAAAAATGTCAAGAAGGTTATAATTATTATTATTACAATCAAGCATTAAAACTATTTCTGCCTTAACTCGAATCCCTTAATTTGTCGCTCATTTTAACCCGTGAACAAAACATAAATTAAACCACTATATTCAGATGCGAAAAATTGCTGCCATTTTGCCATTGTGGGTACAATACGACGGAAGCACAGTCAATATACATACCCCAAAAATATATACGTAATAGAAAAAACATCAGTAGCCAATGTTTTTAAGCAGTGTTTTTTTAATCTTAATAAAAATATACTCACCAGTGCTCTTAAAAGGGAATTAACAAAGATTTTAAATTAGTTTATCATTAAGGGGAAGCAATAAATAATTATTTTTCCACTAAGTAATAAATGAAAATCTGACGCAATAACAACAATTGAAAACTGTTGTGTTCCGGGAGTTAGAGGTAAGATTAAAGCCAGTTCCCTTTGATCCCAGTTTCTCAGAGGTGAGGACTCCAGGCTTACACTTTCGGCCTATCGTCACTCAACGTCAGGCGAGGAGAAGGCCAAGCACTATCCCGTTTTGGGAATAAAATAAACTATACGTAGGTAGCTTAGCTACTGCATATATTTTTATTATGACGGAAACGGCGAGCCTTGTCGAGCTTTGTGTATTTCTAATTTGAATATTTTGTTCTATAGGTAGGTTACCTTTGTAAAAGCACTGCAGAGAAAATGCACTGACCAATTATGCTACCGAGTTGATTATTATTATTATTACACTTAATATAAAAATAGCATTTAGAATGCGAAAATCTTAATTTAAAAGGGGATCGCAATCGCGATTCCCTTTTTACAACATTTATTTTAAATTTAGATTTTCGCATTCACAATGCTATTTTTATATTAAGTGAAATAATAATAATAATCGACTCAGTAGCATAATTGGTCAGTGCATTGCATGCGTCTATTATCAGTGCATTGGGCCGAAATACCAAGGGTGTGGGTTCGATTCCCGTCTGAGGTGCTACGGGTGAGTCGACTTTTTCTAGTATTTTTTCTATTATTATTTATCTTAACATTTTAATTTTACAAATGATCGATTTTTGATCTAAAACATTATTGAATGTGTTTAATTTTTATATTGAAGTTTTATTAAATAGTCTAAACAACATATTTTGGCCTAAAGGACAATTATTACTAATGATACCTTAACCTTTTAGACCTTGTTCCTCAACAAAATAAAAACCAATAATATTGTATATTTTTTCATTTCTAACGATAATATTTGAAACTATCTTTCGTTTATCTTATCTTTCAACGTCCTCCATATTCTCTAGTATCTAAGCTCAAAACACTACCGAAAATGTAATATAAAAATAATACCACAAAAAGGAAATAAAAATTAGTGCTGATTAAATAGATTAAAGACCTTTCCAGCTACTAAATTCAAAAACAATCACTATGGCACAACAATATATACAGCGAAATGTTCTTTCCTTAGAAAATAAGCAATGTCCTTTTATGGGATAGATAATAAAAATAATTTGAAGCTACGCATTATACGTAAGGGTGATGACAGTTTATCTGTAACGGGCATACAATTTTCAATTATTATTGGTTAACAAAAGTTGTCATGAATTAATAATCCAAACAGGCTGAATACTGAAAGTGTCAGTTTATCAGCAATTTGCACGTCCACCTCCCGCGGTAGGGCACTAATGGCTGCCCTTAAGATTAAGGGAAATGTTCCCATAAGAGCCGCATTAGTATTGACAGCTTGTTGTCGTCTATTATCACAGGTAGGGTTGCCAAGTCCAAAAACACAAAAGCCGGACTCAGCGCTTAATTTGGCCAGACATGGACATTTTACCCTAAAAGCCGGACATGCAATCAGCGGTCAGTCAGCAGGGTAGTCGTGTCGTGGCATTGGCACTTGCGACTCGCGCGGCAGTCACACAAAAAGCCTAACAAAAGCAGGGCAGACCGGACACAGTCAAATTTGGCCGGACAAGAGGTCAAAAAGCCAACATGTCCGGCTAACTCCGGACACCTGGCCACCCTAATCACAGGTAAGAACCGAACACTGTTGTACGAAGTTTAAGGTTAAACTTCGTACAACAGTGTCGTTACGAATAAATTACAAATCGTGCTACAAGCCACTACGTGAAAAACATTGTTGCGAATTCAGAACTTTCTTTTTTGTAGTCGGTTAATTATTATATTTGTAAATATTATATTACATTTGCGTAGACATCCTTCCTTTCAGCAAACAGAGTCGTGGTATATTAAATGAATGTGCTAGAATGTTGTTAAACCTACTATATTAGGTATTCTAAACTATTATTATACTATACTTATGTTACGCATTATTTAATATGATTGACTATTTTACAAGATAATATAAAATAGTCTTAATCTCCTCCATTTCCTCGATAGCCATCATCCGATCACAAATCGATCAATCCCTGGCGGAGAAGCAAAGCTTCCAACTAACCTCGTTTGTATGAAAATCGACTTGTGTCTTTAATTATCTGGCCACCACTATATTATATCTTATCCAGGTATGTCTTGAAGGTTCGACCATAACTGTTCAATACCATAAATCATTCAATGTGTTCTCTATAGCCTGACAAATTGATTTTTCGCTTTGTCAAGTAATTCATTCAGAAATAATAGAAAGGTATTATCAACAGCATCATCCAATGTCAGCGAATGATTTAAAAATTATTAAAGTAACAAATCACATGTACTTAAGCTGTTTTAGTTATTGAATGGTATAATTTTAGAATGTAATTATAAGTTAAACATAATATTCGTGTGTAGGCGGCAGGAGAACATTTTGTAAATTACCTACGTAATTTAGATTTCTGATAATAGCTAAGTCCAATGATTGAGAATATTCTTCTATACTTACGTTATTTTTTCAACAAAAAACGAAGCTCATAATGATCCTGGGAAATAGAAATTTCTTTGTTCGCTCGGTAATCCTTACTTAATTAATTCGGTGGGGAATAAAAACTTTGTAGGTTGGCTACCAAATGATGGGCCGAGTCTCCCGGGACACCCGACTCCTCTTTGCCGTCTAATTTGTTCTCAAGTTTGTTCGTTAACAAAATTTCTCCAAAGCAAGTGCTCCCTTTTCAATTCAACACAACGTCTCGCAAATAACAGTAAAGTACCTTCGAAAAAGATGACCAACTCGGAGGCGTGAATTCCGTCGCTGATCTATTTGAATAATTATTCAAAAGCTCCTTCTACTTAGTTACGCAACGGATCCGTCCGAAAACACAAACCCATTCCTTTCATCCTTACAAAATTATTCACAGAAATATATCTTCGAATGTTACGCGACGCAAGTTTATTAAGCAGACAAGCAGAAGTTTCTTCAATAAACATTTCTCCGATCCACTGAACTGTAAGGTTTCCTTATCAATCATTTGCGAAGTGGCAGAAAGTTAGGGAGTTGCAAACAAGAAAGTACGTACTTACAATTTCGTTGAGCTCCGTCGGCAACGCACAACCTCACGTGTCACTTCACTTATTCTTTTTGGGACGATAATCAACTAATGCACTAATTTTGTACGCCACTTTTTGTTTTTGTGGGCAATTAGGTTATAGTTTCTGTCTACTTTTCTTTACGAATACAATTATAATATTTTTATTGTAATCGGTGTAACTTACACTGAACACTTAACTACGGATCCTTCACAGAGCACTCACCGCGTCACAGTGTCCGACGACTGTAGTGAATACCTCGGAGAACATAACACGCGGGATTCGCAGTTCAGTAGGATGGCGCCCAACGTGGGAGCGGGCGGAGAGACGCGCTACGCAGTCGACCTGCTCGCTTCGCCGGCCGGCCAGATACTGCCGGGTGCGCACGCCTGAGCCCGGCCATCCCCACCCCCCGCACCTCCCACGCAACCCACTGCAATTCGGTATACAAAAAAATCACATCAGAAAGAAACCTTTCCCTGTCAGTGAGCTTCAATGGACGTCCTCTCACCCCTTAAGACTTAAGTGCTATTCAGTTATTAGTTATCAGGGCTATTGTAGGTTCTTAATGACGCTGTTCCATTGAGTTATGCTTTGATCGTGTACCTTAACGGCTCACGGAGTGGTTAATTTATAACGTTTCTGAATCGAATGCTTATGTAAATTCAGTTTCGTTCAAAGTTGAAGGCTGAGGGAAGTTGGGTGTAGCAACACTGAATTTTTTTGCGTTCCATCGTACACTTAAACATCAAACGACTGGAGCTCAAAGCGCTTTTTTGCATGTATTCATATATTATTTCCCTCCTCTGGCGTTTACCTAACTTATTACATACCATGTATTCTTTTATTTACCCGTCTTCTCAGTAATCACAACAGGGCCTTTATGTTTAAATATCCGCCTTGCTTATATTACTAAAGTCAATTTTCGATCACGATATTATAAAAAGCGATTTGAACCTGTATCTCCTGATACCACAAACCACAAACTTTGATAACATTTTGACCTAGAATTGCTTCACTGAATTACACTTGAAACCTCAAAATAAAACTAAGAATACAAACAAAGAACTAAAAAAAATGTTTTGCTGAGTATTATATCAGTGTCAGATACATGTGAACAACTTTTTTATTGAGTTACTTATTATTTTTAGAAAACACCAAATTGGCCTTCCTAGAGGTATGTTCCCTGCAAAGCCAAAACAAAGTAATTAATACGTAACAGTGTACTTTGAATCACATTGGTACCTAAAAAATAATTAGAAAATATATGTTAGAAAAAAAATCACTAATTTAGAAAACTTTTATTATATTTTATTTTCTAAATTTGTGAAAATGTTCCTATAAGGCCATTGTGACTAGCAAGGCCAAACGTCAACTGTTTTGAATGGCCTTACAAGGTGCGATTGGCCTTCCTGAGAACACAGTAATTTTTAAAATTAAAATTAAATAAAAGTTCCAGATTTAAACGTCAGTAGTATAGTTCAACTAGTATGAATCTGGAACAAAATGCCAATAATATTAATTGTTTTTTTTTTTTCCGATTGAAAATTATATCGACGGGGTCTCACAACACATCTCGACGAAGTCAGTCGATCAGTACGGCACCGGGTTTGTATCTTAAGATTAGTTGGATGACCTTCTATCGAACACCCACCTTAAGTAATCTAAAACATTAAATATAACGATAAAAAATATCTTACTAATGCTATTTAGAACATGATTTGATTGGTGTCTCGCTCGTGAAAATAACAATCCTAAGTCAAAGTTTTTAAATTAATGATTCACATTGTAGAATGGCAGCATTTTATGCATGGTGGCGAGTTGTTCCTTTGTATGTACGTAAAACTATTCACCAAATATGTATATTTTAGAAACAATAAATAAAGAGATGTTACTATTTTTATTTCAATAACCGTTGAAGGTTTAAGACCAAGATTGTATCAACCTTGA